>CM021104.1:474905071-474977496 GCA_007115665.2 Sequoiadendron giganteum
AAAAAGGGAAAAAACTTGTGCTATATAGGGGCTTTCCTAAGTCAAAACCCATTTTGGTATTTCTACCTCCACATGCAACAAATGATGATGATCACTAGAGTAGTCCCTAGGTTGGTTGGAGGTGAAAACAATAATAATTGACTAAAACGATAAATAATAAATGACGATGTTTCCTTGATGTGAAATCATTGATTCAAAGTGATGTCAAACCAAAAGTTGTCACAAATATTGATTGATGGATGCCTTGATTGCTTGATAGGCCTGCAATACAAGTGTTCATTTTTTTAAGAATGTTCCATAGTGTTACAATATCCTTTAGCAACATCAATGGCATCTTTCACAATTATATCCCAAAAATCCTAAAAAAAGGAAGGGAAAAAGTCAGCTAGAATTGGAGATTTAAAGGCACCCATAGAGAAGATTGCAACTTTGAATTTTCACCATAATAATAAGATTAGTGGAGAGATTATCTTCACGAGTGAGTAACAAGGGTATGAAGTTAAAAATATTCTCAACAATAGTAGAGGGGGGAAGAAAATCAATAGAAAGTATGGACTCAAAATTTATATAGCAGCAAGCTAACCCACTTAGCCATCAAAATTCAACTTAGCATCTCTATCATCAGTAAGCCTAGCAATTATATTACTTTTTCTATGTCATATGGTAATTTACATGTTTAATTTTCTAATAGCCTAATATTAAGTTTTTGTACTTAATTTTGATAGATTAATTTAGGTTCAATTTTATTGTTCATTGTTATATTTAATTTCCCACATAAATGTTTGAAGTGTTGAGGATAATCTAGGTCCAGCTATAGATTTTCATTATATTTGATGTCTAACTAGTGTAGAATCTAGTCTTATTTATGTCAATTTTCTATTAATTTATTTATAATTTTTATAGTAAATCAATATAACACATTACTTATGTTGTCATTTTAGATGTTGTCTCCACTTCTATTTGAGTGCTATACAAGATTCAATGAATTCTAAGGTTCACATTTATGGTTTTTTTATCAAGTCTTTGTTAATTTATATTCAAGTTGTGTAGTAAAATTATTCTCCTTGTGCCTTTAGCTACAAATAAGTATAGAGACAAAGATAGGACCAAGTGAAAAAACTAAGAAACCCATAACAAGGGAATAAAATGAACAAATGGAACTGATATACTATCATGAGAATTTAGAAATAGAGGAAGATGAAACTAGCAAAATAAAAAAAAAATAACAAATAGAACAAGGTAGAAAGTAATACAAGAGAAAGCTTAAATATTTTCCTTGTACAAAATCAAGCTGTTAAGAATATAATATATAATAGAAAAAACATTAAAACTGCTTTAGACTTACTTTATTTCTAGTATAAATTATAAAGGAGAAAATTTTGAAGTAAAGATTAATTTTATTTAATAATGATCCCATATAGTACTATGAAATAAAGTAGTAAAGGATTTTTTGAGAAACTAAAAAAATTACTACAAAAGAAAATTGTGAATAAAAAAGAAATATTTCAAAACAAGAGAAATAGAAGATGTATCTAAGGACCTAGTGTTACAAAGATGGTTGTAATTGCACTAAAAGATCATCCTATTAATGCTTGATACAACCACCTACATTAATGAATCCACAAGAGGTGGTTAAGCCATGTCACAAACCTAAGTGCTACATTTCACAACACAAGGAGACCAAGGGCACACACCTTACAACAATCCCTAGCATAAGCGAGGGGTTTGAACCCGTGACCTAGGCTCTAATACCAAATTTTGCAAAGATGGTTGTCATTGCACCTAAAGATCAACCTCTTAATGCCCAATACAAATGCTAGAGCTAATGAATCCAAGGGAGGTGGTTAATCCATGTAACGAACCTGAGTGCTACGCTGCATGGAACAAGGAGACTAAGGGCACACACCTTGCAATAATGATTGTTGCACAAACGGTTGTTGTTGCACAAAAAGATCAAGCTATTAATGCCTGATACAACCACCAGAGTTAAAGAATCCACTTGAGGTGGTTAAGCCATGTCATGAACTCAAGAACTGTGTTGCACAAAACAAGGAGACCAAGGGTGCACACCTTGCAACAATCCCCCTAGTGCAAGCAAGGGTTTTGAACCCATGACCTAGGCTCTAATACTAATTGTTGCATAGAAAATTGTTGTTGCACTAAAATATTGGCATGTTAATGCTCGATACAACCCCCATAGTTACTGAATCCACAAGAGGGGGTTAAGCCATGTCACAAACCTAAGCACTACATTAAGCACAACACAAGGAGACCAAGGGTGTACACCTTGCAACACCTAGAACTCTCACTAGTAATAACAAGGTATAAATCTTACAATCTTGATAAATATTTGACACAAAATAAGAATATAGATTCTATATTACACAATATGGAGAATGTAAAGGTTCATCTCTCACAAAAGACTTGGATTTCTTAGGATGAAAATGAATGAATGAACCTTGTATTTATACTTATGTATATAAATAGTAGTAGTAGTAGTAGTAGCACACAAGGATCATAACAATGTATGAAGAGAAGGTGCTTGCAATCAAAAAAATCACAAATAAAAAAATAGAAGGCATTAGAACATATCAAATACCAGGAGGAAAATTAAAAATAAAGAAAAGCCACCAAGTTGTGCATAAACAGGTATTGACTCATATGATTCTAGAAAGCATAGAAGATAAAATTTAGAGACTAATCATAGTCTCAAAAAATAAATTGAAGCAAAAGAGAGAAAGAAGAGGAAAATGTGGAAAAATAAAAGGAAGAAATATAAAATATAGAAAGAGGGGGAGCATTAAAGAAAATAGAAAGAATATAATGTAATAATAAATATAACATATATATTGAAAAATTAAAATAAATTGAATTTACCAAAAATATAATCATCCTTATACATACTCCAACATGAAATCTTAATTTCAACTAAATATCACTAATCAAAAAGATGGAGTTAGGAGAAGCTTTTAGTAGTATTGAAAAGAAAGATATAGATTAGAGGAATATCACATTAGAATAAGGCATGAAAAATATGATCCAAACGTGCTTCAATAATGAGCACAAATATAGATAGTTTTAGTAGAAACAAAATATTCTTGTATAGAAAAAGTAATACAAGGTTTGTTAATTCACATTAGTAATTGAGAGAAAGAAAAATAAAATATTAAGAAAACAATTATAATGAAATATAGAAAATAAAAGTTAAGTCAAAAAAAAAAGAAAAATGGATGATACAACTTGGACTATCAACTCAAAAATCTAAAGGATACTTATTGTTACAATGTACACAATCTTATTTTAAATCATTTTTCCTTACATGAATCATGTGGTTATCTTTTAATAATAGTCACATGTAACAACCTTCTTCAAAGCCAACTAATTATAGAATGACAAGAGAATATTGGACATTTGCAATCTTGGACTTCTAGTGGGCGGCACAATCTTGTCTTCAAGTCAGAGGAAATGAAAATTTTAAAACACTCAATGGAAATTTTGTCTTTTACCATCATTGTCATGATTGTCAATGATTTTCAATGTGTGCCAGTGTGTGAATTAGATTAACTAGGATTATCTCCTTTTCACTTGACTCCACATTAAAACATAAAAAAAATATGGCTTTATGATTAGCTTTCTGCCACAAGGGAGAGTCAATCTCCTATGGATTATGTTGTCTTCAGTTGTAAAACATAAATTTTATGTGTATTTTAACAAGCTTATTTCACATATAACTGTAGATCTAAAAATTTCATTTATCACATAAATGAAAATGAAAATTATGAAAAAAGTTGTAGAGATGAAACAAAGATACAAAGATGAACATTTTGTGATATAAATATAGGTCTGATTGGACTAGCGAGTGGCTTGGGGATCTCTAGACAAACTTCCTCCTTTTTTGGATCTCCAAAACTTAAATGCAAGTTACAATTTTCTCTATATTTTTTTGGGATTTTGTTCTTTTCAAACTCTTGGATTTGACTTGCACACATGAAAAGATGGAAAAATCTTGTGCTATATAGTGGTTTTCCTAAGTCAAACCCCATTTTGGAATTTCTACCTCCATGAACAACAAATGATGATGATCAATAAAGCATGCCCTAGGTCGAGCAGAGGCCAAAACAATAATAATTGACTAAAATGATAAATCATAAATGAAAATGTTTCCTTGATGTGAAATACTTGATGAAGTGATGTCACACCACAAGTTGTCACAAATATTGATTGATGGATGCCTTGATTGCTTGATAGGCCTACAAAAGGTTAGTTCTAAAAACATAACATCTTGTTGTAGATAGCATGTAGAGGACAACTCAATACTTCTCCATAATTGCCTCCTTTTCCTCAAAATGAGAGGGGAAACTTGTTTATATATGCATTTTAATTAATATTTTTGGGTAGGGGCCAACTTGGGATAAATTTAAAATCACAAAAGGTTGTCAATCAAAATTTTAAATATTTAACAATTCACTTTTCATTCAAGGGTGTCGATGCTTTTTGGCATGAATTTCTAGGGATAATGGGGATTTAAATATATTTTATTGATTTGGCCACAAAATGAGTAAATTATTATTATAATAAATGTTATAAGAAAAATAATATGTCAAACTAGTGTGAAATTGTTAGGGGTGACAATTTATGACACTACATGATCAAATCCTTCTGATTGGGGAAATATTTCGATAAATACTTTCATTGGTTAAGTATGATATTCTAGTAGATATAATCATTGACCAATAATCCAAAAAATTGACTAGTGTTAGATATTAGTCTATTGAAATTTTTGTGAGAGATAAGGGGTTGTTGGATCAATCAAATATCCTCTCAAAGCCAAATATTTTTGTCATTCCCAATTTTCCACTTAGTCCTTTCTAGAAGTAAACTCCTAGACTTAGAAATTTTGAATAGAGAGAAAAAGTAAATTGGAATGCCTTGTAGTGAATCTTTGAGAAATTAGAATTTTCCAACATTGGAAAAAAATTTACCTTTCCATCCCACTAGTTTTCTTTGAATCCCTTCCAAAAATGAATTTCAATAAGCTAGAGTAACCTATTTAACTGTTATAGGTAGACAAAGATAACTAGTTGGGAGCTAAGCATCAGTGCACCCCAAACATGGTTTTATGTTGAAGCTACAAGGATGTGTAGAAGAATTAAATATGGTTTTATCAAAATTAATATATCAACCCATAGCAACCACATAATGTTGTAGGAACATTTTCATCTTCTCACCTTCAATATAGAAGCATAACCAAAAAATATTTTATCATCTAAAAATTATTGGAAATTAGAAGGGTGAAAAAAGGTAGCAACTTTTATACCTTTAAGGTCCCCTATTCTATTCATAGTCATAATATATCTCCCAATGACATTCATCATTAGAATGAATAGGTAGGGGGATAAGGGCCCCCCTACTTGATACCTTTACTAATAATAAATAATTCCCAAGGGATACCATTGAACAACACTAAGAATTTGGAAGTTGTAATACAATCATGAAATAGACTAAGAACATTATTATGAGAACTAAACCTATCCATAATCATAAATAGAAAGTTCTAAGAGACCTTTTCATGTAGGATTTTGAAATATCAAGTTTGAAAACCATTCCTTGTGTGTTACTCCTATCCATAGAATGAATAAATTCATGATTAGTCGATGTGGCATCTAGGATCTATCTTCCAAGAATAAAACCCTTTTAACAAAGAAAATTAAACTTATCAAGGGTTGGATTTTACACACCAAAATTTTAGAAAACACCTTGTAGGTTATGTTATATAGGATAATGGGTCTAAATATTAGCCATAGACTTAGGGTCAACAATATTGGGGACTATTGCAATAAAAGTGTTGTTCAATTTTTAATCACCTTCCCCATTATTACAATGTCCTTTAGCAACATCAGTTACATCTTTCCCAATGATATCCCAAAAATCCTAGAAAAAAGGAAGGGGAAAAGTCATCTAAACTTGGGGATTTAATGGAACCCATAGAGAAGATTAAAACTTTGGCTTTTCACCATAATAGTATGAGTAGTAGAGAGATTATCTTCATAGGTGAGTAACAAGGGGATGAAGTTAAAAATATTATCAACAATAGTAGAGGAGGGGAACAAAATCAATAGAAAGTATGGAATCAAAAATATAGCAGTAAGCTAACCCACTTGGTCATCAAAAGTAACTTTAGAACCTCTTTCATTAGTAATTCTAGCAATTGTATTACTTTTTCTATGTCACATGGTAATTCATATGTTGTTTAATGTTCTAATAGCCTAATATTGAGTTTTTGTACTTAATTTTGATAGACTAATCTAGGTTCAATTTTATTGTTCATTGTTGTCATATTTAATTTCCCACATAAATGTTTGAAGTTTTGAGAATAATCTAGGTCAAGCTATATACTTTCATTATATTTGATGTCTAACTAGTGTAGAATAGTCTTATTTATGTCAATTTTCTATTAATTTATTTATAATTTTGTATAGTATTTTATCAATCTAATACATTACTCATGTTATCATTTTAGATGTTGTCTCCACTTCTATTTGAATTCTATACAAGATTCAATGAATTCTAAGGTTCACATTTGGGGTTACCTATATCAAGTCTCTATTAATTTGCATTCAAGTGGTGTAGTAAAATTATTATCCTTGTGCCTTTAGCTACAAATGAGCATAGATAAAGAGATAGGATCATGTAACAACCTAAGAAATCCATAAGAAGGGAATAAAATGATCAAATGGAACTGATATAGTATGATGAGAATTTAGAAATAAAGGAAGATGAAAAAAGCAAAATAAAAAAAATATCATATAGAACAAGGTAGAAAGTAATACAAGAGAAAGTACAAATATTTTCCTTGGACAAAATCAAGTTGTTATGAATATAATATATAATAGAGAAACCATTAAAACTACTTTAGACTTACTCTATTTCTATTATAAATTATAAAGGAGAAATTTTTGAAGTAATGAGTAATTTTATAATAATGAGCCCATATATTACTATGAAATAAAGTAGTAAAGGATTTTTTGAGAAACTAAAAAAAATGTACTACAAAAAAAAATTGTGAAAAAAAGAGAAATATTTCAAAACAAGAGAAATAGAAGATGTATCTAAGTTCCTATTGTTGTAAAGACGATTGTCATTGCACCAAAATATCAACTTGTTCATTCCTAATAGAACTGTCAGAGTTACTAGATCCATGTGAGGTGGTTAAGCCATGTCAGAAACCCGAGCACTATGCTGCATGACACAAGGAGACCGAGGGTAGACACCTTGCAACAATCCCCACAATGTAAGCATGGGGTTCAAACCCATGACCTAGGCTCTAATACCAATTGTTGCAAAGACAATTATCATTGCACCAAAAGATCAACCTCTTAATGCCTGATAAAAATGCCAGAGTTAATGAATCCACAAGAAGCGATGTAATGAACCCGAGTGCTACACTACATGGCACAATGAGACCAAGGGCACACACCTTGGAATAATGATTTTTTGCACAAATGGTTGTTGTTGCACCAAAAGATTGACCTATTAATGCCCAGTACAACCACCAAAATTAACGAATCCATGAGAGATGGTTAATTCATGCCATGAATATGAGAACTGTGATGTACAACACAAGGATACCAAGGGCACACACATTGCAACAATCCTCCCCAACTTAAGCGATGGGTTTGAACCCATGACCTAGGCTCTGATACCAATTGTTGCATAGCTGATTGTTGTTGTACCAAAAGATCAACATGTTAATACCCTATACAATCCTATCACGTATAGATTTTATTGATTAATTAAATGCAATTATTAATCATGATATCGTTATTTAAATTGAAGATAAATGATTATTTAAATGAAAGTTAAATTGAAATTGAAATTGAAATGCATATACAATTATTCAAAATGTATTTTTATTTCATTTGGGGTTTGTCATTGCTGATGAAAACTCGAGTGTAAGTGAACGCAAGAACAGGTGAACGTGATTGAAGGCGAGAACATCGATCAGGTAGAGTCATTTTAGCCATTAGACATTTATGAGGATGATGGAATTTCACACACTCACTTAGTTGATATTTTAATGTATTTTAGTGATTACTGTGTTTGCAAATTTTTAATTAAGTTTTATTTATTTCTCCAAATTGGTGAAAAATATATGTTGCTTTAAATGAAAATTTTATTAATTTGTGAGAAAATAATTTTTTATTTAAATAACAAACTTAAATAAGTCAATATTTTATTGTAGTTTGAAAATAATGATGATTGTATTTTGAAATTTGATGAAAAAGACTTTTATTGCGAAATTTAATAAAATGTAATAAAAGTTGTGTTTTAAAATTATTTGTTCTCATTTGAAAATTATGAAAGAGGAAATTATAGTTGAATAAATAAACAAATATCTAAGTTGAGTTACTGCAAACAATTCATGTGCAAATTGAAATGGCATTCAAAACTTCAGTTAAACAAATTGAAGAAAAATATCTCTAATTAATTTGAAAAGCAATCGAATTTTAGAACTTGGAGTTAGAAAATTTGATCTAGAGATCAACCTCAATTTGTGGATTTGAATTCTTGTTAATATCTATCAATTCATGAGAAGGGAATCAATCTGGGGAAGAATTTTGAAATTGAGAAGTGAGTAAATATGCGTTTTTATATTAAGGAGAAGAAAAAGACATAGGTTGGGGGGGAATTTTGCCAGGGAATTAACATAAATTTCACAGAGGCAAAGAAGAATATGTTATCTTCTTGTTCATTCTGCACCTGTTGCACACACAACTTGGAGGAGAGGATGTTGATTAAGTTTCTTTAAATTTTTGTTGTTTATCCTCCCACACCCCACACACTTACCAGATCAGAAAATTTTAAAAAGAGGAGTTGGAAAGTATTCAGATTGAAGTCAACCTCCAATCCTTACTCTCTAAGGCGCGGCTAGGAAGGAGGTACGCAACAAAAACAAGATGAAATTGCATTCCAAATAGGAGTCTATCCCACTCACCATACACAACAAGAGGAGAAGTCTTGAGGGGACGCGGCTAGGCAAAGGAGAATCCTAATTTTCTACGTAGCCACCAAGTCCCTACTCCCCATGCATGTAAGGGAGGACTGGTAAAGAGAATTGCGTAGAAAGGAGAAGAGGGAGTGTGCACCAGCCAGCCAGCTAGCTAGCAGGGAGAAGGATAGATGAAGGGCACACAAAGGCAACAGAGGAAATCAAGGGAAGAGAGGAAGAAAGAGGTAGAAACAACAGTGGGAGAAGAATTTTCATACACAACAGAACAACAATCAAGAATGGAGGACATGAGTTAAAGAAAGAATAGATGAAATTCACAATCTATTTCTAGAATTTACCAGGTAGGATCTTGAAATTTTTAGACAAAACATGAATAGAGTAAATTTGAATGAAATAGTTATTTTATTGTTTTGATTTCTAAAACTATTTAAAAGTATTTCTGTTACTTCGAATTTTGTTGAATTCTTAAATATCAAACTGTGTTTTTTTTTCCTGAAAATTATTGAATTTGGAAACATAAAATTTTAGGAATAATTTGATTTGAAAACATTGAGAAGCAGCTGATTAGATTTAGGAAAAGATTCAAAACATAAAACATCATTTAAATTTAGATGAAAAAAGATCTTAAATAGAAAACGTTTGTTTTATTCTGATTTAGAAGAACTTTAAAAATATTCCAAACATAAAATATTTTGATAAAATATCCTTTAAATTTTAAATGTGATTTGAAGATAGAAGTTAAATTTAGCAAAAATTGCAAATAAAACTCAAAACAATCAAAACTGAAATAAAAATGATTTATTTTAATTTTGTTTGAAAATGTAATTATTTATTTTCTGAAGGTAATCAAAATAGAAAATAAATCAATTAAGTTAAAATATGATTTATTTTGAAACCAAACGAACATGAACATGATTAAATTAAGGAGTAATAGAATGAAAGAACGTGTGCTCTTTTATGACTGTTTTTAAATGTGTACTTAATTACATATTGGAAATACACCTTCTTTATTTATTTTTGATTATTTAATTTACTCGATTTAAATATTAATTTAATGTCATTTATGGATTAAAACGATGAAAAGAACAACTTTTAAAATATTTTGGTTTCAAACAAGTTTTATGTTTTATTGTTTTTGAAAGGTTGTATTTGACTGATTGGAACCATGCATGCCATGTTTTTGGGAAAGTTATCTTCTTGGACGGGTGCCGAATATGGGTTATTAGAGAGTGTATTTTTTCTTTTCCAAAACTTCTTTATTTGTCGTACATGACATTTTACCTGGCCAAGTAACTTAAGGACCATTGAAGTAGATAGAACTATTGAACTCTCTACCATATCCTAGTATCGAACTTGCTTGTTTCTTAAATGAATTAGAAAAATGAAAATTCGTGTGGTTTTACTAGTTATACTAGGCACGCACTAGATTCCATCTTGCTTGTTGACTACTTTTTACTAAGCGATTCGTGCAGGGTCGGGTATTCTTTGAATGATTTAAGAATTACGGGGAAGCATAAGCTTCGAGGTTGGGCGAAAAAAGCGCCCGATCCTTGTTCTCGTCTTAATTTTGAAGATTTGCAATTGGATTGAAGATCAAAGTTTGTCATCTTCACTTATGTTATATTGTATTATGTAATTATGTATTGAAGAGCTTAAGGCGGTTAAATGCCTAAGTCTCGAATTGTAACTTATATTACAACTTCTTATGTATTCTTATCATTGAAGTGTATTATGACACATGTATGTATTTAAACTGGAATTGTATAATTGAATCTATCTTATCGACTTTAAGTCTTTTTTTTTGGAATCGACTAGTTTTTATGATGTCTAAATGAATGAAGTGTCGACTTTATTTTTAATATAAATGAAATTATTTAAAGTTTTTTCAATGTTTGATTTAAAGAGTTTCGCTCTTTAAATTTGGTATCAAAGCCCTAGGTTTGAACACTAGGGTCCTTTGTCCATTACGCTAAACAAACATTCCTTGATGTAGGAATTGTGATACATAATGGGTACAAGAGGAAAAGGAGTTGCTGCAAGTAATGAGAATGATAGGTTGGAGTAGATTCTCAGTCTCTTGAATCAGCAGGGTTCCTAAATGGATAATTTTGAACATGAAGTTCGAGGTGTCAGAGAAGGACAAAACCCTCGAGTTGAAATTCCCCAATATGAGGAGCAACCCAATAATGATAATCCAAAGGTTGAAGAACCACAAAACCCTCAAGAAAGGATTGAAGGGGAGTTGGCTAAAGATTTGAAAAGGGTAGCACCACCCAAGTTTGATGGCAAGACTATAGGTGATGGAGCTGAAGCTTGGGTTATTGAGATGAAAAAGTACTTTGAGCTCAGAAATATGTCCAATGAGACCAAGGCCGTTTGGGCTGCATACCAACTTACTGGAGAAGCTGCTACTTGGTGGGATAATGAGAAGACTGAGAAGAAGTTACTACCAGGTGGGACTACATGGGAAGTGTTCTTGCAACTTTTCAAGAAGAGGTGGCTTCCACAACTGTTCTTTGATAGGAAAATGACAGAGTTCCAGAATCTGACTCAGGGTGGTTTGACAGTTACTTAGTACTAGGAGAGGTTCACTAATCTCCTGAAGTACGTACCATAGTATCAGATGGATGATAGGTTCCGTATTTGAAAATTCATCCTAGGATTGAGGCCACATATTGGAGCTGATGTGGATGTTCATAATCCATTGACAATGGATGAGGTCTTTGAGAAGGCCATAAAATAGGAATAGAAGCTACAATAGGTGGCTAACTATAGGAAAAGTGTGAATGCTAAATCTGGTTTTGGAAATAGGAAGTTCCAAAATAATAAAAAAAATAATCATTAGGGTAATAATAACAGTCAGCAGATCAGGAACTTGAAGAGATGAAAAAACACTCAGGATAAAGGAGAAGGAAGCTTTGGTGGAAACAAGAAAGTGAACAATAATAACACCAACTTCTCCAATATTAGGAATAGGATAGGTGGTCACCTAGGGCCATGAGGTGGATGCTATAATTGTGGAGGAGATCACTATGCCTCCAATTGCACTCAGTGTATAGGAGGTTAGTGAGGTGGTAATGATCGGTGAGCACCACAACACCAGATTCATGGAGCGGTTGACAATCGTCAAGCAAACTGTCAGGCTTCACCTATTCAGATGTCAGGTAAACTTTTTGGTCAATTTGTTTCTATTTTGATAGATACAGGAGCTACTAAATGCTTTATTGATCCTAAAGTAGTTGCTAAATTACCTATTAGACCTGGTTTTATGTCACATTCATGGATGGTTTAGTATGGAAATCGAGCAGAGAAGAGGGTAGATTCATGTTTATCATGCAATGATTTAGAGCTACCTAATTTCCAAACCCAAGTTAACCTATATGTAGCACTATTGGGTTCTTATGATGTGATCTTAGGGATCAATTGGTTAACTGAGCATAAAGCCATAGTGAACTGTGAGGATAAGGTAGTGAGTTGTTTGGATGATTTTGGACAACTAATTGAGATTTTAGGATCTCGAGAGCCTCTAGAGTTGATACATATCTCAGCCATGCAGCTAAAGAAAGCACATCGGAAATGATGTTCCATATATGCTATATTGGTGAGTGACATGGATAATTCCCAACAAAGCTCAGAGGGCTATCCAGTTCTTAGAGAGTTCTTGGATATATTTCCTGAAGAACTTACTGAGTTACCACCGAAGAGAGAATTTGATTTCTCGATTAAAATTTTACCTAGAATGGAGCCTCAATCCAAACCTCCATATAGAATGACTACTACAAAGTTATATGAACTAAAGGTTCAATTGCAGGAGTTTGCTGAAATAGGGATTTATTAGACTGAGTGTATCTACATGGGTTGCATCAGTAATTTTCATTAAGAAGAAGGATGGAACCTTGAGACTATGTATTGATTACAGGATGTTGAACAAGGTTACCATTAAGAACATGTATCCTTTACCTAGGATAGATGAGTTGTTTGATCAGATGAAGGGGGCCATAGTGTTTTCTAAGATTGATCTTAGATCAGGTTACCACCAGTTGAGGATTAAGGATGAGGATATTCCGAAGACATCTTTCAGAACTCGGTATGGACACTATGAGTTCACAGTGGTACCTTTTGGCCTAATGAATGCTCCAACAACATTCATGAACCTTATGAACAATATCTTTAGAGACTGTTTAGATGATTTCATGTTTATATTCATTGATGACATTCTGATTTACTCTTAAACAGAAGAGGAACATGAGAAGCACTTGAGAATAGTCTTGCAACGAATAAGAGATCAAAAGCTTTTTGGTAAGTTTTCGAAGTGTACTTTCTTTTAGAAGAAGGTTCACTATTTGGGGCATGTCATATCTGCTGAGGGAATCTTAGTTGATCCTGTGAAGATAGAGGCAATTGTAGATTGGCCAACACCACGAAGTGTTACTGAAGTTCGTAGTTTCATGGGGCTTGCAGGATACTACCGGAAATATGTGGAAGGGTTTTCAAGGATTGCAACACCTATTACTTCTCTTCAGAAGAAGGGAAACAAATATGAGTGGACTGAGAAGTGCGAGGAAGCATTTCAAATTCTTAAACAGAAGTTGATTGTAATACCCCTCTGTTTTATGCCTTTGATTGAACAGTGTTCTACTCCTTTATGTTTTATTTTCTGTTAGTACCTGGACTATGGTACTCGGCTGCTATTTGATCACTAACTATAAAGCGACGTTAAGGTTATATTTTGATGTGATGGTATTTTATTATGATGTTATCATTATGGCATGTCCTGGATTAGCATTATGGATGTTTGAATTAATGATGTTTTATGCTTTGGATTATATTAGTATGTTAGATTTGTTAGTTAGTTACACTTTATTAGTGAAGAGGATGGTATGACATCACTTGCTTGCGAGTGCCCTATGATTCTGAGACTTCTTCTTCAGGGTGTGTTTTATTTATGACATATATGTGCATGTGGATATACTCTTTGTTCGCAGGTTGACAGGTACATGACATCGACTCCACCTAATTTCACAGGTTTGAGTGTGTCCATTGCCCAACTGTAATCGATTGGGAGATAGTAGCTAGGTTTTTTGTGCCAAGTCGTCACCCTAGTCATAGTGTGTTGTTGGGTCTTAGTCGGGTTAATTGCCTTATATTGTTCACTCTCTTCAATTATTTAATTGCAAGTTGAAAAGGGTAATTAAATGGCTTTATGCATTTAACTTGTGGATTAAATTGATCTGGGATTATGCTAGTAATGTAATTTATTTTATTATTAATTTAATTTAATTAATAAATAATTTAATCGTGGACTAGATTTATTTTATTAATTAATTAAATTGGTTGTGTTGAAATTAGATAAGTTATTCATCTTGAAAATTCATGGTTTTTATTATGTCAAATTGAAACTTAAAGAAAATGTTTTAAATTGCATTTTTAGAAAATTTAAATTCAAAAATTGAAAATAGAGATATTTTGAGATATTTTGCTATTCTGTTTTTGGAAATTGATGAGGGTTGTTGCATGAGATTTGTTTGAAATTTTCTTTATTATTTGAAAAATCCTTCACAAGTTTTCTTTAACAAGTATGGAAAATGGAAAAATAGTAGAGAGAAGGAATTGTTGGATTTTTGTGCGTTTTGGATTGAAGCTGTAAAAATTTGTGGAACTGAATTTGGAAGCAAGGTTGGAAGCTAAGCATCATCTAGATCTTCTCAAACTCAGGAATAATAGGTTCATTCTTTTTAAATTCATTTGTTTGAAAATATATTTACCTATATTTTGTTGTTGAAAAGTCAGGTTAAAAGAACATTTAAATTCCTCTGTTAGATTTGCTTAAATAAACCCAGTTGTTTCTTGTCTTCAATTTTGAAGGAAAAAAAACCTCTTTTTAGAAATAAAATGCTTCAAGAAAATAGTGTTCTTGACTTTAAATGTTTGTTTTTACTTGGTTTTCTCAAATTATTTTGTAATTTTTATTATGGAAGACTAATATATATATACATATATATACATGTATATACATATATATACATGTATATACATATATATACATGTATATACATATATATATTCATTTTTTTAAAATATGCCAAATAGGGGGTTATGCTGGCAAAATTTTATAAATAAAATTGTTTGTTAAAAACCTTGAAATGGATTTGAAATCCACTGTTTAATTTTGGTTTTTTGTATTGAAAAAAATAAAATCAAATATTTTATGGTGGGGAGGTGCTAGGGGCTCACCCCCCCGCCGCGCCCCATGGGAGGCATGTGGGGAGGGAGTCGCACCCAACACGACCCCCCTACCGCCACCACAGTGGTCGGTTGTGTTTACACAACCACCCACTGTGTGGTCGGCTGTGTATGCACAACGACCTTTGACCGGTGCGCGGCCCAAAAACCTCAGTGGGTCTTCTTTTTTAAAAAAGCAAAAAAAATATATAATAAACTAAAATTTGTTTTTTTTAAGTATTTTTATTATTATTATATTTTATAATAATAAAATATATTTATTTAAATATTTTATTATTATATTTTATAATAATAATAAAATATGTTTAATATTAATATTTAATTTTATCAGTATATTTTATAATAATAAAATATGTTATATTATTATTTTATTATTATATTTTATAATTTTAAAATATTAATATTTAATATTGCTCAGTCTCGCCTCATGTAATTAAATGAGTATGTATATATATATATATTTATATATACATGTATTTAAATTATGTTTTCCTTGTGGCATGATTTAAATCAGATTGAACAAATTTAAACATGATGACTTTAATTATATCATTGTTTCCTTTTAAAACGTTATTTCAAAGGAGGTTTAGTTTTGAATTTTAAATGACTATTTTAAAGTGAAGAAACAATATTTATTTTAAAGCAATGTATTTTTCCTTGTGGAAATTAACTAGTTAATTTATCATTATTTAAATGCAAGTAGGGAAATTAGATTATTAGTGTTAATTTCTCTTTTTCTTGAAAAGATGTATTTAATTTAGTTTATTTAATGCGACAAATTCTTGAATGATAATGAGGAAATGGATTTAGGGAATCCAAAGCAGATTTAATTCTCATCTTGATTTTGAACTGTTCTTGTTATCATTTGGGAAATTTAGGTCATAGCATTGGACAAGTCTTCTAGTTGAGTTTTCTATTTCGTGGGTTGTTGGTTTGTTATGTCAACCTATTTTGAATCCCTTAGGTAGTGCATGTTTAGTATCAATTAATTACCCAGTTTCCACAAATGGGGATGTTTTGTACCTCCGTGGATTAGGAGTGGATTATGTGAGTCACGTCTCCTTGTAAGGAGTGGCTTGTTATTTTGTTACCTCCAGTGTTTGGAGAGGATTTTGACTTTTGTCACCTCTTGAGAAAGGAGTGGTCATGTTATCTTGTTTGTTTGCACTTTGGTACCCTTGGTGATTGGATGGTATGTGTGTTGTCAAGTAGAAGAGTGGCTTTTGTAGGGGCTAGAGCCCGTAAGAGGTAAGATTGGGTAACCTTTGGAAGTATTTTAATCAAGTGATAACTAAAACAATACTTAGAAGATTAGGTGTTACTTCTCACTAATCAAGATAATTATGCCTCACTCATGGACCCAAGTGCTCAGTTAGGCTTGGGATGGGTGGGAAGGCCTAGAATGGCAAGGTCATCTATCTTGTCTGTACGAAAGGTATTTGATTCTGCATTAGTAAGTATGAGGGCCAAGGATCGGTTGAGGCCACCAGGTTAGCCGGAGCCTATGAAGATCCACAGTGGGTAACTCATGATGAGCTGTGTGATGACACTATGTCTAGAACAACAGTCAGTTTTCGAATAATGGGTATGGTTTCCTTAACATACCTGATGTGACATCAGTTGGTATTTGATTCTATGTGTATGGTTCTTGTAACATACTTGATATGCTTTGTATCTGGAAGCAATGTGACCATGTAGAGTTGTACCTGAGTTGTACTTGTGTTGTACTTATCTTGTACTTGTGAGGTACATGTGTTTGGTTGTGTGACTATGGTTCAGTTATGTGTTAGCTCATGTCTAGAGGTAGATGGCCTTGTCTAGGATTCCTTATTACTATCTCCTAGCATGGGGGGTGGGCCTTTGGGTTCCACTTGGTTGGGTGGCATGCACCTTAATCCATTGGGCCTTCTTCATGTTCGTGTGGATGATATTTCTAGTTGGAGAGCTCATGGGATTCAGTTTCAATTCTTGCTTTATTTCATTTCAATTTTTCTTGTGATTTATGACCCCTCATTTGTTATCAAGGTGGAAAGTTTTAATTGTAACCATATTTATTAGACTTGCCTCATTCAGGGAATGAGAGATGTGATTTTATTGTTTAATTATGGATAAATGAAATAGAAAGGTATATCTTATGCTTGATGTAATTTATCTTATTTGGAATGTATGTGTTTAATTTCTTAAGTGAATAAATGTTATGGTTAGGTTCATGTTTTTTTGTTGAGGTTCTATATAACCTCTGTCTCGTAACCTTAGAGGTTGTTGACATTATTTAGTGAACTTGCTTATTAATTGTACTTGAACAAAAAAAAAAATTAGTCTGTTTAAGTAGTTAATTGCAACTTCCTCTAGGGTTGTGTGGCGGGGTGTTACATTGACATCGGCACTAGTGTTGACTATACCAGATCCTAATGGACACTTCATTGTAATTACAGATGCATTAGGTGAAGGTGTAGGAGCTATGCTAATGCAGGAAGGGAAAGTGGTTGCATATGAGTCTAGGAAACTAAAACAGTATGAGTTGAATTATGTGCCACGTGATCTTGAGCTTACAGTTATTGTGCATGCATTGCAGATGTGGAGACATTATCTCTGAGGGAAACCATTTGAGCTTAAGACAAACCATTTAGGACTTAAGTACATCTTCACATAGCCGAACCTCAATGCGAGACAGAGGAGGTGGCTTGAGTTCCTAAGTGAGTATGATTTTTGTATTGAGTATATCAAGGGTAAGGAAAATAGAGTTGCTGATGCTATTAGCATGAGAAGACATCTCTCTGCTATGTTGACCACAAGGTCAAATTTGAGATAGCAAGTGCTGAAGTATCTTCTTGGAGACAAGCATTATGACAGGGTCAAGCAAGCCTTAGAGGCAGATCCTTCAGATCATAGATTTGATGGATATGTGATGGAGTATGGTGGCATTGTCAGATATCAGGGAAGAATGTATATCGTTGAGGGTGGAGATTTGAGGAAGTTGATTCTTGAGGAATTTCATGATGCACCTTATTCAGAGCATCCATGAGTTATGAAGATGGTAGTAGAGTTGAAGACTTTGTATTTTTGGCCTAAGCTCAAGAAATATGTCATGGAGTATGTGTCTAGATGTTTCGAATGCTAGCGGGTCAAGGCTGAGCATGTGCATCCAGTAGGACTTTTGTATCCCCACGATATACCTGAGTATAAGTGGCAATGAAATCAGTATGGATTTCATCAAAGGATTACCTTTGAGCAGGAATAGGCATGATACCATCTTAGTTGTTGTTGATAAGCCAACGAAGGTTTCACATTTCATACCTAGAAATCTGAAGGATGGATCATTGACTCTTGTGAGGAAATTTGTGCAAGAGATATTCAGATTGCATGGTGTACCAGAGACCATTATTTTTGATAGGGGTACCAGGATGACATCTAGGTTCTAGACTACACTAAATGCAACTTTGGAAACTAAGTTGAATTTTAGTTATGCATATCACCCACAAACTGATGGCCAAACTGAAAGGGTCAATTAGGTTGTTGAGGATTTGTTGAGGATGTACTGCATGGATCAGCTGTACAAGTGGGAGGAATATTTTCCTTTGGTTGAGTTTTCCTACAACAACTCATTTCATGTATCATTGGGTATGGCACCTTTTGAGGCACTTTATGGACAGAAATGTCACACACCCATCAGTTGGGATAGGATGGAAGACAGGATCATTATTGGTCCAAATATGCTCAAGGAAATGGATGAGGAAATTAAGTTGATCAAGGGTAGGTTGAAGGAAGCAACCAATAGACAGAAGACCTATGCGGATAGGAACAAGACTTTCAGGCAGTTTGTTGTAGGAGATAAAGTCTTTTTGAGGGTTAAGCCTCATAAGAGCTCTATCTCATTTGGGAAATCATCAAAGTTGGCTCTGATATTTGTGGGACCCTTTGATGTACCGGAACTTATTAATCCAGTTGCATATAGACTAGCGTTACCACCTGCTCTAGCTCGATTCCATAATGTTTTCCATGTTTCATTGTTGAAACCATATCATCGTGATGCATCTCATATTCTTGATTGGCATTCATTACAGGTAGAGGATCTAGTGGTGGTGCTAGTGGAGCCCATTTGAATCCTAGACAGGCATAGCATTAAGTTGTGTAACAAAGATAGTACTCAGTACAAGGTCCAGTGGGACCAATATATTGAGGATAGTGCTACATGAGAGGATTTTGAGACGATAGACCATCATTTTCCTCATTTGCTTTCATAGATTAGTATTTGCTTTATGTAGAGATACTTGATACTCTGGTTTTTGATTCACATGTTGTGAACTTTGAAAGCATGGATGCTACTATGATTTGTTTATGTTTATGTTTTAGAACTATTTTGTTAGTTACTACATCATTATGATTGAGATACTATGTTTACCTATTGAGATACTATCCTTTTACTGATAGAGTGGAAGGATGTCACGTATAGATTTTATTGATTAATTAAATACAATTATTAATCATGATATCATTATTTAAATTGAAGTTAAATGATTATTTAAATGAAAGTTAAATTCAAATTCAAATTGAAGTTAAATTGAAATTGAAATTGAAATGCAATTACAATGATTCACAATGTATTTATATTTAATTTGGGGTTTGTCATTGCTAATGAAAACTCGAGTTTAAGTGAATGCAGGAACAGGTGAATGTGATTGAAGGTGAGAACATCGATCAGGTAGAGTCGTTTTAGCCATTAGACGTTTATGAGGATGATGGAATTTCACACACTCACTTAGTTGATATTTTAATGTATTTTAGTGATTGCTATGTTTGCAAATTTTAAATTAAGTTTTATTTATTTCTCCAAATTGGTGAAAAATATATGTTGCTAAATTATGATTTTATTAATTTGTGAGAAAATGGATTTTTATTTAAATAACTAAATTAAGTAAGTCAATATTTTATCGTAGTTTGAAAATAATGATGCTCGTATTTTGAAATTTAATGAAATAGACTTTTATTGCGAAATTTAATAAAATGTAATAAAAGTTGTGTTTGAAAATTATTTGTTCTCATTTGAAAATTATGAAAGAGGAAATTATAGTTGAATAAATAAACAAATATCTAAATTGAGTTATTGAAAACAATTCACGTGCAAATTGAAATGGTATTCAAAACTTCAGTTAAACAAATTGAAGAAAAATATCTTCAATTAATTTGAAAAGCAATCAAATTTCAAAACTTGGAGTTAGAAAATTTGATCTAGAGATCAACCTCAATTTGTGGATCTGAATTCTTGTTAATATCTATCAATGCATGAGAAGGGAATCAATCTGAGGAAGAATTTTGAAATTGAGAAGTGGGTAAAAATCCATTTTTATATTAAGGAGAAGAAAAAGGCATAGGTTGGGGGGGAATTTTGCTAGGGAATTAACATAAATTTGACAGAGGCAGAGAAGGATATGTTATCTTCTTGTTCATTCTAGACCTGTTGCACACACAGCTTGGAGGAGAGGATGTTGATTAATTTTCTTTAAATTTTTGTTGTTTATCTTCCCACACCCCACACAGTTACCAGATCAGAAAATTTTAAAAAGAGGAGTTGGAAAGTATTCAAATTGAAGTCAACCTCCAGTCCTTACTCTCCAAGGCACAGCCAGGAAGGAAGTACGCAGCAAAAACAAGATGAAATTGCATTCCAAATAGGAGTCTATCCCACTCACCATACACAACAAGAGGAGAAGTCTTGAGCGGATGCAGCCAGGAAAAGGAGAATCCTAATTTTCTATGCAGCCACCAAGTGCCTACTCCCCATGCATGTAAGGGAGGATTGGTAAAGAGAAATGTGCAGAGAGGAGAAGATAGAGTGCGCACCAGCCAGCCAGCTAGCTAGTAGGGAGAAGGATAGATGAAGGGCACACAAAGGCAATAGAGGAAATTAAGGGAAGAGAGGAAGGAAGAAGTAGAAACAACAATGGGAGAAGAATTTTCATACACAACATAACAACAATCAAGAACAGAGAATAGAAGTTAAAGAAAGAATAGAGGAAATTCATAATCTATTTCCAAAATTTACTAGGTAGGATCTTGAAATTTTTAAACAAAACATGAATAGAGTAAATTTGAATGAAATAGTTATTTTATTGTTTTGATTTTTAAAACTATTTAAAAGTATTTCTGTTACTTTGAGTTCTATTGAATTCTTAAATATCAAACTATGTTTTTTTTTCCAGAAAACTATTGAATTTGGAAACATAAAATTTTAGGAATAATTTGATTTGAAAACATTGAAAAGTAGTTGATTAGATTTAGGAAAAGATTCAAAACAGAGAACATCATTTAAAGTTAGATTTAAAAAGATCTTAAACATAAAACGTTTGTTTTATTCTGATTTTGAAGAACTTTAAAAATATTCCAAACATAAAATATTTTGATAAAATATCCTTTAAATTTTAAACGTGATTTCAAGGTAGAAGTTAAATTTAGCAAAAAATGCAAATAAAACTCAAAACAATCAAAACAAAAACAAAAATGATTTATTTTAATTCTGTTTGAAAAAGTAATTATTTATTTTCTGAAGGTAATCAAAAGAGAAAATAAATCAATTAAGTTAAAATATGATTTATTTTGAAACCAAATGAATGTGAACAGGATTAAATTGAGGAGTAATAGAACGAAAGAGCTTGTGCTCTTTTATGACTATTTTTAAATATGTACTTAATTACATACTGGAAATACACCTCCTTTATTTATTTTTGATTATTTATTTTATTTGATTTAAATATTAATTTAATGTCATTTATGGATTGAAATGATGAGAAGAACAACTTTTAAACTGTTTTGGTTTCAAACAAGTTTTATGTTTTTGAAAGGTTGTATTTGACTGATTGGAACCATGCATGCTTGATAAATGAATGTGCATGTCATGTTTTTGGGAAAGTTGTCTTTCGGGATGGGTGCCGAATATGGGCAATTAAAGAGTGTAGTTTTTCTTTTCCAAAACTGTTTTATTTATTCTGCATGACATTTTACTTCCCCATGATTTCAAAGCCACTAAATATCTTGAAAGAATAAAAATTTGGGGTAGTCAAAAGCATGTTGTAGAGAAAAAAAAAAAATTGTAGAGAAATTGTTGTTTATGCAATTCTATGCACAAATTACCAGTGAGCTCTTCTATTTAAGGCCTAGGAGGATAAGCTACAAATTACCAGTTTTTGTCCTTATTTGAGCAAACTCTTCTGTAAGGGTAAATAGTATTTTATCTGTAGATCTAAAGGGCTGACGTTGTTGTACTAGTCAATACTTGTTATGTTAATGGAGAAAAGAAAACAGAGGAAAATGTTGTGGTGAGAAGAATTGGAGAATACCATGCCAATGTCTGGGAGCGTGATTTTTTAGAGTCTCTTTCATCGCCTTATGGAGTGAGTTACATTAATTTATAATACCCATTTGTTTTTGGTTCTTTATTGTTGTATAGACTCTACTATTTCAAAGCTAAATTAGATGGTATTTTATTAGGCACCTTCTTAAATGGAGAGAGTGGAAATATTGGTTAAAGAGATAAAGTTGTGTTAAAATTTAAAGCAACCATAAACGATTCTCACAGACAAGAAAATTAGAAACACAACAATAAAAATGGAGGACAAGATATTTTATGTGGTTCGGCAAAATTGTCTACATCCACAGGAAAGCAGGGTCCTTCTATTTCTCCTTAATCATAACATACATTTTACAAACAATCCAATTTATAATGGACTTTACAACACCAGCTAACTGAATGATTAGCTGGAACACAGAAAAAGAATCATCCAATTTTAGATAAATCAAAATTGTTCAACAACTGATGGAATTAGTTAGGAGTTTATTTGTTTGATGCATCACCAGAATTTGGGTTAGGTTGGGGAAGATTTTGGTTGAATTTGAACCGATTTTGTTTTCATTTATCGGACTTCACATCCCAACAATCTCCCACTTGAAATCCAAACAATACTATGAACAATCATACTTCAAGAAATCTCCTACTTTCCAAGGCCTATTGTCATAGGCTTACCAATCCAAGAGAATCTTTACAGAACTCTAGCTTCTCTTTTGAAACAACCTTTGTAAATGCATTTGCAGGATTCAACTTCATATGTATCTTTTCCAACTTGAGCTTACCCTCCTCAAGAACACTTTGAATATAGTGATATCGACGCTCTATGTGCTTCGTTTGTGAATGAAATATTGCATTTTTGGCCAAGTGAATGGCACTTTTAATATCACTATACAATACAAATTCATTCTTTCTATTACCCAATTCAAATAGTAACCTCTACAACCACAACATCTCCTTTGCTCCTTCTATCATTGCAATATACTCTGCTTCAGTAGTTGAAAGAGCCACTACTTTCTGCAATTTGGAAATCCAGCTAACTGCTACTCCTGCCAAAGTGAACACATATCCTATTGTAGATCGTCTTCGATCTAAATCTCCAGCCATGTCTGAATCAATGTATCCATCCAATTGTGCATCTTCACCTCCAAACCTCAAAACATGGTTTGAAGTGCCTTCAAGATATCTCAAAATCCATTTCACTACTTTCCAATGAACTTTTCCTAGATTAATCATGTATCTACTGACCATTCCCACTGCTTGGGAAATATCTGGTCATGTACAAACCATAGCATACATTAAACTCCCAACTACGGATGAATATGGTACGATTGCCATATATTCTTTTTCTTCAAGTGTCTTGGGACACATCTCAGAAGATAATTTGAAATTCTCTACTAGGGGTGTGCTTACTGCCTTGGCATCCTTCATGTTAAACCTTTCTAGTACTTTTTCAATGTATTTCTCCTGTGACAAGATAAGTTCCCTTTTCTTCCTATCTCTGATAATTCTCATTCCAAGGATTTTCTTTACAGCTCCCAAATCCTTCATTGAAAATTTCTTAGCTAATTGTTGTTTCAACCTATTAACAACAACCATGCTAGATCCTGCAACTAGCATATCATCAACATACACCAATAGCAATACAAATTCACCATTATCAAAGAACTTAAAGTAGACACAATGGTCAAATTCACATCTAGAAAATTTCTGCTCAGACATGAAAGAATTTAAAATTTCAAATACCATTGTCTAGGAGCTTGTTTCAACCAATATAAAATGCGATTTAGTTTGCAAACTAGTGCTTCTTTACCTTTCTCCTCAAAACCTTCTAGTTGCTTCATGTACAACTCTTCTTCTAAGTCACCATGAAGAAAAGCTATCTTGACATCAAGCTATTCCAAATCTAGATCATGAACAGCTTACTAAACCCAACACCACTCTAATAGAGGTCATTTTCACAACTGGTGAAAATATCTCATTAAAATCAATGCCCTTTTGTTGAGCATATCCCTTCACCACCAACCTGGCTTTAAATCTCTTCTTTCCATCTGCTTCTTCCTTCACCCTATACACCCACTTATTTTGTAATGCTTTCTGATTGGGTGGAAGTGTTACTAGATCCCATGTTTCATTTCCCTTAAGAGATTCCATCTCATCTTTCATGGCTTCCATCCATTTATTGCTATCTGTATCTACACATGCTTCTTTAAACGAAGTAGGTTCAGATTCATCATAAAGCAATAAATATTGAATAAAATCTTTATACCTGGTTGAAGGCCTATGCTCTCTAGTGGACCTCCTAACTCGAGGAATCAATTATTTTGCATTACCATCTGGACTAACATGTTCTTCATTATCTTGGAGATCTTGTGGCTGGTCATGTGTTTGAACCTGCACTGGTGGTTGTGGTTGGTTTACAATTACCTTTTGTTTAAACGTATCACTTCTATTCGTGATATCTTCTAATGGAATATACTCCTTAGGTGATTTGACTTCTTGTAAACTTGGCATTACTTTTTCATTAAATATCACATCTCTACTTCATGTAACACACTTAGTAATTGGATCCTACAACCTATAACCATATATTTTTTGTCCATATCCAATAAAGATACACCTTTTAGATTTCATGTCAAGCTTAGTCTATTTCTCTTTTGGAATATGAACAAAAGCTTCACATCCAAACACATGCAAATGATCATAAGAAATTTTCTTACCTAACCATTTTTCTTCTAGAATTCCAAATTCAAGCCGAGTTGATGGTTCTTTGTTAATCAGGTAAACTGATGTATTTACTGCTTCTGCCCAGAACTCTTTTCCTAGTCCTGCATTTGAGAGCATGCTTCATGCTCGTTCCATAATAGTTCTATTTGACCTTTCTACAACATCGTTCTCTTGTGGTGTAAGAGGAATAGTCTTGATTATTTGAATACCATTCTCTGCACAGTATTGATCAAATTCTTTCGAACAATACTCACCTCCATTATCAGTTTTAAAACTTTTAATCTTATAACTAGTTTGGTTTTCAACAAGTGCTTTGAAGTTTTTAAATATACCAAAAACTTTAGACTTCTTTTTCGTCATATAAACCCAAACCTTCCTAGTGCAATCATCCAAAAAAGTAACAAAATAAATAGAACCTCCAATAGATGCTACCTCTGTGGAGCTGAAGACATCCGAATGCACTAGCTCTAATGGTCGTGTCTTCATCTTGTGTTCCTTTTTAGAGAATCTTGTCCTCTTTTGCTTGTCATATATGCAATGTTCACATAACTCCATATCCACTTCTTTCAAACCAGGAAGTTGGTTCTTCAAAATCTCAAGTCCCTTTTGGCTCATGTGTCTGAGCCTTTTATGCCAAAGCTATGTTGTGCTATCTGCTACTACCAGTGTAGCTCCCACTTCAATCTGACCCTCTAGTACATACAATATACCAGATTTTCTTCCTCTTGCTATGACCAACACTCCTTTTGTTACCTTCCATGCTCCTACTCCAAATGTAACAGTATATCCAAGAGCATCTAATTGTATGGCTGAAATCAGGTTCCTTATGAATTGAGGAACATGTCTAACATCTTTCAGCAACCAACTATTACCATTCTTCATCTTCAATAGAACATCTCCTTTTCCAATGATACTACAAGGTTCATCATCACCGAGATAAACTTTACCAAAATTACCAGCTTGGTAATTTCTAAAACAATCTCTTGAAAATGTTGCATGAAATGATGCTCCTGAGTCAAGTATCCAAACATCTACAACAACATCACTTGAAGATAAAATAAGAGCATCAGCATCTTGTTCAGGAGTTGTATTTACCTCATTATCTTTAGATTGATTTTCAGCCTTCTTTTTGTTTTGGAGGGTCCAACAAGTTTTCTTCACATGGCCCTCTTTGCTGCAATGCCAACAGACACCTTTTCTGCCTCTAGATTGGGATCTCTTAGTAGATTTTGATCTTTTCCTTTGGTTATCCTTGCCTCGTTGTTGTGTTCTTCCTATGTTGCCAGCTATTAAAGCAACACCTGATGAATTACTTTGATTTTTTCTTCTCATATCCTCACTGAGAAGAACTCCTACAACATCATCAAATTTTAGCATGCCTTTTGGGCTAGCTACGGAGTTACTAACAACCATAACAACTCCTTCCCATCTATCAGGAAATGAACATAATAACAAGATGGCCTGTATCTCATCCTCTACTGTAATATTTACTAAAGACAACTGACTAACCAAAGTATTAAACTCATTTAAATGATTTGTGATAGAACCACCTTCTTGCATTTTTAAATTATACAATTTCTTCATTAAAAATACCTTGTTCGATGCAGAGGGTCTCTCATACAACTATCGTAGACGATCCCAAAGTCCTTGTGCTATCGTTTTTGTTGAAACATTGAACAAAAAATTACTGGATAATGAAAGAATAATTGTAGCTACAACCTTTTGATCCATTTTATCCCAATCTTCATCCTTCATGCTGGTTGGCTTTTTAGTTTTTCCTTCCAAAGTAATCGAAAGGTCCTTCTGAATGAGAAGAGCTTTGAGTTGCAATTTCCACATTCCGAAGCTTTGGCCTGAGAATTTTTCAATTCTCCATTTGTCTGTCTCCATTTCAATAAATAGATCAAAATAAAATTATAATGATTGCAATTAAATACTTAAATTCAGATTTGCAATACACAAATTTTTTTCTTACAATCCATGCTTTCTGCAATTGTTTCTCTTTTGACTCCAATCCAAATTTCTCTTTGGTAGCTTGACTTTTAAAATCAGGCTCCAATATTTAGAGGCTCCTCAATTGCCTCTACTAAATGATTATTGCCATCACCTGCTGCCACTGAGTCTGCAACTTTCTTCTCTGTGCTTCCTATGCTCTGATACCAGTTGTTAAAATTTACATCAAACATAAACGATTCTCACAAACAAGAAAATTAGACACACCAATAAAAATGGCGGACAAGATATTTTACATGGTTCGGCAAACTTGCCTACATCCATAGGAAAACAGGGTCCTTCTATTTCTCCTTAATCACAGCATACATTTTACAAACAGTCCAATTTATAATGGACTTTACAGCACCAACTAACCGAATGATTAGCTGGAGCACAAAAAAGGAATCATCCAATTTTAGATAAATCGGAACTGTTCAACAACTGATGGACTTAATTAGGAGTTTATTTGTTTGATGCATCACAAAAATTTGGGTTACGTTGGAATAGATTTTGGTTGCATTTGAACCGATTTTGTTTTCATTTATCGGACTTCACATCCCAACAAGCTGGACGTGTTTAATAGTCTTAATGTTGGAGACGGAGAAATGAGTCCCTCTTCATATGACTTACTGGAAAGGTTCTCCATTGTTGATGTTTTGCAACGCCTTGCAATCGTTTGGCATTTTGAAAAAGAAATAAAGGAAGTTCTGGATTATACATACAAGTATGAGCATACCCTTTTCATCTTGCTTCCTCCTCTGCCTGCTAAATTACCAGATCTTGTGTTTATTAACTAATTGTCTGCTATGTTTATTGCCAGATATTGGAGTGAAAATGGCATTTCACGGGGGCGAGAAAATGGTATTGTTGATCTCCACACTACTACTTTGGGATTTCGAGTTCTCTGCCTAAATGGATACCCTGTGTCTTCAGGTAGGATCTGTTTATTTTCTATTGCAGTCTTCTTCATACAGTATAATTATGAATACATATTTTTCAGGTCTAACCATTATACTATAAATTCAACAGATGTATTTCGTAACTTCAAGGACGATAAAGGGAAATTCTCTTGCCCTACAAAACAATTTGCCAACCAAATAAGAATCATGCTAAGTTTGTATCAAGCCTCTGAGATTTATTTTCCAGGAGAGAATATCATGAGAGAGGCTAAATAATTCTCCTATAGATGGCTAAAAGAAGCACTTGAAAATAGCCAGGACAAAACCCAACTTCTAGCAGAGGGAGCATAGAAACCGTATTCCTTGTCATTCTTTAAAGTTCATATTGTGTGTTAGAAATCAACTTATATAATAATAACACTCCCTTGCAGGTGGAGTACGTTCTAAGATACCCGTGGAGATGCAGAGCCCCAAGGTGGGAGCCATGGAACTCTATCCATATATTTAGACAATACATAGATGCTTAGATGTTGATGGAGGGAGTCAATAAATAAGTCCAAACAATTTCCTTTGGGACAGAAAAAAAGCCATCAAATTAGAGTATCAAATTTCTAAATTGTCTTGATAACTTTCTTTCAAGGTGCCAAATGAATGGAGTAAATTGATTTTGGAAGTAGCAATATTGGATTTCAATATCCTGCAATCTCATCATCAGAATGAACTCAAACATCTGGCCGAGTAATACAACTATACCTATTTTTTTCATTGTTGTTAATATAGAATTTTATATGAAGAATTAACTTTGCAATAGTTTTAACAACACTCACAAGGAATCAGTAAAATAAAGACAATCAATCTAAGATGGTCATCAGTTTAGCCTGAAGATTAAATTCATGGTTGTTTTACTTTAAACTGAGCTATATATTTATCGTGGTGATACAAATGTTCAGATGGTGGGATGAGGCATTCGTGAAGCAACTTACTTTTTTTAGGCATCGATATGTTGAATATTATTTTGGGTATGCATGTGGATTGTATGAGCCCAAGGATGCATCAATCAGGTTATGCCATGTTAAAATTGGTACTGTTATTACCGTTGTTGATAATATTTTTGATACTTATGGAACTATTGATGAGCTCATACCTTTTAAGGAGGCTTTGATCAAGTAAGTTATTATAGAGTTTATCATTATTATAATTTAATTCTAGAAGGAAAAAAAAAAAAATTTAAATAATGTGTTATCTTTTTGTTATGATTTTACTTGGTATATAAATATATTTATTTTAACTTTGATATACAGCTGGGATATGTCAATAATGGACCAACTTCCAGACTATATGCAAATTGCTCTCCAGTTCGCCCACAAAACATATATGGACATTGTTGTTGAGGCTGAAAAGATACAAGGTCCACGTGTACATAAGTGGATGAAATATTATGTAAGTTGTTAGTTGTGATTTGGTTCGACTTGATGTTTATAAATATATCCATATAAAATTTATGACTTTATTTCAATTTACTTATTGCTATTTTTTCTAAGTTGTATTTCATATCGCATATTGCAGTGGAAGTCATTAATTTTGGCAGAATTTCAAGATGCTAAATGGATAGCTAAAGACTATCATCCAACTTTGTCTGAATATTTAAAGAATTCTTAAATACCATCTATTGTTCCTGTTGTTACATTATTTCCCCTGATTTTATTTGACACATATCTCCCAGATGACATTTTGATGACAGTTAATAAGTTTGAAAGTAGTGTAGCATGGGGTTGTCGATTGATTGATGACTCCAAAGATTTTCAGGTATCTATCTATCATATTTTTAATTATGAAATTTGACATAATTATGAATTAAACTCTTATTAACAATTTATAACACATTTTTTCTTATTTTTGAAGATCAAGCAAGACCACGGAGAGAGTGCTTCATGGATCGAATGTTAGTACGAGATAAACCCAAAACAACTAGGGAGCAAGCTTTAGATCATGTGAACATGCTTATTGAGCTAAACATAGAAGAATTGACGAAGGAGCGTTTGTTTTATGATCATGATATTCCAACTTGTTGCAAGAGGCTATATTTTGATTCCATGTACAAATCCCTGGCTTTCATTTGGAGGGACATAGATGGTTTCACAGTATCACATCAAGGCACAAAAGATGACATAATGAAAATTCTTATTGAACCTATACCTCTCTGGGATGGAAGAGAGAACAAATAAGTTGATTTCATGTTTTGTTCTTTAAAACCCTTTTATTATGTACCCAAGATGTAATAGGTGAAAATTTTGCAACAATAATATGCTTGAAAAGCTTGACTTCCAAGAAAATAAAGTATTTCCCCATTTCATATATTTATTTAATGTAAATAGTGTACTCAAGATAGTTTTCAAAATGTTTCATTGTATTATTTTATATAGATCACAACGATAATATGTCTTGTCCTCATTAGATATCGTACACTTGAGGATTAAATGATCTTTCCCTATGGTCTAGATTTCCCATTCAAATGCTATTCATTTTTCTCTATAATTTTTATTAATGTGATATTTAAAAAAATTGACAAATGAAATACAATAAAAATATTTATTTTGTACATATAAAATTTAAATATGTATTTATAAGACTAATTTATCATGGAAATTTATAAATATCTATGTTCAAGAGTGTAAACTACAACAATAATATATAATAAAAGAAGAGTTGCTAAATATTCAAAGTTTCATATAGTTAACATTGGATTATAAAAAAAAGGTTAAATTTAAACTCATTAATCAAAATCATATCTAATACACATTTTATTCATTCATATAATTTAATAGATAACATTGTATATACAAGTAATAATGAATCATCATAAGCGCACAATATATCTACCATGTTAGTTGATATGTATATAAATTGTAGATATTCAATTTATATAGAAATTCACCTCAAAATAAATGTGTTCTTCTTATAAGAACTAAGTATAGAAATAATAACAAGATAATTAAATCTTGAAATGTATAAAAGGAATAAGGTGAGCACTAGATTATGATGAGTGGATTGAAAAGTCTTAATATTTGATATGAGATGTTTGTGGATGTGCAAGTGTCCAATATTTTTTCATTGATGCTTTAGATCAAATTTTATGATTAGTTTATATTTAAAATTGGATGGAAAAATATTAATATTTTCAATTCAAATTTGGATTTATATTTAGAATTAGATGGAAAAAACATTTATTATTTTTAACTCAAATTTGGATTCACTAATTTAGTTTTTTCTATTCCCTTGAATACAAGCAAGTTGGAATGTTTGGTACTAACTTGATATTTATAAATATATACATTTGAAATTAATGAATTTATGAATTTCTTTGATTTTATTTATTGTTATTTATACTAAGTTGTATTTCATATCTCATATTTTAATGGAAGATTAATTCATGCAAAATTTCAAGGTGTTGATTGGATAGCTAATGAATATCATCCAAATTTTTCTTTAAATGAATACTTAAAGAACTCTATAATATTTTATGTTATTCTTAATATTATATTATTTCCCATGATTTTGTTGACACATATCTCCTAGATGAAATTTTCATGAGAGCTAATAAGTTTCAATGTAGTGTAGCATGGGGCTATTGATTATCTAATGAATCCAAGTATTTTAAAGTATCTATCTATCATATTTTTAATAATGAAATTTGACTCACAATTATGAGTTATACGTTAAATAAAATTTTATAGCACACATTTTTGTATTTTATTTATTTTTAAAGATCAAGCAAGAAAACAAAGAGATTTCTTCATGGATAGAATGCTATGTAAGAGATAACCCTACATAACAACTAGGGAATGTGCTTTAGATCACGTAAACATGCTTATGGAGCTAAGAATAAAGGAATTGACCAAAGAAAATCTATTTTATGATCATGATATTCCAACTTGTTGTAAGAGGCTATAGTTTGATTCCATGTACAAATCAATGGCTTTCATTTGGAGGGACTTATATGGTTTTTGAGACCTCACATTTTTGGTGATCTTGTTGAGTCTATGTGTCTTTGATGTTTCCTCTCTAATGAATCATGTTCTTGTATATTTGTGCATTATACATTAGTTTTATGAGTGATGGTTGTTCCTATACATCAATGATGTTCATAAGCTTGGTTGTTATTGGATATGATTGATTGGCTAATTTTATCTAACAAATGGTTATTGTGATTTCTCTATCATAACCATATGAGTTCCTTTATTGATTATATAAGTATGTGTTGATCAAGATTTTTGTTTATGATGATTTATTGGTTATATGTTGATTTTTTGTTAGCAATAGTGTTATTATGTTTATCAGATGGGTTACATTATGTTGATAGGGGTTGTTGAGATGATGAATTTTCTTATTATTAGATGAAATTACTATTTAACGATTACATAATGTGGATATTTGACTAGGTGTTATTGTGGAGATGATATTTGATATTTTAATGTTTACTTGTGATGGTTATTGATTTAAATCATTTCTCTATGATTTATTAGATGATTATTTTACATAAGAGTTTATGGAAAATAATATTTTTTTAAAAGAGTCGATTTAATATTTGCTTCAACTATTATTATTTATATAATATACTGACACCTTTTATTGAGTGAACAGGTGAATTTTTTTAAAGGTGGTTGTGGCCCCATAAATACTTTTGTGTTATGTTCAATGTAATGCCCAACCTTGTCTCGTATAAAGTACTAAGGTCTTGTGGTTTGTATTGTGAAATATTGTGGTGTAGTTGTTATATTAATTTTGTATAAATTTGAAAGTCTAATTATTTATCTTTTAATTTTCTTGAGTGTGTTTCATTCTTTTACGATTTTTAAGTACCTTTATAAAGGTTTAAATTTATTTTTTATGGTTTAAAAATGTTAAAATGTGTAGGATCTATAGGTTAGGGATGAAATTTTACAATAAAACACCTTAAACGGAGTTTAGAACCCACTCTACTTACTCAATTTTGAAAAGTGGAAAAAATTAGAGTTGGTTAGGTAGTTTAGGTGGTTGAGGAAATGTAGTTTGTTTAAATTCCCTTCTATTAATTTAGGTTTGATTTTATTTTCCATTGTTTTCATATTTGATTTCCCACATAAATATTTTATGTGTTGAAGATAATCTAGGTCAAGCTATAGAATTTCATTATATTTGATCTCTAACTAGTGTATAATAGTCTTATTGTTTCAATCTTCTATTAGTTAATTTATAATTGTTTATAGTAAATCAGTATAATACATTACCTATGTTTTCATTTTAGATGTTGTCTCCACTTCTATTTGAGTGCTTTACAAGATTCATGGAATTCTAAGGTTCACATTTGTGGTTATGTATATCATGTCTTAGTTAATTTGTATTTAAGTGGTGTAGTAAATTATTCTACTTGTGCCTTTAGCTAAAAATAACCATATAGAAGGAGATATGACCAAGTGAACAACCTAATAAATCCATAAGAATGGAATAAAATGAACAAAAGAAATTGATATATATAGTATGATGAGAATTTAGAAATGAAGGAAGATGAAACGAGAAAAATAAAACAAATAACAAATAGAAGAAGGTAGCACTTGTAATATAAGAGAAAGCTCAAAATATTTCCTTGGAGAAAATCAAGTTGATAAGAATATGATATATAATAGGGAAACCATTAAAACTACTTTAGACTTACTCTATTTCAAGTACAAATGATAAAGGATAAAATTCTGAAGTAATGCGTATTTTTTTAATAACAAGCACATATAGTACTATGAAATAAAGTAGTAAAGGAGTTTTTGAGAAACTAAAAAAATAACTACAAAATAAAATCTCAATAAAAGAGAAGAATATTTCAAAACAAGAGAAATAGAAGATGTATCTAAAGATCACAGAGTGTGATCTAAAACGTCGATGCAAAAAATTCAAAAACAATCTAAGCCAGAAACACTCAGCAATAACGTATCTAAAGATTTAGAATTCTCACTATTAATAACAAGGTATAACTCTTACAAGATAAATATTTAAGAAAAAATAAAAAGACAGATGCTCTATTACACATTATGGAGAATGCAAAGGTTCAATTGTAATTGTATAAATAATAGTAGTAGTAGCACACCAAAATCATAATAAAGTGTAAACGGAAGGAACTTGCAACCAAAACAATCACATATAAAAAATAGAGGGCACTAGAACATATCAAATACTAGAAGGAAAATCAAAAATAAGGAAAGGCCACCAAGAAGAAAATACATAGGCATTGACTTATATTGTTCTAGAAAGTTCAAATATATAAAATTTAGAGACTAGAAGGATACTCTCAAAAAAAAAATTGGAGCAAAAGAGTTCAAAACAAGAGATTCAAATCAGAAAAAATAAAAGGAAGAAATATAAAATATAGAAAGAGGGAGGGCATTAAAGAAAATAAAAAGAATATAATCTAATAAAAAATATAACATATTATTTGAAAAGTAAAACAATTTGACTAATTAGGTTGACTTTGTACAAACTATATTGTAATTGAAATTGTGTCATTTATTAGCATCTACTTATTAGTTATGCAAAGTGAAGTAATTCTTTGACTTTGAAAGATGTACAATGCAATGTAATCAACGATATGAATATAAACTAGAAAAATCCATTTTATACAATTCATTAATTAAAATATTTATTTTATTTTCTCTCTATATCTCTATATGCTATGGAAATACCTTTCAATTTAAAAAAAAAGTTTTTATCTCTTGTTCTACAATATTTCCCAATTTTTTCTCAAACTATTATACTTTTGGTTTGTCATTTTTTTCCCCAAAAGATTTTTTTTCTATGCATTGGAGTGGTGAATTTTAGTAGTGTTAATTTATCATTCATTTATCTTTTAGCCTGTGTCCCTCAATAGGATATGCTCTCTCTTATCATCAACTTTTCCATTGTGGAGGTAGAAATACCAACACGGGGTTTGACTAAAGAAATCCCCTATATGGATGAACCATTCCCCTCTCTTTATGCATGTAGGTTATCGATCTAAATAAGATTGGAAAAAGATTGAAGAATATTTTCTCATTCATGCATCAAAACCCTATAAGAAATGTTGAGTAAAGGAAATGTAGGTAATCTTAGTTAGATCTAGGACCACTTTTCTAACAAAAAATATACAATAGGGAAACCATTAAAACTAATTTAGACTTACTCTATTTCTAGTACAAATGATAAAGGAGAAAATTTTGAAGTAGTGAGTAATTTTATAAGAATGGACCTATATAGTACTATGAAATAAAGTAATAAAGGATTTTTTGAGAAACTAAAAAAATTACTACAAAATAAAATTTCCAATAAAAGATAAATATTACAAAACAAGAGAAACAAAAGGTGTGTCTAAGGACCTAAAACTCTCACTACCAATAATAAAGTATAAATCTTACAAGATAATTTTTTGAGAAAAAAGAAGAAGATAGATGTTATATTACACAAAATGGAGAATGCAAAGGTTCGATAGTAATTTTATAAACAAAAGTAGTAGTGGCACACCAAGGTCATAACAAAGCATGGAGAGAAGGCACTTACAACCAAAATAATCACAAATAGAAAAATAGAAGGAATCAGAACATATCAAATACTAGGAGGAAAATTAAAAATAAGAAAAAGCCACCAAGAAGAACATACATAGGTATTAAATCATATGGTTCTAGAAAGCATAAATATATAAAGTTCAAAGACTAAGGATAGCCTCAAAAAATAAATTGGAGCAAAAGAGAGAGAGAAGCGGAAAATGAGAAAAAATAATTTACGAAGAAATATAAAAAATAGAAAGAGGGAGTGCATTAAAGAAAATATAAAGAATACAATCATGACTAGAGTTAATGAATCCAGGAGATATGGTTAAGCCATGTCATGAACCCGAGCACTAAATTTCACAACACAAGGAGACCAAGGGTGCACACCTTACAACAACAACCCCCCAACGCAAGTGAGGGGTTCAAACCTATGACCTAGGTTTCAATACCAATTGTTGCATAGATGATTGTTTTTGCACCAAAAGATTGACTTGTTGATCCTCAATACAACCCCCAAAGTTAATGAATCCACAAGAGGTGGTTAAGCCATGTCACGAACCCAAGAACTATGTTTCACAACACAAGGAGACCAAGGGCACACACCTTGTAACACCTAGAACTCTCACTAGTAATAACAAGGTATAAATCTTACAAGATAAATATTTGACACAAAATAAGAATATAGATGCTCTATTAGACAATATGGATAATGCAAAGGTTCAATATTAATTATATAGATAATAATCTAGTAGTAGTAGCACACCAAGATCTTCTATTGAAACTCCTTGATCTCACCTACACACATGAAAAGGGAAAAATCTTGTGCTATATAGGTGTTTGCCTAAGTTAAAACCTATTTTGGTATTTCCACCTCCACATGCAACAAATGATGATGATCAATAGAGCATTCCCTAGGTTGGTTGGAGGCCAAAACAATAATAATTGACTAAAACGATAAATAATAAATGACAATGTTTCCTTGATGTGAAATCCTTGATTCAAAGTGATGTCACACCACAAGTTATCACAAATATTGATTGATGGATGCCTTTATTGCTTGATAGGCTTGAAATACAAGTGTTCATTTTTTTAAGAACCTTCCACAATGTTACAATATCCTTTAGCAACATGAATGAAATCTTTCCCAATGATATCCCAAAAACCCTAAAAAGAGGAAGGGAAAAAGTCATCTAGACTTGGAGATTTAAAGGAACCCATAGAGAATATTGCAACTTTGAATTTTCACCATAATAATAAGAGTAGTGGATAGATTATCTTCATGAGTGAGTAACAAGGGGACGAAGTTAAAAATCTTCTCAACAATAGTAGAGGGGGGAAGAAAATCAATAGAAAGAATGGACTCAAAATTTATATAGCGGCAAGCTAACCCACTTGGCCATCAAAATTCACCTTAGTATATCTATCATCAGTAAGTCTACCAATTATATTACTTTTTCTATGTCACATGGTGATTTACATGTTTAATTTTCTAATAGCCTAATATTAAGTTTTTGTACTTAATTCTGATAGATTAATTTAGGTTCAATCTTATTGTTCATTGTTGACATATTTTATTTCCCACATAAATGTTTGAAGTGTTGAGGATAATCTAGGTCAAGCTATAGACTTTCATTATATTTGATGTCTAACTAGTGTAAAATCTAGTCTTATTTATGTCAATTTTCTATTAATTTATTTATAATTTTTATAGTAAATCAATATAACATATTACTTATGTTGTCATTTTAGATGTTGTCTCCACTTCTATTTGGGTGTTATACAAGATTCAATGAATTCTAAGGTTCACATTTATGGTTTTTTTATCAAGTCTTTGTTAATTTGTATTCAAATGGTGTGGTAAAATTATTCTCCTTGTGCCTTTAGCTACAAATAAGTATAGAGACAAATATAGGAATAAGTGAACAACCTAAGAAATCCATAAGAAGGGAATAAAATGAACAAATGGAACTGATATAGTATGATGAGAATTTAGAAATAGAGGAAGATGAAACTAGCAAATTAAAAAAAATAACAAATAGAACAAGGTAGAAAGTAATACAAGAGAAAGCTTAAATATTTTCCTTGTACAAAATCAAGTTGTTAAGAATATAATGTATAATAGAAAAAAACATTAAAACTGCTTTAGACTTACTTTATTTCTAGTATAAATTATAAAGGAGAAAATTTTGAAGTAATGATTAATTTTATAATAATGATCCCATATAAAGCTATGAAAAAAAGTAGTAAAGGATTTTTTGAGAAACTAAAAAAATTACTACAAAAGAAAATTGTGTATAAAAGAGAAATATTTCAAAACAAGACAAATTGAAGATGTATCTAAGGACATAGTGTTACAAATATGGTTTTCGTTGCACTAAAATATCATCCTATTAATGCCTGATACAACCACCTACATTAATGAATCCACAAGAGGTGGTTAAGCCATGTCACGAACCTGAGTGCTACATTGCTCAACACAAGGAGAGCAAGGGCACACACCTTGCAACAATCCCCCAACATAAGTGAGGGGTTTGAACCCATGACCTAGGCTCTAATACCAATTTTTGTAAAGATGGTTGTCATTGCACCAAAAGATCAACCTATTAATTCCCAATACAAATTCTAGAGTTAATGAATCCAAGGGAGGTGGTTAATCCATGTAACGAACTCGAGTGCTACGCTGCATGGAACAAGGAGACTAAGGGCACACACCTTGCAACAGTGATTGTTGCACAAATGGTTGTTGTTGCATGAAAAGATCAAGCTATTAATGCCTGATACACACAACACAAGCAGGCCAAGGGAGTACTCCTTGCAACAGCTAGAACTCTCACTAGTAATAACAAGGTATAAATCTTACAATCTTGATAAATATTTGGCATAAAATAAGAATATGTATTCTATATTACACAATATGGAGAATGTAAAGGTTCAATAGTAATTATATAAATATTAGTAGTAGTAGTAGCACACCAAGATCATAACAAAGTGCGAAGAGAAGGCACTTGCAATCAAAACAATCACAAATAAAAAAATACAAGGCATTAGAGCATATCAAATACTAGGAGGAAAATTAAAAATAAAGAAAATCCACCAAGAAGCACATACATAGGTATTGACTCAAATGATTCTAGAAAGTGTAAAAGATAAAATTTATAGACTAATGATAGTCTCAAAAACTAAATTGAAGCAAAAGAGAGAAAGAAGAGGAAAATGAGAAAAAATAAAAGGAAGAAATATAAAATATAGAAAGAGGGGGAGCATTAAAGAAAATAGAAAGAATATAATGTAATAAGAAAAATAACATAATATTCAAAAATTAAAATAAATTGAATTTACCAGAAATATAATCATCTTTATACATACTCCAACATGAAATCTTAATTTCAACTAAATATCACTAATCAAAAAGATGGAGTTAGGCGAAGCTTTTAGTAGTATTGAAAAGAAAGATGTAGAATAGAGGAATATCATATTAGAACAAGTAATGAAAAATATGATCCAAACACTTCAATAATGAGCACAAATATAGATACTTTTAGTAGAAACAAGAGCTTCTTGTATAGAAAAATTAATACAAGGATTGTTAATTCACATTAGTAATTGAGAGAAAGAAAAATAAAATATTAAGAAAAGAATTATAATGAAATATAGAAAAGAAAAGTTAAGTCAGAAAAAAATAGAAAAACGGATGATAGAACTTGGACTATCAACTCAAAAAGCTAAAGGATACTTATTGTTACAATGTACACCATCTTATTTTAAATCATTTTTCCTTACATGAATCATGTTGTTATCTTTTAATAATAGTCACATGTAACAACCTTCTTCAAAGCCCAATAATTATAGAATGACAAGAGAATATTGGATATTTGCAATCTTGGACTTTTGGCGGGCGGCACAATCTTGTTTTCAAGTGAGAGGAAATGAAAATTTTAAAACACTCAATGGAAATTTTTTCTTTTACCATCGTTGTCATGATTATCAATGATTTTCAATGACCATCATGATTGTCAAAGGTTTTCTATGTGTGCCAGTGTGTGAATTAGATTAACTAGGATTATCTCCTTTTCACTTGACTCCACATTAAAACATAAAAAAATGATGGCTTTATGATTAGCTTTCTGCCACAAGGGAGAGTCAATCTCTTATGGTTTATGTTGTCTTCAGTTAAAATTTTATGTGTATATTAACAAGCTTATTTGACATATAACCCTAGATCTAAAAAATTAATTTATCACATAAATGAAAATGAAAATTATGAAAAAAGTTGTAGATATGAAACAAAGATACAGAGATGAACAGTTTGTGATATAAATTTGGGTCTAATTTGATTGGCCAGTGGCTTGGGGATCCCTAGACCAACTTCCTCCTTTTTTGGATCTCCAAAACTTAAATGCAAGTTATAATTTCCTCTATTTTTTTGGGATTGTCTTCTATTGAAACTCTTGGATTTGACTTGCACACATGAAAAGATGGAAAAGGTTTGTGCTATATAGGGGTTTTCCTAAGTCAAACCCCATTTTGGAATCTATACCTCCACGTACAACAAATGTTGATGATCAATAAAGCATGCCCTAGGTCAAGCGGAGGCCAAAACAATAATAATTGACTAAAATGATAAATCATAAATGAAAATTTTTCCTTGATGTGTAATCCTTGATGAAGTGATGTCACACCACAAGTTGTCACAAATATTGATTGATGCATGCCTTGATTGCTTGATAAGCCTACAAAAGTTTAGTTCTAAAAACATAACATCTTGTTGTAGATAGCATGTAGAGGAAAACTCAATACTTCTCCATAATAATTAGATCATAATGACTTATTCATAATTGCCTCCTTTTCCTCAAAATGAGAGGGGAAACTTGTTTATATATGCATTTTAATTAATCTTTTTGGGTAGGGGCCAACTTGGATAAATTTAAAATCACAAAAGGTTGTCAATCAAAATTTTAAATATTTAACAATTCACTTTTTCATCAAGGGTGTCGATGCTTTTTGGGATGAATTTCTAGGGGTAATGGGGATTTAAATATATTTTATTAATCTGGCCACAAAATGAGTAAATTATTATTATATTTAATGTTATAAGAAAAATAATGTGTCAAGATAGTGTGAAATTGTTAGGGGTGACAATTTATGACAGTACATGATAGAATCCTTCTGATTGGGGAAATATTTTGATAAATATTTTCATTGGTTAAGTATGCTATTCTAGTAGATATAATCATTGACCAATAATCCAAAAAATTGACTAGTGTTAGCTATTAGCCTATTGAAATTTTTGTGAGAGATAAGGGGTTGTTGGATCAATCAAATATCCTCTCAAAGCGTAATATTTTTTTCATTCCCAATTTTCCACTTGGTCCTTTCTAGAAGTAAAATCCTAGACTTAGAAATTTTGAATAGAGAGAAAAATTAAATTGGAATGCCTTGTAGTGAATCTTTGAGAAATTAGAATATTCCAACATTGGAAACAATTTGACCTTTCCATCCCACTAGTTTTCCTTGAATCCCTTCCAAAAATGAATTTCAATAAGCTAGAGTAACCTATTTAACTGTTAGAGGTAGACAAAGATAACTAGTTGGGAGCTAAGCATCAGTGCACCCCAAACATGGTTTTATGTTGAAGCTACAAGGATGTGTTAAAGAATTAAATATGGTTTTATCAAAAATAATATATCAACCCATAGCAACAACATAATCTTGTAGGAACATTTTCATCTTCTCACCTTCAATATAGAAGCATAACCAAAAAATATTTTATCATCTAAAAATTGTTGGAAAGTAGAAGGGTGAAAAAAGGTAGCAACTTTGATACCTTTAAGGTCCCCTATTCTATTCATAGTCATAATATTTCTCCCAATGACATTCATCATTAGAATCAATAGGTAGGGGGATAAGGGCCCCCCTACTTGATACCTTTATTAATACTAGATAATTCCCAAGGGATACCATTGAACAACACTAAGAATTTGGAAGTGGTAATACAATCATGAAATAGACTAAGAACATTATTATGAGAACTAAACTTATCCATAATTTCATAAATAGAAAGTTCTAAGAGACCTTGTCATAGGATTTTGAAATATCAAGTTTGAAACCCATTCCTTGTGTGTTACTCCTATCCATGGATTGAATAACTTCATGATTAGTCGATGTGACATCTAGGATCTATCTTCCTAGTATAAAACCCTTTTAACAAAGAAAATTAAACTTATCAAGGGTTGAATTTTACAGACAAAAATTTTAGAAAATACCTTGTAGGTTATGTTATAGAGGCTAATGGGTCTAAAAATTAGCCATAGACTTAGGGTCAACAATCTTAGGGAATAGTGCAATAAAAGTTTTTTTCTTTTCTTAATCACCTTCCCCATTCTTACAATTTCCTTTAGCAACATCAGTTACATCTTTCCCAATGATATCCCAAAAATCCTAGAAAAAAGGAAGGGGAAAAGTCATCTAAACTTGGGGATTTAAAGGAACCCATAGAGAAGATTAGAACTTTGAATTTTCACCATAATAGTATGATTAGTAGAGAGATTATCTTCACAGATGAGTAACAAGGGGATGAAGTTAAAAATCTTCTCAACAATAGTAGAGGAAGGGAACAAAATCAATAGAAAGTATGGAATCAAAAAATATAGCAGTAAGCTAACCCACTTGGTCATCAAAAGTGACCTTAGCACCTCTTTCATTAGTAAGTCTAGCAATTGTATTACTTTTTCTATGTCACATGGTAACTCATATGTTGTTTAATGTTCTAATAGCCTAATATTGAGTTTTTGTACTTAATTTTGATAGACTAATTTAGGTTCAATTTTATTGTTCATTGTCGTCATATTTAATTTCCCACATAAATGTTTGAAGTTTTGAGGATAATCTAGGTCAAGCTATAGAATTTCATTATATTTGATGTCTAAATAGTGTAGAATCGTCTTATTTATGTCAATTTTCTATTAATTTATTTATAATTTTGTATAGTATTTATCAATATAATACATTACTCATGTTATCATTTTAGATGTTGTCTCCACTTCTATTTGAGTTCTATACAAGATTCAATGAATTCTAAGGTTCACATTTGGGGTTATCTATATCAAGTCTCTATTAATTTGCATTCAAGTGGTGTAGTAAAATTATTATCCTTGTGCCTTTAGCTATAGAGAAAGGGATAGGACCAAGTAACAACCTAAGAAAGGAATAAGAAAGGAATAAAATGAACAAATGAAACTGATATAGTATGATGAGAATTTAGAAATGGAGGAATATGAAACTAGCAAAATAAAACAAATAACAAATAGAACAAGGTAGAAATTAATACAAGAGAAAGCTCAAATATTTTCCTTGGACAAAATCAAGTTATTATGAATATAATATATAATAGAGAAACCATTAAAACTACTTTAGACTTACTCTATTTCTAGTATAAATTATAAAGGATAAATTTTTGAAGTAATGAGTAATTTTATAATAATGAGCCCATATATTACTATGAAATAAAGTAGTAAAGGATTTTTAGAGAAAATTAAAAAAATGGACTACAAAAGAAAATTGTGAAAAAAAGAGAAATAGTTCAAAACAAGAGAAATAGAAGATGTATCAAAGGACCTAGTGTTGTAAATATGGTTGTCATTGCACCAAAAGATAAATTTGTTAATTCCTGATACAAGCGTCAGAGTTAATAAATCCATGGGAGGTGGTTAAGCCATGTCACAAACTTGAGCACTATGTTGCATGATAGAAGGAGACCGAGGGCACACACCTTGCAACAATCCCCCTAATGTAAGCAGGGGGTTCAAACCCATGACCTAGGCTCTAATACCAATGGTTGCAAATACGATTGTCGTTGCACCAAAAGATCAACCTCTTAATGCCTGATAAGAATGCCAGAGTTAATGAATCCATAGGAAGCCATGTAATGAACCTGAGTGCTACACTACATGGCACAAGGAGACCAAGGGCACACACCTTGCAAGAATGATTGTTGCACAAACGGTTGTCGTTGCACCAAAAGATTGACCTATTAATGCCCGATACAACCACCAAAATTAACGAATCCATGAAATACGGTTAAGTCATGCCATGAATATGAGAACTGTGACGTACAAAACAAGGATACCAAGGGCAGACACATTGCAACAATCCTCCCTAATGTAAGCGAGGGGTTTTAACCCATGACCTAGGCTCTGATACCAATTGTTGCACAAATCATTGTTGTTGCACCAAAAGATCAACATGTTAATACCTGATACAATCCCCAAAGTTAATGAATCCATAAGAGGCAGTTAAGCCATGTCATGAGCCCGAGCACTACGTTTCACAACACAAGGAGACCAAGGGTGTACACCTTGCAACACCTAGAACTCACACTAGTAATAGAAAGGTATAAATCTTACAAGATAAATATTTTACACAAAATAAGAATATAGATGCTCTATTACACAATATGAAGAAAGCAAAGGTTCAATAGTAATTATATAAATAATAATAGTAGTAGCATCACACCAAGATCATAACAAAGTGCGAAGAGAAGGCACTTGCAATCAAAACAATCACAAATAAAAAATATAGAAGGCATTAGAACATATCAAATACTAGGTGGATTTAATTAAAAATAAAGAAAAGCCACCAAGAAGCACATACATAGGTTTTGATTCAAAAAATAAATTGGAGCCAAAGAGAGAAAGAAGAGGAAAATGAGGAAAAATAAAGGAAAGAAATATAAAATATAGAAAGAGGGAGAGCATTAATGAAAATAGAAAGAATATAATGTAATAAGAAATATAACATAATATTGGAAAATTAAAATAAATTGAATTTACCAAAAATATAATCATCCTTATACATATTCCAACATGAAATCTTGATTACTAATCAAAAAGATGGAGTTAGGAGAAGCTTTTAGTAGTATTGAAAAGAAAGATGTAGATTAGAGGAATATCACATTAGAATAAAGCATGAAAAATATGATCCAAACACTTCAATAATGAGCACAAATATAGATACTTTTAGCAGCAACAAGAACTTCTTGTATAGAAAGAGTAATACAAAGATTGTTAATTCACATTAGTAATTGGAAGAAAGAAAAGTAAATTATTAAGATCAGCATGATTACGTTCTTCTAATCTCTAACAGCTCTACGGAGCTGGACTCCCAGAAGATTGAATAACCACATGCAATTGGCATGGTCGGTGAGGAGAAGCTTCTGTTTTTAATGTGTTTGGTGGTAGAAATTAATATCTGCCAACAATTACCAGTGAGCTCTTCTATTTAAGGCCTAGGAGGATAAGCTGCAAAATTTCCAGTTTTCGTCCTTGTTTGAGCAAACTCTTCTATAAGGGTAAATAGTATTTTATTTGTAGATCTAATGACTGACGTTGCTGTACTAGTCGATACTTGTTATGTTAATGGAGAAAAGAAAACAGAGGAAAATGCTGTGGTTAGAAGAATTGGAGAATACCATGCCAATGTCTGGAAGCGTGATTTTTTAGAGCCTCTTTCATCGCCTTATGGAGTGAGTTACATTAATTTATAATACCCATTTGTTTCTGGTTCTTTATTGTTGTATAGACTCTGCTATTTCAAAGCTAAATTAGATGGTATTTTATTAGGCACCTTCGTACATGGAGAGAGTGGAAAGATTGGTTAAAGAGATAAAGCTGGACGTGTTTAATGGTCTTAATGTTGGAGAGGGAGAAATGAGTCCCTCTTCATATGACTTACTGGAAAGGTTCTCCATTGTTGATGTTGTGCAACGCCTTGGAATCGTTCGGCATTTTGAAAAAGAAATAAAGGAAGTTCTTGATTATACATACAAGTATGAGCATACCCTTTTCATCTTGCTTCCTCCTCCGCCTACTAAATTACCAGATCTTGTGTTTATTAACTAATTGTCTGCTATGTTTATTGCCAGATATTGGAGTGAAAATGGCATTTCACGGGGAAGAGAAAATGGTATTGTTGATCTCCACACTACTGCTTTGGGATTTCGAGTTCTTCGCCTGAATGGATACCCTGTGTCATCAGGTATGGTCTGTTTATTTTCTATTGCAGTCTTCTTCATACAGTATAATTATGAATACATATTTTTCAGGTCTAACCATTATACTATAAATTCAACAGATGTATTTCGTAACTTCAAGGACGATAAAGGGCAATTCTCTTGCCCTACAAAACAATCTGCCAGCCAAATAAGAATCATGCTGAGTTTGTATCAAGCCTCTGAGATTTCTTTTCCAGGAGAGAATATCATGAGAGAGGCTAAATAATTCTCCTATAGATGGCTAAAAGAAGCACTTGAAAATAGCCAGGACAAAACACAACTTCTAGCAGAGGCGAGCATAGAAACCATATTCCTTGTCATTCTTTAAAGTTCATATTGTGTGTTAGCAGTCAGCTTATATAATAATAACACTCCCTTGCAGGTGGAGTACGTTCTAAGATACCCGTGGAGATGCGGAGCCTCAAGGTGGGAGGCATGGAACTCTATCCATATATTTAGACAAGACATAGATGCCTGGATGTTGATGGAGGGAGTCTATAAGTAAGTCCAAACAATTTCCTTTGGAACAGAAAAAAAGCCATTCAATTAGAGTATCAAATTTCTAAATTGTCTTCATAACTATCTTTCAGGGTGCCAAATGAATGGAGTAAAATGATTTTGGAAGTAGCAATATTGGATTTCAATATCCTGCAGTCTCAACATCAGAATGAACTCAAACATTTGGCCGAGTAATACAACTATACCTATTTTTTTCGTTGCTGTTAATATAGAATTTCATATGAAGAATTAACTTTGCAATAGTTTTAACAACACTCGCAAGGAATAATTAAAATAAAGACAATCTAAGATGGTCATCAGTTTAGCCTGAAGATTAAATTCATGGTTGTTTTACTTTAAACTGAGTTATATGTTGATCGTGGTGATACAAATGTTCACATGGTGGGATGAGGCAATCCTGAAGCAACTTACTTTCTCTAGGCATCGATATGTTGAATATTATTTTGGGTATGCATGTGGATTGTATGAGCCCGAGTATGCATCAATCAGGTTATGCCATGTTAAAATCGGTACCGTTATTACCGTTGTTGATGATATTTTTGATATTTATGGAACTATTGATGAGCTCATACCTTTTAAGGAGGCTTTGATCAAGTAAGTTATTATAGAGTTTATCATTATTATAATTTAATTCTAGAAGAAAAAAATATATATATTTTTTAAAAGAATGTGTTATCTTTTTGTTATGATTTTACTTGGTATATAAATATATTTATTTTAACTTTGATATATAGCTGGGATATGTCAATAATGGACCAACTTCTAGACTATATGCAAATTGCTCTCCAGTTTGCCCACAAAACATATATTGACATAGTTGTTGAGGCTGAAAAGATACAAGGTCCACGTGTACATAAGTGGATGAAAGATTATGTAAGTTGTCGGTTGTGATTTGGTTCGACTTGATGTTTATAAATATATCCATATAAAATTTATGACTTTATTTAAATTTACTTATTGTTATTTTTTCCAAGTTGTATTTCATATCTCATATTGCAGTGGAAGACATAAATTTTGGTAGAATTTCAAGATGCTGAATGGATAGCTAAAGACTATCATCCAACTTTGTCTGAATATTTAAAGAACTCTTTAATATCATCTGATGTTCCTGTTGTTACATTATTTCCCCTAATTTTATTTGAGACATATCTCCCAGATGACATTTTGATGAGAGTTAATAAGTTTGAAAGTAGTGTAGCATGGGGTTGTCGATTGATTGATGACTCCAAAGATTTTCAGGTATCTATCTATCATATTTTTAATTATGAAATTTGACATAATTATGAATTAAACTCTTAATAACAATTTATAACACATTTTTTCTTATTTTTGAAGATCAAGCAAGACCACGGAGAGAGTGCTTCATGGATCGAATGTTATGTACGAGATAACCCCGGAACAACTAGGGAGCAAGCTTTAGATCATGTGAACATGCTTATTGAGCTAAACATAGAAGAATTGACGAAGGAGCGTTTGTTTTATGATCATGATATTCCAACTTGTTGCAAGAGGCTATATTTTGATTCCATGTATAGATCAGTGGCTTTCGTTTGGAGGGACATAGATGGTTTCACAGTATCACATCAAGGCACAAAAGATGACATAATGAAAATTCTTATTGAGCCTATACCTCTATAGGATGGAAGAGAGAACAAATAAGTTGATTTCATGTTTTGTTCTTTAACACCATTTTATTATGTACCCAAGATGTCATAGGTGAAAAATTTGCAACAATAATATGTTTGAAAAGCTTGACTTACAAGAAAATAAAGTATTTCCCCATTTCATATATTTATTTAATGTAAATAGTGTACTCAAGATAGTTTTCAAAATGTTCCATTGTATTATTTTATATAGATCACAATGATAATATGTCTTCTCCTCCTTAGATATCGTACACTTGAGGATTAAATGATCATTACCTATGGCCTATATCTCCCATTCAAATGCTATTCATTTTTCTCTATAATTTTTATTAATGTGATATTTTAAAAAATTGACAAATGAAATACAATAAATATATTTATTTTGTACATATAAAATTTAAATATGTATTTATAAGACTAATTTATCATGCAAACTTATAAATATCTATAATCAAGAGTGCAAATGACAACAATAATTTATAATAAAAGAAGAGTTGCTAAATATTCAGAGTTTCATATAGTTAACATTGTATTATAAACAAAATGGTTAAATTTAAACTCATTAATCAAAATCATATCTAATACACATTTTATTCATTCATATAATTTAATAGATAACATTGTATATACAAGTAATAATGAATCATCATAAGCATGCAATATATCTACCATGTTAGTTGATATGTATATAAATTGTAGATTTTCAATTTATATAGAAATTCACCTCAAAATAAATGTGTTCTTCTTATAAGAACCAAGTACAAAAATAATAACAAGATAATTAAATCTTGAAATGTATAAAAGCAATAAGGTGAGCGCAAGATTATGATGAGTGGATGGAAAAGTCTTAATATTTGATATGGGATGTTTGTGGATGTGCAAGTGTCCAATATCTTTTCATTGATTCTTTAGATCAAATTTTATGATCAATTTATATTTAAATTTGGATGGAAAAATATTATTATTTTCAATTCAAATTTGGATTTATATTTAGAATTAGATGGAAAAATATTAATATTTTTTACTCAAATTTGGATTCTCTAATTTAGTTTTCGCTATTCCTTTGAATACAAGCAAGTTGGATTGTTTGGTACTAACTTGATATTTATAAATATATACATATGAAATTAATGAATTTATGAATTTCTTTCATTTTATTTATTGTTATTTATACTAAATTGTATTTCATATCTCATATTTTAATGGAAGATTAATTCATGCAAAATTTCAAGGTGTTGATTGGATAGCTAATGAATATCATCCAACTTTTTCTTTAAAGGAATACTTTAAAAACTCTATAATATTTTATGTTATTCTTAATATTACATTATTTCTCATGATTTTTGTTGACACATATCTCCCAGATGATATTTTGATGAGAGCTAATAAGTTTGAAAGTAGTGTAGTGTGGGGCTATTGATTATCTAATGACTCCAAGTATTTTAACGTATCTATCTATCATATTTTTAATAATGAAATTTGACTCACAATTATGAGTTATATGTTAAATAAAATTTTATAATACACATTTTCTTATTTTATTTATTTTTATAGATCAAGCAAGAAAACAAAGAGGTTTCTTCATGGATAGAATGCTATGCAAGAGATAACACTACATAACAACTAGGGAATGCACTTTAGATCATGCGAACATGCTTATATAGCTAAGAATAAATGAATTGACCAAAGAAAATCTATTTTATGATCATGATATTCCAACCTATTGTAAGAGGCTATAGTTTGATTCCATGTACAAATCAATGGCTTTCATTTGGAGGGACTTATATGGTTTTTGTGAGACCTCACTTTTTTGTGATCTTGTTGAGTCTATGTGTCTTTGATGTTTCTTCTCTAATGTTTCATGTTCTTGTATATTTGGACATTATACATTAGTTTTATGAGTGATGGTTGTTCCTATATATCAATGATGTTCATAAGCTTGGTTGTTATTGGATATGATTGATTGACTAATTTTATCTAACAAATGGTTATTGTGATTTCTCTATGATAACCATATGAGTTCCTCTATTGATTATATAAGTATGTGTTGATCAAGATGTTCAATTATGATGAGTTGTTGGTTATATGTTGATTTATTGTTAGCGATAGTGTTATTATGTTTATCAGATTGGTTACATTATGTTGATAGGGGTTGTTGAGATGATGAATTTTCTTATTATTAGATGAAATTATTATTTGACCATTACATAATGTAGATATTTGAGTAGGTGTTATTGTGGAGGTGATATTTGATATTTTAATATTTACTTGTGATGGTTATTGATTTAAATCATTTCTCTGTGATTTATTAGATGATTATTTTACATGACAGTTTATGGAAAATAATATTTTTTTAAAAGAGTCATTTTAATATTTGCTTCAACTATTATTATTTATATTGTATACTGACACCTTTTATTGAGTGAACAGGTGAATTTTTTTAATGGTGGTTGTGGCCCCATAACTACCTTTTTGTTATGTTCAGTGTAATTCCCAACCTTGTCTCGTATAAAGTACTAAGGTCTTGCGGTTCATATTGTGAAATATTATGGTGTAGTTGTTATATTAATTTTGTATAAATTTGAAAGTCTATTTATTTATCTTTTAATTTTCTTGAGTGTGTTTCATTCTTATATGATTTTAAAGTAACTTTATAAAGGTTTAAATTTATTTTTTATGGTTTAAAAAGGTTAAAATGTGTAGGATCTATAGGTTAGGGGTCAAATTTTACAATAAAACACCTTAAATGGAGTTTAGAACCCACTCTACTTACTCAATTTTGAAAAGTGGAAAAAATTAGAGTTGGTTAAGTAGTTTAGGTGGTTGAGGAAAGGTAGTTTGTTTAAATTCCTGTCTATTAATTTAGGTTCGATGTTATTGTCCATTGTTTTCATATTTAATTTCCCCCATAAATATTTTATGTTTTGAAGATAATCTATGTCCACCTATAGAATTTCATTATATTTGATCTCTAACTAGTGTATAATAGTCTTATTGTTTCAATCTTCTATTAATTAATTTATAATTGTTTATAGTAAATCAATATAATACATTACTTATGTTTTCATTGTATACATGTTGTTTCCACTTCTATTTGAGTGCTTTACAAGATTCATGGAATTCTAAGGTTCACATTTGTGGTTCTCTATATCATGTCTTAGTTAATTTGTATTTAAGTGGTGTAGTAAATTATTCTACTTGTGCCTTTAGCTAAAAATAAGCATAGAGAAGGAGATATGACCATGTGAACAACCTAATAAATCCATAAGAATGGAATAAAATGAACAAAGGAAATTGATATAGTATGATGAGAATTTAGAAATAAAGGAAGATGAAACTAGAAAAATAAAACAAATAACAAATAGAACAAGGTAGCACTTGTAATATAAGAGAAAGCTCAAAATATTTCCTTGGAGAAAATCAAGTTGATAAGAATATGATATATAATAGGGAAACCATTAAAACTAATTTAGACTTACTCTATTTTAGGTACAAATGATAAAGGATAAAATTATGAAGTAATGAGTATTTTTTAATAACAAGCACATATAGTACTATGAAATAAAGTAGTAAAGGAGTTTTTGAGAAACTAAAAAAATAACTATAAAATAAAATACTAGGAGGAAAATTAAAAATACTAGGAACATATCAAATACTAGGAGGAAAATTAAAAGTAAGGAAAAGCCACCAAGAAGAAAATACATAGGCATTGACTCATATGGTTCTAGAAAGTTTAAATATATAAAATTTAGAGACTAGAAGGATAGTCTCAAAAAACAAATTGGAATGAAAGAGTTCAAAAGAAGAGATTCAAATGAGAAAAAATACAAGGAAGAAATATAAAATATAGAAAGAGGGAGGGCATTAAAGAAAATAAAAAGAATATAAACTAATAAGAAATATAACATAATATTTCAAAAGTAAAACAATTTGACTTTACCAATGATAGTAAACCTAATCATCCTTATACATACTCCAACATGAAATCAAATTGATTTCAACTAGATATTACCAATCAAAAGGATGGAATTAGGAGAAGTTTTTTTGTAGTAGTGAAACGAAACATACATAGATTAGAGGAATATCACATTAGAATAAGGCATAAAAAATATGGTTGAAACACTTCAACAATGACCACAAATATAGATAGTTTTAGCAGCAGCATGAGCTTCTTATATAGAAAGAGCAATACAAGGGTTTTTTATTCACATAAGTAATTGGGAGAAAGAAAAATAAAATATTAAGAAAATAATTATAATGGAATATAGAAAAGAAAATTTAATTAAGTCACAAAAAATAGAGAAATGGATGATACAATTTGGACTAAGAAGTCAAGAAGCTAATGGATAATTATTGTTACATATCTACATTGTATTAGTACTACACCAACTTATTTTAAATCAATCTTCCTTACATGAATCAAATAGATTCCTTGGAAGCCTAAATCTTATAATATCAACTATTTAAAACTTTATGATAGATGTAGATGGTTCATAGTGTTTGTAACTCTAGAGCATACAAAACCAACATAACCAATTCAGTTAATAGAGAATAAGGGGAAAAAAATCAAAGGAAGGAGTTAGGGTTGGAAGTGAATACATATGTGGTATTATTGTCCAAGTTTCTCCATTGAGAATAAAGACTTATTCCTATGCTAGTGGAACCAACCCCAGTAGTGGTTGTAGACAAAGAAAATGTAAAATATGTTAGCCATGACATAGAGAGTGCAATTTATATGATAAAAAACTAAGAGCGCAAGTATGATGAAGTAAATTCTACCTATAAATATCTCCTATCATAGGCTTATAGTTAGATAGAGAAGGATTTCTTTAGGATATGATAAATCTTTAAGCCTCTAGAGGATGTTGATAGGCTAATAATTACAAATAGAATAAAGCAATAGTCACTAAAAGATAAGTGCAGTAGCAAATAATATCATACACTTAACTCTAAAATGCATCCAAGAGATCACATGTCTCTAAGTACTTACATACATATATATTCCATAAAATAATGGGAGATATAAGATATGTAAGAATAAAATATAGATGAGTGGAAGAAGCTACCAATGTGAGGAAACAGTGTACTGAAAATTTTGTCTATACCATCGTTGTCATTTTTTATGTCTAAAAAAAAATTATGTAAATTTTCAAGTTATAAAAAAAAAAATTCTTAGTTGTCAATTTTATATTCTTGTGAAGAGAATAAACAAGTTTTTAATAATTAGTCGATAGGCTACATATTGTTTGAAGTTTCAATTGATACTTGTCTCATGTTGTAAACAACTAGCCATAAAACAATTTGTCATTGTTGTTTTCTATTGAGTCACATATTAATATACATATCTCTAAATTGAATTGGATTTATGTGGCACACGAGCCCTAAAACCCTAAAAATCTTAAATTTTCAGATCCACTTTTCCTTAAAAAATATTCTCCCATGCTAGGGCTTCATAAAAATTTCTTGCAAACTCTGGCCAATTTTTCTCATTGGCATCGTTGATAGATAACACAATTTGTGCATAATTACTACTTATTACTTATTAAATAACTACCTACTATATACCTAAAGTTGCATGTAGGCCTGTCATGGGTGAAGAGAAATTACAGAATGACTCAAGACGTGGAGATGAAAATGGATCCAAAGATGCGGATAGAGATGGAGATTGAGATGAAGGACTCACCTAAACTCAATAATTCCAACTAGGTGATCCCACAATACTAGTTTACAATTTTTGGCAAAATTGGACATTGAACTGAATATTTTAAACAAAATCTTCACTTTTGGGCACGTATAGCTACTAAACCATGAGGAATTTGAAGATGATCTAAACTAGTGATTTGTGACATTTTTTCTATAGATTCTAAATATATTTTTTTAAAAAAATTGATTCAAAGTGCATTTATTTTTCCATCTCCTTCAAAAACTAGTTTTTATTAGTGAACACCATTTTTGAGTGATGCTCACCATAAACAACATAAAAAATTTCTATGAAGGATAAAACTATATTTTTTTCAAATTTAGATTTGTAACTATGATATCTAACAAGTTAATTTTGTTTCATAGTGTTTTATTGAATATTTTTTACTTAATCAAGTTTCGACGTCAAACCGATCATAATTCAGACATAGGCGTACCATATACAACATAACTTTTTTTGTATGTTTCAAAATTCATTTTTTTTTATTCGATCAAGGGCATCAATACCTAGCTCGAACATATTTTTCAAAATTTTATTTTGATAATCTACTATTTTTATACATGTGCAGAACAAAGAGGTTGATTTTTGGTGAAAAACCCATGTTTAATTAAACTAAAAAATAATAATAATAAAACCAAAACATATTAAAATTATATTCGATGGATAGCTCATTTTGAGAACTACCATCACCCAGTTGGGTTGGTGAATTCTCCTCCATTTTCATCCTCAACCCAAGCTTCGAAGGGAAATTTTTTGCAGAGATTTAGTAGAAGAGGGGGAGAAGGTGGAAAAACGGGGATTCTAGTGAACCAGGGTTCGCTAGAACCCCCCCTTCTAGTGAATCCCCCTTTAAATGCAATTAAATGAACCCATTAAGGGGGGTTCACTAAAACATGGGGTTGTAGTGAACCCCCTAAAGTGTTTTCCATCCAAAAATGCATTTTTCCTTCCTCAACAAAATTGTAAACCAGTTTTGTGGGTTTACCCAACTCCACATCGATGGTGACCTATAAGTAATTTCTGCTTTTTTTTGTTAGGGTTTCTATCTGGGTAAACCCACAAAACTGGTTTACAATTCTAGTGAGGAAGGAAAATTGGAAAAAATGCCCCCATGGATTTTTTTTTGGTTTTTGGGGGTACGAACGAACATTTGGTTTGAGCGAACCCAAAGGGGGTTCAATTAAACCCCCTTCGAGTGAACCTATTAAATGTTGGGTCCCACCATAGTTCTCATTTCCCAAGGAAAAAAACAAAGGAAAAATTTTGTGGAAAGGGGGTTTGCTCGAACCCTGGTTCAAGCGAATCTCCAAGGGGGGTTCGCTCGAACCCCCCTTTTCTCCCCTTCTCCCCCTCTCGCACAAAAAATTTCCATATTTTTTCCCTTCAAATCTTTAGTTGAGGATGAAAATGGTGGAGACTTTGCAAACCCAACTAGATGATGGTAGTCCTCAGAATGAGCTATCCAATGAATATAATTTTAATGTGTTTTTGTTTTATTATGTATTTGCTTTCTTAGTTTCATTAAACATAGGTTTTTCACCGAAAATCAAGCTCTCTATTCTGCACATGTGAAAAAATAGTAGATTATCAAAAAAAAAATTGAAACATATCATGCACTAGATATTGAAATCCTTGATCCAACAAAAAAAAAAAGAATTTCGATACATGCAAAAAAAATTGTGTTGTATATGGTCTGCCTATGTCTGAATTGTAATTGGTTTGACTTCGAAACTTTATTAAGGGAAAAATATTCAATAAATCACTATGAAACCAAATGAAAGCACTAGGTATCGTAGTTGCAAATCTAAATTCGAAAAAATTAGAACTTTATCCTTCATAGAAAAAAAGTTACATTGTATACGGTGAGCATCACTCCTTAAAAATGGTGTTTACTAAAAAAAACTAGTTTTTGAAGGAGATGGAAAAAGAAGTGCAATCTTATTCCAATTTTTTTGAAAAAAAATTATTTAGAATCTACAGAACAAATGTCACAAATCACTAGTTTGCATCATCTTCAAATTCCTCACGGTTTAGCCGCTATAGGTGCCTGAAAGTGAAGATTTAGTTAGAAAAAATTAGTTCAGTGTTTAGTTTGGCCAAAAATTGTAAACCAGTATTGTGGGATCACCCATCTGTGAATGTTAAATGAGGGTGGTTTTGTTCGGGCAGATATGAATAATGTGCAAGCGTTGATAGGGGAAGGGGTGGTGACAAAGGAGGTGTGCCTCGTGACTTGTGGGATACAACACATGATGATGCTATGGAGGAGGATTAGGGTACCTCACCTCATCTCTTTTCTCATCCACATTAGATTCATCCTAATTTTGATTCATCTTCTCACCTCCTACCCTATTTTTGTAAGGTACATTTTTTCTCTCTACACATTGACTCATTGCGGCTGACCTAGGACTTCTCAATACTATTGGCATGCTTAACATTGTATAAGCCATGTGTCTCCAACTTGCAAATAGCTACCCCTAAGATATGACACTATTGGTTGATGATATAGAGTATATGGTCAACATCAATTGTTCATGTCTTGGTTGGGGAGGACTCTTCCTTGCCAACTATTTTCTTTCAAAATGACTTCAATCCTTTGTCTTATCTAGCATATTAATAGTGGATGTTTTAGTGAATTTCAGGGCTATGATAATTTTTGAGGAAGTGAGTCTTCTAGAGTTTTGGAATGCTCTAGTTGTCATTGTAGGCCTTTCAAATGATTTCTTCAACAAGGTTGTCAATGACGTTGCATTGCAATCATAATTTCAGACAAAACATTTCATAGTATCTTGTTAGTGTTCATGCACATGACTTTTAGTGATTGACATGAGCTATGGATTCTTGTTTTATGCATGTCTATTCTCAAGGACCTTATGATACCCAAAGAAAATATTTAACTTGATGAATAAAACTACATTATGTAAACTATTTTACAGCTTAATAATGACAAAGAACAAAGAACATGGTTGTGGCAAGAGGTTTAACAAGCTTTGTTGTAGGTGTGTATATTTACACAATGCAGGTAGTTGGAGGCTCTAATGAATTGTAGGTTCCTATTGTACTTTTTAAAAGTGGGAGAGGCAAAAATATTCTTTATCTACAGTTGTAGAATCAAAACGTACCTAAAAATTGTCTTAATAGCTTTCTTTCGGGGTGCCAAATGAATGGAGTAAAATGATTTTAAAACTAGCAATATTGGATTTCAATATCCTGCAATCTCACCATCAAAATGAACTCAAACATTTGGCCGAGTAATACAACTATACCTATATTTTTCATTGTTGTTAATATAGAATTTAATATGAAATTTGTTGAAGAATTAACATTGCAATATTTTTAACAACATTGGCAAGGAATAAGTAAAATAAAGACAGTCAATCTAAGATGGTCATTAGTTTAGCTTGAAGAAAATGAGTCAATATTAAATTCATGGTTGTTTTACTTTAAACCGAGATATATGTTTGTGGTGATACAAATGTTCAAATGGTGGGATGAGGCAATCATGAAGCAACTTACTTTCTTTGGGCATTGACATGTTGAATATTATTCTGGGTATACTTGTGGATTGTAGAGCCTTAGTATACATCAATTAGATTATACCATGCTAAAATTGGTATTGTTATTACTGTTGTTGATGATATTTTTGATACTTATGGAACCATTGATGAGCTCATACCTTTTAAGGAGGATTTTATCAAGTAAGTTATTATAGATTTTATAATTATTATAATTTAATTCTAGAAGAAGCAAAATATTTTTTTACATAATAATTATATATAACATGTGTTATCTTTTTGTTATGATTTTACTCAATATATAAATATATTTATTTTAACTTCGATATATAGTTAGGATATGTCAATAATGGACCAACTTCCAAACTATATGAAAATTGCTCTCCAGTTTGTCAACAAACATATATGGACATAGTTGTCGAGGTTAAAAAGGTACAACGTCCACATGTACATAAGTGGATGAAAGATTATGTAAGTTGTGGGTTGTGATTTGGTTCGACTTGATGTTTATAAATATATCCATATAAAATTTATGAATTTATGACTTTATTTAAATTTATTTATTGTTTTTTTTTCTAAGTTGTATTCCATATCTCATATTGCAGTGGAAGACATTAATTTTGGTAGAATTTCAAGATCTTGAATGGATAGCTAAAGACTATCATCCAACTTTGTCTTAATATTTAAAGAAATCTTTAATATCATCTTCTATTCGGATTGTTTTTACATTATTTCCCATGATTTTATTTGAGACGTATCTCCCAGATAACATTTTTCTGAGATTTAATAAGTTTGAAAGTAGTGTAGCATGGGGTTGTTGATTAATTGATGAATCCAAATATTTTTAGGTATCTATCATATTTTTAATTATGAACTTTGACTCATAATTATGAATTAAACTTTTAATAATAATTTATAACACAATTTCTTCTTATTTTGGAAGATCGAGCAAGAACATAGAGAGACTGCTTCATGGATCGAATAATATGTATGAGATAACCTTGGAACAACTAGGGAGAAAGCTTTATATCATGTGAACATGTTGATTGAGCTAAACATAGAAGAATTGATCAAGGAGAATATATTTTATGATCATGATATTTCAACTTGTTGCAAGAGGCTATATTTTGATTCCATGTACAGATCAATGGATTTCATTTGGAGGGACAGAGATGGTTTCACAGTATCACATCAAGGCACAAAAGATGACATAATGAAAATTCTTAGTGAACCTATACCGCTCTAGGATGGAAGAGAGAACAAATAAGTTAATTTCATGTTTTGTTCTTTAAAACCATTTTCTTATGTACCCAATATGTAATAGGTGAAAATTTTGCAACTACAATATGTTTGAAAAGCTTGACTTACAAGAAAATAAAGTATTTACCCATTTCATATAATTATTTGATGTAAATAGTGTACTCAAGATAGTTTTCAAAATATTTCATTGTATTATTTTATATAGATCACAATTCGAGAATGTCTTGTCCTCCTTAGATATTGTACACTGGAGAATTAAATGATCATTTCCTATGATATAGATTTCACATTCAAATTCTATTCTTTTATCACTATAATTTTTATTAATGTGATATTTAAAAAAATTGGCAAATAAAATACAATAAAAAGATTTATTTTGTACATATAAAATTTAAATATGTATTTTTAAAATTAATTTATCATGGAAATGTATAAATATCTATGTTTAAGAGTGTAAATTACAACAATAATTTATAATAAAAAAAGAGTTGCTAAATATCCAAAGTTTCATATAGTTAACATTGGATTATAAACAAACTAGTTAAATTTAAACTCATTAATCAAAACCATATCTAATACACATTTTATTCATTCATATAATTTAATAAATAACATTGTATATACAAGTAATAATGAATCATCATAAGCACACAATATATCTACCAGGATATGTATATAAATTGTAGATTTTCAATTTATATATAAATTCACCTCAAAATAAATTTTATGATCCATCATGGAATAAAAGGAAAGAGTACTAAAAATAAAGTAAAATAAAATAATTGTAAAATAACTCTTTAAGCAAATAAACTAAAATAATATATTTTTTCAATAAATAAAAATAGATTTAAAAATGAAAATAAAGAAAATAATGTGAAGTGATTTTGTTGTTGTTATTGTTATGGCCACTGGGGTTCAAATCTCTGCTAGGTCATTGTGATTGCAAGTACTATGCATCAACTAAAAGATAATATTTTTGTGATATTTTTTGAAAGATATATTTATATTTTCTAAAGTAAAAACAAAGGAATTAGGGAAATAAGAAATGGGGGATTTTGTCAAAAGTAAAAATTAAAATTTGAGTATAAAAATAAAACAAATAATGTAATAAAATAAATAAAAATAATGCAATAAAATAAAATAACTCTTTGGAGCAATGAGGAGTTTGGTGTGGGCGGTTGTGTGGGCTCGTGGCCTATGGGAATTTTCCTCCATGCATGTGTGAAAAGACTTGTCCACAGGTATTATGGATTGTGGTTGGTGTTTGGGTGGATATTGTGCAGTGTTTCGGGGGGTGTATTTTGCATGTTTCGTGGGTTTTTATTTCTTTCTTATTTTGTTTGGGTTGAGTTTGTATGGAGCCCGGTTCAAGTTCGAGTAGGGATGTTGGCCTGTCCAATTTAGAAATGGTAGCAGGGGTTGATTCTTCAAATCATGCCAATGCAATGAACTTCTTGAATAAGGCTATAAATGGTGGAGGGTCTTTGTAGGGTAGGCCTTTGTGCACATCAAAAGTCAATGGGTGTCTGGAGAGGAGTTCATCTCAGCCTATTTTGGTAATCCAACTAGATTCGATGGTTGAGAAGGTTAACTATTCATGCAACCATGCTTCGATATGTAAGTTAGTGGGTATTCGTGTGTCTCTCCCATTTTTTGGATTTTTCGGCCCATAAGACGTGGAATCCTGAAGGGGATATGGAGTTCATGCAAGGTGCTAATAGCTATTTCATGGTGGTGTTTTCTTGCATGACAGATTAGAATAACGATGTTGAAGGGGGTCCTTATTTCTACAATTAGGTGGGGTTGTTTATCAAACCATGGCATATAGGATTTAATCTAGTTGAAGAGCTCCTGCCAAAGGTCCCAGTTTGGGTGAGGCTCCCATGGTTACCTCTAGAGTTCTGGAGGAATGAAATTATGCACATGATTGCCCTACTTTTGGGCAAACCAGTGCGACCATCTCAGCAGATGTTGGATAAAAGGTAATTTCTTATGCACACATCTATGTTGAAATTGATATCACTAATCCTTTGCTAGATTTGATGGAGATTCAAGTTGGGTCCACTTCTTAGATTCAATAATTGGATTATGAGGCTCTTCTATTCTACTTCTAGATTTTTCATGAATATGGGCACCTTCAGAATAAATGTCCTAAACTTAGCTCTTTGGGGGGTTTATAGGTGTAGCTTCTTGCAAGTTTCCTTCTCACCCACCTCCTCCTTTGGATAAAGGGAAATCCCCTATATTTGGGGGGATATTGATAAGGAAGGCTTTATCCCTATTAATCCTCATAACAAGGAAAGAGGTTTGAAGAGAACCTTAAAGGAATGGCAGGTGCATGTGTCATTCAACAGATATGAGGCTCTAGAAATCATGAATAAACTTGAAGAGATTCTATTGCTTGTCTCAGATATTTTAAGTTAGGGCTAGTTGGGACCTAGAGCGAAGCCTCTGAGTATGGAGGGTGTTGGGTTGGACTCTCAGATGGGTTGGACTCTCATATGGATACTAACCAAGCTCAACTGTGTACTGGGAGGTGACTTTACCTAGGGATAAGAAGTCGGGTGATGGTTTGTTATTGGCTTTGTAGGACTCAGAGACAGAGGTAGTGCCTCTGGAACCTAGTAAAAAAAAAAAAATTATTACTCCTTTGGGTTTGCAGTGGAAAAACTTTAAAAAGGAAACTTGGAGAAATCTTCTCAGGTGGGGAGAAAGAAAGATCAAGATAAAATTAAAGCAATGGGGGAGAATTTTGTGTAGTCGAGGTTAGTTAGGACTATTGACTCTCATTTTTCTAACCCCCAAAAATGTTTGTTCTCTCTTGGAATGTGAGGGGATTGAACAACATCCCTAGATAATAGGATAGTTGGGAAATGATCAAGGCTCATTCCCCTAATGTTTAGTTTATTCAAGAAACTAAGTTGTTAGTGGAGGGTATAGTCAAGCTCACCTCCAAGCTTTGGTGGCATGGTCAGTGTTAGTGTATTGGGGCACAGGGCAGTGTTGGTGGGATTGCATGTCTTTGGGACAAGAAAAATATTGCCCCCCTATGGTGGATTGTGGGTAGGTACACCTTGTCCATGGTTGCTTTATGTTTTGACTCAGGTGAAATCCTATTGTTCTCTAATGTCTATGGAGCTAACTGACTTGGATGGTAAATTTTTCCTGTGGGATCATATAAGGTAGGTTTGATCCATTACTCCTTTAGTTCCCTGGGTTATTGCTAGAGACTTTAATGCTATTCTCAATCTCGATGAAAAGAGGATCAGGTTGGATCGTCTGGAGTCTTCCTCATCAATGTTTAGAGATAATATAGCCTTGATGAACCTGATTGATATAAATCCACTCAATGGTATGTTCGCTTGGAGTAACGAGAGATGAGGGTATATTTTTATCTCTAAGCAGTTGGACAAGTATCTTGGTATCCAGTTTTTGGATTGGCAATCAATGGATCTCCAGTTCAAAAATTCTTGATTGGAGGGGGTTTGATCAGTGGCCTATAAAATTTTCAGCACATGGGAGGGGTAGTGCTAAGAATCCCTTTTTAAAATTCCAGTTAATATGGTTGCAGGAGCCTTCTCTATAGGACCTTATGAAATATTGGTGGTTTAGAGGTTTTCCCACATGGGAAAATAATGTATACCTTCATCAAGAGGCTTTAATTTGTGAAATTTTAGTTAAAGAACTAGAATAAGGAATATTTTGGAAATGTCTTTAAGGAGAAATCGGCAATTCATAACGGTTTGAATTTCATCTCTAGGTAGAACATAGATTATGGGATTACCAAGGGGTCCCTCAAAGATGAAGTGTATGCTCTGAAAGTGTTATCTGAATTGGAATTGTGGGAGAAATTGTTTTGGAAATAGAAGTCAATAATTGATTGGCTTCATGCGGGATATAGGAATAGAACCTTCTTTTATAACTCTGTCAAAGCTAGGGGACATGGAAATTTAATTTATTTAATTGTTTCCTCTCAAGGTGCTTAGTTATCCTCTTTTTGAGATATCTCTCAAGAAGCTACTCGGTATTTCTCTTCCTTATTCTCAAATAACTCTCTTGAGGAATTGGGGGATGTGTACTAGGTTTTGGCTTGTGTTCCCTATGAAGCAATGTTGCACTCAATCATCCTATTTCATTGGACGAGCTGAATGAGATTGTTTTTAGTATGGAAAGGTAAGGACCCTAGTCTGGTTAGGTTCCCAACTGAATTTTTTCAAGAATTTTGGGAGATTATCAAGTGGGATCTTTTGGAGGTTGCGCAAGAGTCACATAATAGCAAAAAAAATTGAAAGCCATGAATTCTAATTTTTTGGCTCTTATTCCTAAGAGAGAAGGTGCCAATTCTGTTTATCTTTGTAGGCCAATTTCCCTTTTTAATTTGATTTATAAGATCACCCCCAACCTAATTGTTGAGAGATTGAATCCCTAGTTAGTCAAATTTATCTCGAAGGAGTGGGGGGGTTTTGTGGAAGACAAACATATCCAGGATGGTGTTGTCATTACTGCGTAGGCAATTCACTCCATGGAGGTATCCAAAGAGAAGGCCATGTTTGTAAAATTGGACATGGCTAAGGCTTATGACTGGGTCAAATGGTTCTTTCTTCACAAGGTTCTCTATTCTTTTGGGTTTGATGAGGGATGGGTCAATTGGGTGATGAGTTGTGTCATGCCAACTTCTTACTCTGTGTTGATTAATGGTGTGCCTACCTCTTTGTTTGGTGCATCTAGGGGTATTCGTTAGGGTTACCCCCTATCATCTTATCTTTTCATTATCATGGCTAAAGGTTTGGGAAGACTTATAAAATCCCATTTGATTCAAGGCCTTATTCAAGGTTGGATTTGGGGTGAAGGCTTGCCTCCTCAATCTCACTTATAGTTTATGGATGATACTACACTCTTGGGTGTTGCCAAAATCAAGGAACTGACCAACTTCAGATGGGTTCTTGACATTTATCTTGCAGCTTTTAATCAGTGGATTAATGAAGGGAAGTCCTCTATCTTCTTCTTCAACACTCAAGACTCTCATTCAATCAATGATTGCTCGTATTTTGAAATTTGAGATAGGTAACCTCCCTTTTGTGTATTTGGGAGTTCCCCTCTTTGTGGCCCCTCTACCAAGAGGAACCTAGTAGAGTGTTCTTGATAATTTAAGGGGCTATGTCAATCAATAGACTTGCATGTGGTTGTCCATTGCTGGGAGGATTATGCTTCTAAAATTTATGGTTTAAGCACTTCCTATCTACAAGTGTATGGTTCAAATTGCACCTGCAGGCTTTATTAGAGAGCTCAAGATTCTCTCTCTAGGTAGTTCTTATGGGTAGATAGATTGGATTCCAAGAAATGGAGTCTAGTTAAGTGGGATTCCATTTGTAGGAATTTTTCAATAGGGTGGTTTGGGTCTACATCGGGCTACTATTAATGGTCAATCTTTAGTTTCCAAGCTATATTGGATATGGTGTACTAAATAGGATTAGCATTGGGCCAAACTCCTAAATACTAAATATTTGAAGAAAGTTGTGAGTGGAGATGTTCCTAGATGCTCCCTACATGGTAAGGGGTCTTTGATATGGGACATGCTTGAAAGAGGTGCTAGCTTAATCGAGTAGGGCCTGTTCTAGAATTATCATAAGGGTGATGATGCTATTTTTTGGTTTGACTCTTGGGATGGTCATCCCCCAATCTTCACCACCTTTCCTCATTTATAGAATCTTGGCTTGTGGTTCAAGAGGTTGGATGGCTGAAGGTAAGTGATTTCAAGGTTGTGAAGTGTTTGGGTCAGGTGGAGGTGCTTGAATGGGAAGAGAACCACTTGTAGCCTCTAGGGGGATCTAAAGCAGATTGTGTTGAGTTGTATCATATTTTAGCTAGTAGAGCTTACAGCTCTTTGTAGAGGAGGGATATCCTACCTTGGGATCCTGATCCAAAATGGGTTTACTCGGTGATGGTTGGTTACTAGGAAGTGGATAGAAGGAAATATTGGGAGGATGAAGTCCCTTGGTGGAAACATGTTTGGAATAAGTTCGTTTTGCCCAAGTGAAATTTTTTCCTTTGGTTAGTTGCTCGCAATAGGTGTCTTACTTGGGACAATATTTTGAAGAAAGTCTTTCAAGGTCCCTCAGTTTTCTCTCTATGGTAGTGGTGAAGAATCCTCATAAAATTTTGTCTTTCAATGTGCCTTTCCCAAATCTATCTAGCATTTGTGGTGGGTAGTGCGGAGACACTCTTGTGTGCATGCTCTATCCCTCATGAATTTTTGGAGAACCTTGGCGAGGCTCTTTACTCACTCTTTCCCTCTCGATATGGTGTGGAATATTGGACCTTCATGCATCCTTTGGTAGATTTGGATAGAGAGGAATCATAGGAATTTTTAGGATAAAAATTTGATGAAGTTGCAAGTGTGGTAGAAGATTCTTGGTATGCTTCAGGAAACTATTTCAGCTAAATGTGAGGTTGGGGATCCTTTGGATGTTGGGGAGGTTGTGGTGTTGTAGGGTTTGGGTCTGCATGGATTGAGCTCTAGAAGGACTTGTTCAAAAGGGAGACACCCTAGTACGAAAATCCAATGTGGTGGTAGGTGGTCTCAACCTCTTGGTGGGATATTGAAAATTAACATGGATGGTTCTTCCAGGGTTAATCCGAGTTATGCTAGTGTGGGAGGTGTGGGGATATATAGCTCTAGAGTTGTCCTCTTCTTCTTTTTCATGTACCAAAGCCACCAGACTTTAATAATCTCATGGAGGATCTTACAATTCTTATTGCTCTGCAAAATGGTGTATGGTCTTGGCTAGTGCAAGGTCATTTGTGAATCAAATTCTTAGATCTTGATTAATTTTTTGAATGAGCATAGTGTTGATGGGGTGAACTGGAAATTGACTGAATGATTTTGCAATAGATTCATTAATTAAACACTTCACTGGAGGTTGTGTCCTTTGTTCATATCCCGAGGGAGTGGAACAATGTTGCTGACTGTTTAGCGAAATGGGCTTCTAACTTTAGGGGTGATTGGAAGGTTGATGATTGGGAGAATCTTCTAGTGTTTGTTCCCAAAAATTGAAAATTTGGATTCATGAGGATAATCATGGTCCTTGAATAGGTTCATGTTCTCTTGGTTTTGAGGAAGTTTGTTGTTTTGTATTGGTTGGTTGTCTTTTGGGCCTTGTTTGTTTCTAGTCTTTCTCCTTGTATTCTTGGATCTTTTTTGATTGAATAAATTTTTATCCCTTTTTCTCAAAAATATAATAAATCTTAAGTAAATACAATAATTTTTTAAATAAAAATAAAGTATTAAACAAGATAAAATAAAATATAAAAATCTTAAATGAACTTTGATGGTGCAAGTTAGGGAAATCCAGGGAATTCTGGCATAGGATGTGTTGTCATAGACTGATGGCAATTTGGTGTGGGGCATGTCAAAAAAAATATAGGAGGGATCAAACAACGAAGTTGAGTTCGCAACTATTGAAGTGGGGCTCAGAATGTGCATAGTGATGAATTGTTTGGAGGTTGAGATAGAAGGAAATTCTCTAATCTATGTTAACGTTATCAAAGCCAAGTTTGTGCACAGCCTGAAATTGGAATGCTAGCTATCTTTGATCTAGGAGCACCTCGAATGTTTGGCATTCTACTCAATCAACCATATTTACTGCAAATCCAACATGATCGCAGACTACTTGGCAAATGTTGCCATCGATGGGCCATAAAATGAACTAGTCTCAAACAATGCCTCTTCCTGGGAGGATCTGGATAGGCTGATAATGAGGGACAAGAGCAGGAATCATAATATAAATGTCGATCAAATGTAACTTTGGCTTTTTTCAAATAAAATGGGAGCTGCCCCCCTAGCAGCACTATTTGATCAAATATATATATATATATATATATATATATATATATATATATATATAAATCTTAAATACTTTTAAATTAGTAAACAAGCTAACATTTTAGTAAATTAAAATAGCATATCTATTTTTACAAATTTATGTAAAAGATGTATTCTAAAAACTTATATTTTATTTCAATTACAAAAATTAAAAATAAAAATAAATTAAATAATTTTAAGTAAGTAAACAAACTAACATTTTAGTAAATAAAATCATCATGCCTATCTTTACAAAATTATGTAATAGATGTATTCTAAAGAAATATTTTATTTAAATCACAAATCTATTAAAAAATAGACATCTCCAAAATTATATTTGTTGAACATCTTTTACATAAATTGTGTAAAATAATTATATTTATTTAATTAACTTATATTAATATTAAAAAAATACTTTTCCTTTTATAAGTTCTCAATTTTAAATTAATTTATACTTATTTGTGATTAACATAAATATAAAATGAAAGCATGAAAAAATACCATGATGTGCATTGAGATCGAAATTATCAATATTGTTATTTATTTCTAACAATTTTTTTTTTTAAATACTATAGAATATAATATATTGAAGAGACTAATGTGTTTTTTATTAAGGCAAAAAAAGGTTTTGAAGGGACCTCGAAACCCTTTACAAGCAGATTTTGAATGGATCTAGAACCCTAAACCAAAAGGTTGTCAAAACTAAAAGACATGAAGGCACAGACAACCAAGGATAAAAAGGAAAACAAACAGCCAGCAACCGGCCAAAAACCAGCCCCCAAACAAGAGCCATCAAAATTTACATTTAGAATTGCTCTTATGGGAGCGGAGAGTCATGTCAAAAGGAGGTTTAGAGAACTTATCTTTTTTGAAGAGACTAATTTGTTAATGACACTGTATCATGTGTTTGAAGACATGTAGCCTCTTTCATCGCTTAGTTATGGTTGATAGTTGTTTTTTGCTATCCTCTTTTTATCCAATTTTCTTAATGTTTTTGAGTGATGTAAATACAGTAGATTTAAAAAAATCTCCACGTCTAATGTATTATGACATTTTTTAATAGCTTCTCCTAAAAATCTCCACAAAGTTGCATATAGTAAAAAGGGTTTACATTATAGAAAAATATTCTATTTTTGAACTGTGCGTTGATATTCTACTATGTGCAGGTTTGCTCCTATAGGATGCAGAAACAAACCAAAAGTTGCTTGTGACAAGTTTCCTTTTTTTAAAGATTTTTTTTGTACTGGTCAATTTTTTTAAGCAATGTATTTACACTTCTAATCACATAAATAAATATAGAATTTTTGTTTAATATTTGGGTTTCAGAAACAAATAGTGTTACTACTATTAGAAAACTCCATGGAATAGTATAATGTTTTTTTTAATATTTTTTAATGAATAAATAGTTCGTCATTGTTGTAGCAATGTGTTGCCCTATTTCTAGTATGTATGTTATAAACCCAATGTTTTATGGAATGTTTTTTTTTGAAATTTTGTAACTCTGCAACTAGATTCTCCTCCTAAAACCAACAATTGGTATCAGAGCATTGCGAAGTTTAAAAATTTTGTGTGTGTTTTTAAGAGAATCCAACAAATTTAGGTGGGTTTATTCTCAACAAAGAAGTGAAAATTCTATGAGGAGTTTGAGAGAATTACATTTTGAGAAAAAAATATGGCAGCCAATAATTCAAGTTTAGCCCAACCTCAAATAACTGTATTTAAAGCAAAAAATAATAATTTTTAGAATATAAAAATAAAAACCTTATTTATGTCCCAAGATTTGTGGGAGTTAGTAAAAAAATGTTTTATAGAGCCTGCAAATGCTCAAGCTCTTGTGGCCTTAACTTAGGCATAAAGAAATCAGCTGAAGGAAAACAAGAAGAAAGACTCAAAAACCTTATTTATTATTCAATGGGTTATACATGAGTCAATTTTCCCAAGAATTGTTGTAACTACAAAGTCCAAAACAAGCCTAGGATTTGTTAGAGAATTCCTATCAAGGAATAGACAATGTGAAAAAAAAAATCCAGATGCTCAGAAGAGACTTTGAAAACTTGGTTATGAAATATTCAGAACTTATGCAAGAGTTTTTCACTCATGTTATGAGTTTGGTCAATCAGATTAGGTTCTATGGAGAAAATATGACTAATCAAAAAATTATGGAAAAAAGCTTAAGATGTCTCCCTCCTAGATTTTATCATGTTGTAGTAGCTATTTAAGAGTCAAAAGACTTAAGTATTCTCTCTATAAATGAGCTTATGGGGTCTCTTCAAACTGATGAAAAAAGGATGAATAGGTGTGCTATAAAATTAGTTGAATAGGCCTTCCAAACCAAGATAAATATCTCAAATTAAAAAAGAAAAAGGATCAGAGGAGACATCTCATAGGAATACAAGTAAGTTCAGAGGAAGAGGAAGAAACAACAATTTCAATAGAGGCACTAGTATTGGGAAAAGTAGAAATTATTTTGGAGGAAGAAACTCAAGTGATGGTCGAAAGAGAAACCAAAGTTATGACAAATCACGTGTACAATGCCACTATTAAAAAAAGTTTGGGCATTATGAATGAGACTGCTAGAAAACAACGTGCACATTTTTTGAAGAAAAAGAACAATCAGATACTAACTTGTTTCTTGCTTGCAATGCTACAAAGGAAGAATCAAAAAATGTATGGCTTTTAGATAGTGGTTGTAGTAGTCACGTGACAAGAAATAAAAATATTTTTTATAAATATAGATGATTCTTTTAAAACACATGTTTGATTTGGTGATGATAAGGAAGTTGAAGTCATAGGTAAGGGAAAAATTGTGGTCAAAGAAAAACAAGGTTAAAAAAGGTATATTTGTGATGTTTTGTATGTACCTGGGTTAGCACGTAACTTGTTGAGCATAGGAAAACTTGTTGAAAAAGGATATTCAACAATATTTGACAACAATGAATGTGTCATTTGTGATAGTAAAAATAATAATCAAATGGTTGCAAAATAGGATTTTCCCTTTGAAACTCAAGTCCTTAGAGCTAATTACAAGGACCAATCTTGGTTATGGCACACTAGATATGAGCATTTAAATTTTAGAGGACTCAAATTTCTCTCTCAAAAGAATATGGTGAGAGGACTATCATGTATCTCTCACATTTATCAAGTATGTAAGGGTTGCATTGTTGGTAAACAACATTGAGATTCTTTCCAGACAGAGAGAGCTTGGAGAAAAAATGTACCAATTCCAAAAAATGTACCACTTGAATTGGTACATACTAATATTTGTGTTCCAATGCAAAAATTGTCTCTTAGTAAAAATAAATATTTTTTAATCTTTGTGGATGATTTCAATAGGACTTGGGTTTACTTCATCAAAGAATAATTAGAATCTTTTGACATATTTTAACTATTCAAGGCTAGTGTGGAAAAACAAATTGGTTGTCTTATTAAATTACTACGTTTAGATAGAGGGGGGGAATTAACCTCTAATGAATTTCAATATTTTTGTAAAAAATAATGGAATTCAAAGGAAATTGACTACAAGTTATACTCAACAAAATGGAGTTGTTGAACACAAAAACCACACCATTGTGGAAATGACTAGAAGCATGGTTAAAGCCAAGGGTTTGCCAAATTATTTTTGGGTTGAAATAGTAGCTACATCTATATATTTGTTGAATAAATTTCCAATAAAAATTGTAAAAAATATGACACCTTCTCAGGCATGGTGTGGAAAACCCAGTGTTGCACACTTGAGAGTTTTTGGATGTATTGCTTATACTCACATACTGAACAAAAAAGGATAAAGTTTGATGAAAAAAGTGAGAAATGCATCTTCATTGGCTATAGTGAGGAGACAAAAGGGTAAGTGCAACAATCTGTGACACAATTTTGGCTCTTAAGATGCCACTTTTTTTTCTGAAATCAGCAAAATCTGATTTGCATGAGAAAATGAAGATACTTACGCTCAAAATTTCAAGATGCAACAAGAACAAAAGTTGAATTGCTCTAAGTCTTGTTTCTAAGCTACTTTTTTTAGGGTCTCAAAAAGGGGGGGGCCAAAATAGGTCCTATTTTTATCAAAAAAAATAGCATAGCGCCTGAGGGCTCCCCCCTTTTTGATTAACTTTTTTTTAGAATTTCAAAAATCCCAACTGTGAGAAATTAGCTAACACCATGAAGTTTATCCTTATTCTTTCAGATAATTTTTTTAATGAATATATAATATTTTATGAATTTTCAAAGTGGAAACATCCTGAAAAGCTAAAATTTGAGTGTGCTCCCCCCTAATGTTTTTCAAAACTAATCAAACATTGATTTTTTTTGTTTTCATCATGTGTAGAATGCAGTCTAGTTTCAAAAAATCTAATTTGTTTCACGTTTCGATGAACGAGTAAAAATCTATTCTACAACTAGCACATGTTGGTTTTTGATAAAAAATGGAGGCATTTACAAAAGGAGTCATGGATCAAAACCTTAACTAAATCAAAATGATTTTTTTTTTATATATTGAGATAGCTAAGATAGAGGTTAAAGTTGTCATGCTTTTTTAATATATATTTGCATTGAAATATGTACAAATGAGACGGGGCGTATAGACAAAAATATGAGGAAATTCGGAAAATCCTATCAATTAACACGTCCAAAGCAGGTCATTTGGTGAGCGCCAAATTTGGCGCTTGTAAAATGGCACATCACATTTGGCGAGTGCCAAATTTGGTGTGTGCAAAATGTGATGTGTCATTTGGCGAGTGCCAAATTACCTACTTTGCACAAAACTTGAATTTCCCCTCTCTTTGGTCGACAACTTTGATAATGCTTTGAGTGCACAGTTTATGATCGTAGATGGATAGTTGAGGTTTTACCTTTCATACACTCTCTAAATCATTACCCTAATTGGATAACTCTTTATCCCTCTAAAGTCTCTCTCTCTCAGGTCTCACTCCCTCCCACATGACCTAGACTACTCTCTCAGTTCACTCCCCTCTCTCAAGTCTCTTTCCCTCCCACATAGGTACCTAAATAAATTTATCTCACTCCAACCCCCTTTCTCACTCTCCCTCTTTGGTCTTTTTGTCTCTCACTCCATCTCCCTCGCTTAGGTTGTTATTTGTCTCTCTCTATATCTCTCTCAAGTTTCTCCCTCCTACCCCCTCTCCCTCTCTTAGGTCTCTCACTCACTCCCTCTATCTCTCTCCCATTACCTCTCTCTAATTCATTCTATCTCTCTCCCTCTCTCTCTTAGTCTCTCGCGAGTATCTCCATCCCCCCCCCTCTCTCTCTCTCACACACACTCCCTCTCTCTCTCCCACTCACTCTCTCTCACTCCCTCTATCTCTCTTCCAATCTCTCCCACTATGCCTCTCTCCCTCTCTCTCGGGTCTCAACCTCCCACCCCCTCTCCCTCTCTCTCTCAAGTATCTCCATCCTACCCCCACTCCCTCTCCTACCCCCTCTCCCTCTCACAGTCACTCCCTCTATCTCTCTTCCACTCCCTCACTATCTCACTCCCTCTATCTCTCTCCCTCTACCTCTCCATCTTTCTCCATGCTCCCTCCTACCACACCTCTCCTCTCTCTCTCAAATCCTCTCTCTCTGACCTCTATCTCTCCCTCTCTCTCCTCTCCCTCTCATCAAATTCTCTCCCCTCTCACCTCTCCTCCATCCTCTCTCTTCCAGTCTCTCCTTCACCCCCTCCCTCTGTCATATCTCTCTTTGTCTCTCTCCCACATCCCCTCTCTCTCTCACTCCCTCTATATCTCTCCCTCTCTCTCTTCCTCTCTCTTGGGTATCTCCCTCCCACCCCCTTCCACACTCTCTCTCTCTCTCTTTCAGGTATCTCCCCCCACCCCTCTCTCTCTATCTCTATCTCACTCCCTCCATATCTCTCCAATCCCTCTATCCCGAGTACTCCCTCTCCCTCCCCCCATCTCCATCTCTCAAGTCTCTATCTCACTCCTTGTATCTCTCCCATCCCTCTATCCCCCACTCCCTCCCTCTCCTACTCTCTTAGGTCTCTCCTTCCCACCCCCTCTCTCCCACTTGGTCTCCCTCTCCTTCTCTCTCAAGTGTCTCCCTAAAAACCCTCCCTCCCTCTCCCTCTCTCTTAGGTTTATCCCTCCCTTCCCCCTCTCTCTCT
>CM021104.1:474977516-474993482 GCA_007115665.2 Sequoiadendron giganteum
CGAGTACTCCCTCTCCCTCCCACCCCCTCTCCATCTCTCAAGTCTCTCTCTCTCACTCCTTGTATATCTCTAGTGCCTCTATCCCCGACTCCCAACCTCAAATACTCTCTGAGGTATCTCCTTCCCACCCTCTCCCTCTCTCTCTCTTAGGTTTCTCCTCCCAGCCCCTCTCTCTCACTCACTCTATCTCTCTTCCACTTTGTCTCTCTCCCTCTCTCTCTTTGTCAAGTCTCCCCCTCCTTCCCCCTCTCCCTCTCACAATCACTCCCTCTATCTCTCTTCCACTCCCTCACTATATCACTCCCTCTATTTCTCTCCCTCTACCTCTACATCTCTCTCAACTATGTCCCTCCCACCACCTCTCCCTCTCTCTCATAAGTCCCTCTCTCTCTCTCATGCCCTCTATCTATCTCTGACTCTCTCTCCCTCCCACCCCCTCTCCCTCTCCATCTCTCTCAACTATGTCCCTTGCACCACCTCTCCCTCTCTCTCTCACACCCTCTATCTCTCTCTGACTCTCTCTCCCTCTCCCTCTCTCTCAAGTCTCTCCCTCCCACCCCCTCTCCCTCACTCTCTCTCAGGTCTCTCCCTTCTACCCCCTCTCCCTCTTTCAGGTCTCTCTTTGTCTCCCTCACTCACTCCCTCTAGGTCTCTCCCACATCTTCTCTCACTCACTACCTCTATCTTTCTCCCTCTCTCTCTCCTTCTCTCTTAGGTATTTCCCTCCCACCCCCTCCCACTCTCTCTCTCCCTCCCTCTCAGGTATCTCCCCCCACCCCCTCTCTCTCTCTATTTATCTCTCACTCCCTCCATCTCTCTCTAATCCCTCTATCCTGAGTACTCTTTCTCCCCTGAGTACTCCCTCTCCATCTCTTAAGTCTCTCTCTCTCTCAAGTATCTCCATCCTACCCCCTCTCCCTCTCTCTCTTTGTGAAGTCTCCCCCTCCTACTCCCTCTCCCTCTCATAGTCACTTCCTCACTATCTCACTCCCTCTATCTCTCTCCCTCTACCTCTCCATCTCTCTCAAGTATCTCCCTCCCACCACCTCTCCCTCTCTCTCTCATGCCATATATCTCTCTCCCACACTCTCTCCTCTCTCTCAATCTCTCCCTCCCCCCCCCTCTCCCTCCCTCTCTCTCTCTCAATCCTCTCCCTTCTACCCCCTCTCCCTCTGTCAGATCTATCTTTGTCTCTCTCACTCACTCCCTCTATCTCTCTCCCATATCCTCTCTCTCTCTCACTTCCTTTATCTCTCTCCCTCTCTCAAGTATCTCCCTCCCACCCCCTCCAACTCTCTCTCTCCCTCTCTCTCAAGTATCTCCCCCCACCCCTCTATCTCTATCTCACTCCCTCCATCTCTCTCCAATCCCTCTATCCCGATTACTCCCTCTCACTCCCTCCATCTCTCTCTAATCCCTATATCCCTATATATGAAGAATGGTGGGTTCAAGGGTGGTTTTTGTGATTCATTGATGGAAACAACCTGGGAATGGTCTGAAATGCTTGTGCAGACCCTAAACAAGTAGTTTGTTGTTTTGGTTGGGCTTGGAAGGCCTTGTGAGGGTGAAATGCTGAAAACCCTAGGCTTTTACATGTAAAAGGAGGGTTTGGTGAACTTACAATCCAGAGATTAGTTGTCTAAGTTTTGAAGGGTGAATTGGTGGTTTTGCATAATAACAAAATTCTATCCAAAGAGATTTTGTAAAAAAAAAAGGATTTGAGGGTGCTTTGTTTGGAAAGGAGGGCTAGTTCTTGTAGCCTTTTGAGCAGGGTAGTCTAGTAAAACTAGGTGTTGGCCTAATGAACCTTGAAGAATCCGATTGGAATATTGTATTGGGTTTGAGTAGATGCCTAAATGATGTTGAGATAGGTCTTTGTGTGATCATATTGTGTTGATTAATTGAGTTGCCCTATTGTGTGTTTGAGGATTGGTGTCAAAGTGGGATTATTTGAGAGAAGTTGTGTCAATTTGTTTCTTGGGTTACCACCACCTTTGCATCATGAACTAGTTTGCTGCCTTGTCTATGGCTTGTCATGGCATTCCATCACCACATTTATATAATGCATTTTTTCAATCAATTTACTGGCTTGCCTATGCTATTGCTTACTATTATGCTTTTGATATATTTTTTCAAAGCATCCATAGCTTGTTTGAAATCACTTGTTTTAGTATTTCAGCCATAGCAACAAGGCAGTGAACTATTTGACAAGATTATTTGGTAGACATGCATGAAAAATGTGGTAACATAGACAAGGCAGGGAACTATTTGAAAAAATACCTCAAAGAAATTTGGTCTGATAGAATGCCATGATAAGAAAAAGCAATTGGCAGTTGCTTCTAGTTATTAGTTAAATGCAATGTGAAGAAATTGCATAACTACTTAGGTTAAATTTGTACTAACTATATTGTAATTGAAATTGTGTCATCTATCACCATCTACTTATTAGTTATGCAAAGTGAAGTAATTCTTTGACTTTGAAAGATGTACAATGCAATGTAATCAATGATATGAATATAAACTACAAAAATCCATTTTATACAATTCATTAATTAAAATATTTATTTTATTTGCTCTATATATCTCTGTATGCTATGGAAATACCTTTCAATTTAAAAAAAAAGTTTTTATCTCTTGTTCTACAATTTTTCCCAATTTTTTCACAAACTATTATACTTTTGGTTTGTCATTTTTCTCCCCAAAAGATTTTTTTTGCTATGCATTGGAAGTATGAAGCATATGTGCATGAATACACACAATATAGGTGAAGTATACATGTGAATAAGTGAGGCACAAGTAATTGAAGCATTCTAAAGGATACAAACCACCACGAATGGAGCTTATTTACACAATACGCTTTAGATGGGGCTTATTGAGCATTCAACAGTAATTAATTAAGCATTAGATGTAAAAAAAATCCATTCCTACAACATTCAAGCATATAACTTACACGATACGAATGATAATCTCATTCAAGAATGGTAGTAGCAAAATAATATTTTCTTTAATCAAGAAGCTGAAAGGCTACACAATGATATATATTGATAAAATTATATACAATATATCCAAAAAAACCATACAGGCTTAGTACAAAGGAGCCATATGGACATAAAATGTCACGTATATATTGATAGTATAAAACATATGTTCCAAAATGCCACATAGGCATGCAAAAAACAACACTAATACATAGTAATTTCCCTCTAGGGGAAGGAAACAGATCCCGTGTTGCCTTCGAAATTCAGCTAGATGGAGTGACTATTGCTTCTCTTGTCTTTCGAACAAGCTCACTAGTCCTCCGCTCTTCATTTTGGACCTTCAACTGATACGATAAAAAGTAAAGATGTTAAAGCATAGAAATTGAATTGTGGAATGGCATATAATAGAATATATAATCACTTGCTGCATACATATAGTCATCATGCACATTTACAACATCACCACGTCCATGATCTAGAGTGACAACCACCTATAGCAACCATCAAGATAGACCATAAAAGAGAAAATATAATGTCAAATCGACTAATATATTCCATACCTCTCTCAATGGATCAAAATTGGCTATTTTTGTAGGAACTTCATGGTCCATCGTGCCACCAACATCACCAAGGTTGTCTCTTGTCAACAATTACAAATGAAATAGTATCTCAGGTATCATGTTGATATAAAGACCAAGAGGGGATAATGGAACATAAGGTGAAATAGGATAGGGTAATGGGATGGAAATAGAAGGGTGATGCAGAGAGGGGGCTCAAACTCATTCAAAGTGACAACTTTCATTCAAGAATAATCTAACAAGATTAAAATGGCCTATTAGAGTAATCCAAAAAATCCTCAAAGCTTGACAACAATCAGGAGTCTAACTTCTCATTTTCATCCATGTAACCTAGCAGTAGTGCAAACTTAGTTTTTGGCCTTTAACTCCCATGCTTTCCAAAACACTTAAAAATAAAAAGGTGGATTCAGATACCCATTTCAGAGTTATACAGCATATCTCTTAACCAAATACAATTATTTTGGACCAATCCCTTGAAATTAGACCCTCAACATTGTCATGGGCCATGAATTAGGTCAAATTTACAAAGAAACATACCTTTAAACTTAACACAGACCCTTGAAACCTTGGGGAAGCATTTCATATGCCCTCAAACCTCTAAAACCACAATCAACACCTAGGGTTGACACCTCCAACATAGCAAACTCCAAAACCCTCAATTTCATGCCTAGTCAAGAGGGTTTATTCAAAGTCCCAGTTGCACAACCTCCTAGACCATACCACTGACTCAAAAATGTATATTATGACCCCAATATGCTCAAAATTTGGAAAAAACTCCACACTCTCATTGAGTTCCATAAACCCTAGACCCAAGGCTCCATCTTCGTGTGTTTTTCTTCAAAAAAATTATCAAGACAACAGGTTTATCTCCCTAGTTCCTTCTCCACAACTCTAATCATGTAACCTACAACCTACTCAAACTCCCTAGGGCCCATTACACTAGTTATAGTAGGTACAGTTGTCTAAGGGCCCTTAAATGATGATTTTGGTTACAAAACCCTCAAATAGTGTGTCCTTGGCCTGTCACAGGAAAACAAGGATATTTACCACAAATCACAATGGATCTCCATCAAACTTGTTCCAAAAGATTTTTAACACCTGCCACCATAAAGTAAAATGATTTTCATGGCACAATCAATCTGTACAGGCTCGTACAGGCCTGCAAATGACAAGAAAACTCAAAAATTTGATGAAAAATAGAGATATTCTTAATGCAAATGATTCAAACTTCAAGCCAACATTACAAAATGAGTTGGCATGCCTTTTTAAAGGCTTCTCCTCATCAAACCAACACCCAACTGCCTTACAACTACTTTTTAAACCTCTCATGACCATTTCCTTACAAATTTGTTGCATTTATGTAACTCACAAATTTGGCACTTACAAGTTTTGACTCTTTATATTTTCCTAGACCCTCTTAAACACCTAAACTATTATAGGGTATGTGCAGAATCATGATAGGTGAAAAAGTGGCAATGGGAAAAAAATCACATTTTGGATCAACTCAAAAATGCGGAAATGTCGAGTTGACTTTTCTAGGTTCGGGTGTCAATACATTCAACCGAAGCAAAGCCCAAACCTAGTTTATACAAATTGGAAAACAATCGACTATTAAAAGTTCATTTCTCAGAGTTTGTACCCGGGCGCATAAGGAAAAGTGAAAATCTGATATCCACTTTTATCAGATATCCGATTTCAAAGGTAAGTATTTGGTTTTTTTAATGTTGTAATCGATTTTTCAAGTAGATTCTTATAATTTTAAGTAGTTTTTATGAATTTTTTTTCAAAAGTAGGGTTTTCTATTGATTTTTATTAAAAGCTAGAGTTTACAATGAATTTTTATTAAAAATTAATGTTTTTAAATGGATTTTGATTAAAAACTAGTGTTGTTGATGTATTTTTATCAAAAATTAGAGTTTGTTATAGATTTTTGTGAAAAAGTAGGGTTTTTTATTTATTTATTAAAAAATAGGGTTTTTTTACAATAATTTCATTTATATTGTGTAATTTCAATTAGATTAATTAGTTTTTAACTTTAATCAGGTATTATGGTTGAGAATGAAAATGCACAAATGCCAAACACTCCACCACCTCCGCAGCCACCAATTGAAGACTTAAATGGTGAAAAATTGGGGCAATTGAGGGGCATTTGTGAAGTTTATAAGATAATCCCTCGATTGAGAGATATGGCAAACACATTGAAGGAAATAATTAAAAATATAGAAACCCTCTCCACCCAACATAATGCCTTTCATTCATGATGAGAAGACATGAGGGAATATTATGCATGTGGATTTTCTTACAATGATGTGAAAGATCTTTGAATAACCAAAGCCCAAATAGCCTCTTTATTCACTAACCCCCGCACCGATTTGCTAGTGAATGTTAATAAAACAAAACTTTCTTTAAAATGGTGCACGCATAGGGACATTGTAGCTAAATTTTGGGATCATTGGTGTATGGTTTTTGATAAACCACTGAACAGCAATTCTGATATACCATTTCACTTTATTAAAAAATTATATGTTGATTTTGTGTTAGGGCATCATGTCAATTACTTTGACATTAAATCCTTCCAGGGCATCAGTGGAGGTATGCCCCAGGATAGACCAAGGGCAGTTAGAGTAGTCCAGTGCCCAAATGTTACCCCTCCTCCCCTTCCTCCACCACCTCCAATATATCATCCAGAGATTATCCAGGATGCAACCACACAAACCATTCAAGCTATTCACTCTTTGAGTGGTCATTTGATTTTACATGCTTCTACAGTAGCTCAGCCACATTTTGGTGATGTTGGCAAAGGCTCGAGTGTTGTTGCATCATCCTCCTTAGGTCCACATATTTGTGTGCCACATACTTGCACTATGTGCCACTAGATATGTTTGGGTCCTCTTGTACAGCCCGCTGAGCATCCCTTGGGCACTTCTGATTATGATCTCCATGATGTGGACATTATGGATCACTCGTAGGGGAGTGGAGCGCACCCTACAGAGCCCTCTCCTAGTAGAGAGGGGGATGTTGGAATAGTGACACAGGTAAGATTTAAGTTGTAAATTCATAACTTGCATTTATTTTTAAATGAATATTAATAAGAGATAGTATCAAGTACTAATATTTATTTACATGGTCTATTTAATAGTTGATGTCTGAGGAGGAGCTTACACGGGTGACTGATAGCACCCTTAGGGCCATTTCATTTGGTTTGGACACGCACATAGTATATATTTTTGCACTCACTCGTTTACATTTTTTATTATATACTTTATTTTCATTTGAATTGTCATTAATGAAATTATATAATAACTTATATGTTTATCTTATTTTCCTCCTGTAGGAAATACCTAGTGCGAGTGAGGTATAGCCTCATCCAGACTATGGAGGCACAAAGTTAGATAAGGGGAAGGTAATTTAACTCAAATTGGATTGAATTAATATTTTTAAGATTTTATATTGATTATACAGACATCGACATAGATTGGTAGTTTCATATGTACTTGTCATTTTTATGTACAGGCAATTATGAGCTATAAGGAGTTGTTGACAAGTGACACACCGCCTAAAGGAGCAGGTATTAGAAAACCTCAAGGATTAGGTGCTGAAACACCTCAAGGAGGAGGTGTCAAAACACCTGAAGGAGATAAAGAAAAATATCAACCTAAAGAGGTATGTGTTTATTTTATTTTGTGTTTGGTAAATATGTTCCTATTACCAATAATCGTATGCTAACTTGGATCAATTTTATATTTTCGTTCACCTATATAGATTGGAATTTCAAAAGTTGGTTTGGTATATTCTAGGACTCCTGACCCTTTGAAGAGACATATATTTCAAGTAATCAAGATTTCAATTTTAGAGTTCAATTAAAATTCAATGTATATTGATTTTGATGTTAATTATTTGATTTTAAATTATATTGTATAACTAATCTCAATTGTGGTTTTAATTTTTCTTGTGCAACTACCTTCAGAGCCAACGAGTGCTTCAAAGAGGCTCCATTTTGATGATCCACCAGTAGTTTAGGATGAGACATACATTTTGGCATGTAAATTTTGAATACATATTGAGATGGCATATGCCACATTTTGTAAAACTTTGTTTGAGTTGGCATCGATGCCATTTTTGTATATGGACATACACTTGATTATTGGATAATTTGATATATAGAAGTTGAAAATCAAAATTTAATTTGTTCCTCATGTGCATGATTAAACTCTGTGAAATTTTTATCTTGACCAATGGTTAAATATCAATGTACAATAGCATAAAAAAGAATGGTTATATCATGTAGTTTATATTTATATCATTGATTACATTGCATTACACATCTTTCAAACTCAAATCATTAGTTCACATTGCATAACTAACAACTAGATGTTCATAGATGAAAAATATTTAATTACAATATAGTTTTTACAAAGTCAACCTAAGCAGCTATACAATTACTTCACATTACATAACTAAAAACTATGAGCAGTTGTCAATTGCATTTGCTTGTCATGGAATTCTATGAGACCAAATTTCTTTGAAGATTTTTTTTAAATAGTCCATTGACTTGTCTATGCTACCACATTTTTCATACATTTCTACCAAAGCTTTTTATCAAACAATTCACTGGCTTGTTGGTAGGGCTTATTGGAACTTGTATGCTCTGACCTCACTCAATCCTAAAACCACTTCATTCCCTCTTAATTTTGTTTTCTTAAACTTAAAACATCATTATATTATGCTACCCCATAATTTGGTTTACACTTTCTTTGTAAACTCACCAATTTTCCCTTGTTTTTGCCCTTCCAACTAGGGTTTCACACTTTTACTCTTCTTGGGTTAATCTTAATCACCCAGACCTCTTAAACACCATTAAATACACCTATTCTAATAGTTTCCAACAAGTTCCAACCTATTTTCATTCAACTTCTCAAAAACTCACTCTCTAGCCTTATTCAAAAGGCACAAAAATATGTGTTTCTTAATAGGGCATCCTTCTCAGACCACTCTAATCCCTTTATCACCCCTAAAAACATGTTCCTACTGTTGATGTTATTAGCAGCATCAGGTTGCTTCTTCTAGCGATCACATTAAGTTGTAATAAATTAAATGGTAGCCTATGGCTATTTAATTTATACTCATTTGATTTAAATGGATGAGGCCGACCTTCCTTGATATTATTTTGTAATTTATTATTTTCAAGAGAGGCCAACCTCCTTGAAGAGTCACTTTATTTTTTATAAATACAAGGTGATGTTTGTTCATTTCCTCAATCAAGTTCATTCAGCATAATTCGCATTCCAAGAAGAAGTTCACACTTGAGCAGCAGCGCTTCATCTTGCAACAGTAGGCCGATTTCAAGGAGAATCATATTCGATTGTATCTTTGCATCTAGGAGAGGTGCTATTATTCATTGTATCAAATTCAGCCATGAGCTGGGCCTGAGTTGTAAGCAGATTTCTACTCTTATTCCTTCATTATATAAGAGACATATTTGTTGTATTTTTCTCCCTCAAGAAGAGGGTTTTCCTAGGGTATCTTGTTGTCTTTATTATCTTATGTGTTGCATTTTTTGAGTGCTTTTAGTTGTATTATTTGATCATTAAAACACTAACATGGTATCAGAGCAAGTTTGAAAAAGATTGTGATCAGATTTGTTATTGCAGTGATACCTCTATTCCCTTTTTTTTTGGTCTAACTCTATCTTAGTCAAGATGGTGAATGGTCTTAAAATTGAGGATAGACTCGAAGGAGCATCAAACTTCACTTCATGGAGATTCAGAATTATGCTCACTTTGGAGGAAAATGAATTGGTTGAGTGTGGAGAGCAAATTTTATGAACCTACAGATGAGGAAGAGAAATTTCAAGGGAGGAAGAAAGATATCAAGGCAAAGATGTTAGTTGATTCCATGAAGGACTATATTGTTCCTATCATCTCTAAGTTGAGGACAGGGAGAGAAATGCTTAAGACTTTGGAGGAGATGTATGAGATCAACAACACAAGTCATGCTCTAGCCTTGAAGCAACAACTTCATCATGTTAAGATGGCAGAAGGAGAATTTTTCATCACCTACTTCATGAAGATTTCCGAATTGAGAGATCAACTCTCTACCATTGGTCATATTGTTGATGAAAAATATTTGACCATGTTGGCTCATAATGGCCTTCCTTCATCTTGGGAGTCTTACATTCAAGGAATCAGTGTGAGATTTAAACTTCCCAAGTTTGATCGATTGAGGGATGACTGTATTCAAGAGGAGTCAAGGTTGGCTATGAGAGGTATTGGACGAAGCCCTACAAATGAAGAAATTCATGTTCTTTCTACTCAATCCTTGAAGAAGGAAGGAAAATGAGGAAAGAAAAGATGTTTCAAGAGGAATGGAGATAAAGGGTCATATGGTGCTCCTGCATTCAAGAAGAAGTGGGACCTCTCTCATGTTCAATGCCTTAGATGTGACAAGTTTGGTCACTATGCAAAGGATTGCCCTACCAGGCCTAATTAGCATGCTTCATTTACAGATGTGATTGAGATCTCTCCCCAAAATGATTCTAGTGAATTTCCACTCTAGTCATGGGCCTATGTTCAAGCCATGAAGGTCATGTACTGATTTGAGTGTAAGAGAAGTGTTTCGTACTACCACCCTTCATAATATTTAAGAGATAAGTATTCTTTGTTTTGATTGTAATTACCCTTCTAGGCTAAAATTCATCTTGTTGAGCTGTGCAAATTTGACATTATTTACTTGGATTATGCGCGACCAGTAAATAGTGATCACCGGGATAAGATTCTTTAGAATTAAGAATTATTCATTGCAAGTTGTATCATGCTAATGTGTGGAGATTGCTTTCAAGAAGAGCTTGATCCATCTTATAGGTTGAAGAATGGAGACCCTTCTTGCCACTATGAGTCTAAGTGAATGGCTAAAGACATCCCTTCGAAGAGGAATAATTAACCTTAAGAGGGAGTTCTATGACTTGTTGGGAATAAGTAACGGTTGCAGTGTTGCAAGGCCAGATGCTAAATTCTTGAAGTACATCTTCAGCAGCTGAGATCATATTTTCTCAAATTCAGTCAACTTGGATTTAACATTGGTAGCTCCACAAACCTATTTAGAATAGAGTGATCTGAAGAGGACAATCCTAAATCTCTACAGAGGTGTGCACTGGTAACCATTTCTCTAAGGCAAGCATTGCAAGAAAATCTTGGATGATGAGGTCAAGAGGTTGATGCAAGTGCTTGAAGATTCAAAGCGAGGCTACTGAATCTAAAGAATATGGTATCCAAATATGCCGAATCACTCTGAGCTACAATGGACCGGAGATTTCCCTTGAGAGTCCAAAGTGCTAAAAGGCAGCAATCTTTGACGGAATATTACTCCAAAACCGTTATGCTTAAAAACTCTTTGTCTGAGGTTGTGGGATCATTTTGGGACCATCTACAATAACCTCTCTCAATTTTTACTATCTCAAAGGCATTTTCCCTTGGTGATGAGTTTTCAGTTGAGGGAAAAGTTGGCAAATGCAAGCAGTGTATAGTTGCAAAGTTGTGCAAATTTCATTCTCAAACTTGTATGACCAAACAAAATGTTCCAACACATCTGGATGGGTATGTTTACACTAAGTATGGTCCTCTTTTGCACCAAAATATGCCGAATCACTCTGAGCTACATTGGACCAGCGATTTCCCTTAAGAGTCCAAAGTGCTAAAAGACAACAATCTTTGATAGATTGTTACTCAAAAACCGTGTTTCTTACAGACTCTTCGTCTGAGGATATGGGATCATTTGGTAGCATCTACAATAACCTCTCCCAGGTTTTGCTATCTCGAAGGCATTTTCCCGTGGTGATGAGTTTTCAGTTGAGGGAAAAGTTGTCAAATGCAAGCAATGTAAAGTTGCAAAGTGGTGCAACTTTCATTCTTGAACTCGTATGACTAAGCAGACCGTTCCAACACATCTAGATGGGTACGTTTACACTAGGTATAGTCCTCTTTTGCACCCAAATACACCGAATCACTCTGAACTACATTGGACTGGCGATTTCCCTTAAGAGTCCAAAGTGCTAAAAGGCAGCAATTTTTGACGGACTATTACTCAAAAACCGTGATTCTTATAGACTCTTCATCTGAGGATATGGGATTGTGTTGGGACGATCTACAATAACCTCTCTCAGTTTTTGCTATCTCGGAAGCGTTTTCTTGTGGTGATGAGTTTTCAGTTGAGGGAAAAGTTGTCAGATGCAAGCAGTGTAAAGTTGCAAAGTGGTGCAGCTTTCATTCTTGAACTCGTACCACCAAACAGACTATTCCAACACATCCCGATGGGTACGTTTATGTTAAGTATAGTCCTCTTTTGCACCCAAATATGCCAAATCACTCTGAGCTACATTGGACCGACGATTTCCCTTAACAATCCAAAGTGTTAAAAGGAAACAATCTTTGATGGACTATTACTCAGAAACCATGATTCTTATAGACTCTTCATCTGAGAATATGGGATCGTGTTGGGACCATCTACAATAACCTCTCTTGGTTTTTGCTATCTCAGAGGAATTTTCTCGTGGTGATGATTTTTCAGTTGAGGGAAAAGTTTTCAAATGCAAGCAGTGTAAAGTTGCAATCTGGTACAACTTTCATTCTCAAACTCATACTACCAAACAGACTATTCCAACACATCCATATGGGTATGTTTTCGCTAGGTATGGTCCTCTTTTGCACCCAAATATGCCGAATCACTCCAAGCTACATTGGATCGATGATTTCCCTTAAGAGTCCAAAGTGCTAAATGCAGCAATCTTTGACAAACTATTACTCCAAAACTGTGATCCTTACAGACTCTCCATCTGAGGCTATGGGATTTTTTTGAGACCATCTACAATAACCTCTCTCGGTTTTTTCTATCTCGGATGTGTTTTCCCATGGTGATGATTTTTTAGTTGAGGGAAAAGTTTCCAAATGCAAGCAGTGTAAAGTTGCAAAGTGGTGCAACTTTCATTCTCGAACTCGTACGACCAAACGAAGTGTTCCAAAATGTCTGAATCGGTACATTTATGCTAGGGATGGTTCTCTTTTGCACCCAAATACACCCAATCACTTTGAGCTTCATTGGACCGGCAATTTCTCTTAAGAGTCCAAAGTGCTAAAAGGCAGCAATCTTTGATGGACTGTTACTCGGAAACCATGATTCTTACAGACTCTTCGTCTGAGGATATGGGATCGTGTTGGGACTATCTACAATAACCTCTCTCAATTTTTGCTATCTCAGAGGCATTTTCTCATGGTGATGAGTTTTTCAGTTGAGGGAAAAGTTGCTAGACGCAAGCAGTGTAAAGCTACAAAGTGGTGCAAATTTCATTCTCGAACTCGTACAATGAAACGGACTATTCCAACATGTCCGGATGGGTACATTTACATTACGTATGGTCCTCTTTTGCACCCAAATACTCCGAATCACTCTGAGTTACATTGGACCGATGATTTCCCTTAAGAGAAGAAAGTGATAATTGTGTTGTTTAAAGCCACCTAGCTCTTGCATCAGAAAACTCTTACCCAATCAACTTGAACATCATGCACACCCAAATACCTTGTTTCCACTTTTCTAGATCAAAGAATCAATTACATGGGAAATGAAATTCACATGAACTTTTTACATTTTTGTTTTTGGAAAAAGTGGCAAGCAACTATAATTTATTATATACAAATAGGAGATATTACAAAACTTGGTTCAAATGAGCATACCGACAGGAAAGAACCAAAAGAAAACCTTCGGTTGTATCTCAATTAAGTACAAAAATCTCTTTAAATTTTAAACATACCCTTTATACAATGCCACAAATTTGACCCATATTTCAAAAAGCATCATTGGATATAGATTATGCCTATACATAGTTACGACCTTGTTACATTGTTTCACATTTCAAAATTCAAATTTTACAAAATCTGCCTATTGGAGGCATTCAAGGCATAGTCTTCCACAAGAGTAGTATGTTGATGTTCTGGAGTGACAAGCACCTGTACAAACCATCAAGGTAGCAGTTAAACTACATACAATAGAAAAGATGCTTAGAATAACCAATCTATATTATTGTAATATGTCGCATACCTCTTTGAAATGATCAGAGTTGCCTATTGTTGTAGCAGGTCCATGATCAATCGTGCCAGGAATATCGCAAAAGTTGTCAAATGATAAATCTATATTGTCACAACAGAAAAGATGCTTAGACTAACAAATCTATATTAATCTAAACAACCTGACCGATGATGAATTGATAATGCAAACTATAAAAGATGCCTAGAATAACCAATCTATATTATTCTAAATGACCTGCTTGATGATGAGATGGTAATGCAAACTATAAAAGATGCTTTGAATAACCAATCTATATTATTGTAATCTATTGCATACCTCTCTGAAAGGATCAAAGTTGGCTATTGTTGCAGCAGGTCCATGATCAATCATTCAAAAAATATCACTATTAAAGACTCCTACATTGCAATAGTATACAAAATATCAGTATTAAATAAAGAACACTAATGAACTTAAGCATAATGAACCTAAGCATTGTACCTTCCATTCTTGAATATGCTATTCAAGTGTTCCTGAAGGGTCATCTCTTTGGTTAAGAGTATCCAATATTGCTTCATGATCAGCATTACTAAGTGTCCATAGTTGTTTTGTCTTTGGTTTGGCATGATGCTTCAACAACTTAACATTTGTTTCCATAACAAGGTGTGAATACGCATGAGAATGGTTTTGTGTTTCTCGTACTCTTCAAATGTAGGTATACTATTCTTTCTAATCATGTATGTTCGCAACCAAGTTCCTGCAACCACGACTGAACCTGTAGAATACACGAACCCATCATCATCTTCCATCGATTATGTTAGCTTGTGCTTTACCCGCACACATCAAGCCAACCAATATTCTGATCTCTCTTCATTCCCCTGTGGTGCAACAACCAACTGCAAAAACATGTCCTGGCTGTAGTAGATCTGAAATTCAGTCATAATCAAGTGAAATTTCCATTGTGCCATTTGTCATGGATAAATTTTGAGATAAAGAAGTTAGATACTGTGTAACCCATGTATCCACCCACTCACTTGACTCGCATTGATCCCACTCGCACTGAATACAACTTTGACAAAAACAAGACAGCTATCATGTCCAAATGGTCCATCTACTTGCATCTAAGCTTCAAAACAAATGCATCTTTGAAGAATCTTTGATTGTATGACAATCCAATCTACCTCCCACTATACCCTCCTCAACCAACCAAAAGAATTTGCGCACTGTTGAATCAAGTGTCCCTCCCTGTGAAAATGTTGAACTACACCAATCAACAATAGAATGTGCATCACTGAATTTTTCTCCTGAAATCTTCAATTGCTCCTTAACTAGAGCTCTATTTACACATGCATCTGCTCCATCATGCTCCCCTTTCCCATGCCCAGCTTCAAAAAAACTCCAAATATTAGGTACACCCCTCTCTACATGCATTCTACTCAACCAATAAAACATACGAGCATTCTTGAATTGACCTGTACAATTATCTGACCAAATGAGATGTTGGCCCAGTGCTATATCATGCTCTTGCAAGAACTCAAAAAAATTCTTGAAACAATGTTGGACAAACTCGGACTAGTGAGATCTATCATCACTCATATAAAAATGATACTCTCTGATTATCTTCCAATCCTCCTTTGTACTATCAAGTGCATGTCTAAACGTTATGTAGAAAAAAATAGCAATCTGAGTGGAATTGTAATACTGAGATTGTACCTCATTTTGTGGTTGCAAATTTGAGTACAAAGATGCTAAAAAATAATTGCTTATGACAAATTTGAGTACAAGATGCTCCAAAAAGTTAATCTTTGTATCTTCCTATCTGAAACCGCGCGTTTTTCACATGCACAGTTCTGCAAAAAGAATGTAGGGTCTGTTGGAATGCACAAAAATGACCCACATGGGGTTTTTCTATGGCCCACAAATCCGATATCCGATACAATCAGATATCTAATATAGAAAACATTTTAAAATGTTTTGCAATGGTAAGATTCTAGCTCTACACATCGGAGTTCCACAAATCGGATATCTGATTTGTGCCCACATATACCTAAGAGTTAATGGTAGAGAGTGGGAGAGTGGTAGATTGAGAGGGAGAGGAAGAGAGGTAGAGTGGGAGGGAGAGAGCGATGGAGAGAGGGTGGTAGATTTTGAGAGGGAGAGGGAGAGAGGGAGAGAGGGAGAGGGAGAGACGTAGAGTGGGAGGGAGAGAGGGAGTGAGAGAGAGAGGGAAGGATAGGGAGAGAGAGGGAGAGGGAGATAGGGAGAGGGAGAGTGGGTGAGTCAGAGAGTGAGAGTGAGAGGGAGAGGGAGAGGGAGAGGGAGAAAGGGAGAGTGGGAGAGGAAGAGGGAGAAAGGGAGAG
>CM021104.1:474993582-475053828 GCA_007115665.2 Sequoiadendron giganteum
GAGAGGGAGAGAGGGATAGGGATAGAGGGAGAGTGGGAGGGAGAGAGGGGGGGAGAGTTGGAGGGAGAGAGAGAGAGGGAGAGAGGGAGAGTGTGAGAGTGAGAGGGAGAAAAGGAGAGTGGGAGAGGGAGAGAGAGGGAGAGAGATGGACACACAGGGTTGTGAGAGAGAGATGTGGAGAGAGAGGGGGAAGGAGAGTGGGAGAGTGAGAGAGGGAGAGTGGGAGAGGGAGAGTAAGAGAGTGAGTGGGAGAGTGAGAGGGACAGTGGGAGAGAGGGAGGGAGAGAGGGAGAGATAGGGTTGAGGGAGAGAGGGATAGAGAGAGAGAGCAGTGATTGAGTGAGAGACTTGGAAGAGATAGAGGTGGAGAGAGAGGGAAAGAGATAATATTTAAATATTTTATATATATTAGTAATATATATATATTTAAATATTTTATATATATTAGTAATATATATATATTTAAATATTTATAGATTAACTAAAATATCGAAATAATATTTAAATATTATACATAATTCAGTAAGAGATTATCATAAATTGTATATTATATACTACATTATAAACTATATTGTATATTATATATATTAAATTATAAAGTTTATTGCAGTTTTGAAATCATATATTAAAAATTGTATAAATTTTTTAAAACTCATATCTAAAACATATAAAATATGGGATTCAAATCGGATATTCGATTTGAATCAGATATCCAATTTGATGACACAAAATTTAATGCCTAGGGATTAGGCTTGAGCTTGCTTTGTAATTTGGTTTAGACCTACCAATCATAAGAAGTCAACATGAAAAATGTGTTTAACAACTTACCTTGCTTTTCCAGATTTTGCCCATGTGGCTGACGACTTTTATTTTAGCCAAAATTGATGAAATGAAAATGTTTTGTAAAGGAACTTCTCAGCTTTCTACCAATATAAATTATACTTCATTTTGAATCTAATAAATAATTATTATTCATTTTCTATTAGAATTACGACTAAAGTCCTGATTGATAGCCTGATAGAAAAACATCTATAGCTTTCAAACGATATCACATTTTTTGAATCCAAAACATGTGTCACATTCTATGCTTGTCATACTATAGGATTAAAAAAAAAAAAGGAATTCTGTGAAGTTTTGACCATGTTAAGGTGGTCAGAAATATGAGTTTTTATATTTTTTAAAAGTTGTAATAAAAAATTCATAATTAATTATTTAATTGAAAAAAATTACAAAAAAATATGCATCACATACGGACATGAGTCTTCTACTTATATCTAAAATCTTGTAAAAAAATATCATTTTATTATGGTTAGGGTGGTCAGACAGACACCTATTTCTTATTTTTTCCCTGAAATTTAAGTACTACTGCATTGAAATTTCAATTTTCCACCAAATAGATTTTCTTTTTACAAAAATTAACCTAGTAGTTTAAAAACTACATTCAGTTTGCCACAGATTCTATTTTTACATTTTTTAAATAATATAGATAACTTATTCAAATTTTTACATCAAGTTGCCTAACTCTGATTTTTCAGAATTTTCATTGCCACTTAAGGGCCTATTTTTTCCATGATGAACCTGCACATACCCTACAAATAGTCTAATGAGACCTTATTCAACTAAGAAATCATGACTTACTCAAGAAAACATCATCCTATCTACCTTGGCACCCCTTGTCAACTTTGACAATTCCTTCCACATGATTTGCAAACCTTACAAGATGAATACAGAAGCCCCTCAAAGCTGATCAATTACAATAGAATGGTCACATTGGACCTTATTAAGACTCAAGGACTCAACTCAAACATCCTAACACACCTTTCCTATCAGACACTTAATGAAGAAACATAGAAAAGAGTGGTGCCCCTGCACCAAAGGGATTAATGAAACATAGGATGGACTAGTATAGATTGATGGGATGGGCTAGGATGGGATAACAAAATATAGGGTGGAAAATTAGACGTTAATGGGATGCGATTATTAGGGAATAATGCAACATAGGGTGAATTAGGAGGTGTCTAGGGTTTTACTATAGCACATGAAGTTCGAACTTGACCTATGTGTAGCAATAATAGAGAAGAGTTATCTAGGATGAAATGTGGATAAATATGGTATAACATAGGATGATATAAAGGAACATAGGGTGGAACATAGGGGATCATGGAACATCTAGGGTGAAATAATAATTGGTACAACAAGATGGGAGTAGGAGGACATAATGACACATAGCATGGACTAGAAGATATTAGTGGGATGGGCTAGGAGGGGTTCATGGAAAATAGGTTGAACTATTAAATGTTAATGGTGAGGGATTAGGAAGGAATAAAGGAACAAAAAGTGAATTAGGAGAGCATAATGTGACATGATCAAGGAATACTTGAATGCAATGTTTGTGTTTCTCATCAATTTTCTAGATTTGTATATGCGCAAAATTACAAAAAAGTAGCTAGCATAGATTTACAACACCATTAATGGATAAAGGCTACTTGAGCATATGTTGTTTAAGGATATGAATCATGAGTTGTGGAGGAAGAAGGTGCACTAGGAAACTATTTGAAATCTAAAGCATGTTATGAGACAAACATTCAAATATAACATTCAACAGTTCAAATGCAATAATAATATCTTGAATACTAGTTGCATACCTATGGACTCATCGTCAAGAATGTATAAGGGTCTGTAGGAATAGAACATGCCTCATGAATAGTGTGACCCTGAAATTTCATCATATCAAAATTCTACTAATTTAGTTATTCTTAAATTTCAAAATATAATTTAATAAACAACATTAAAATAACTTGAAAAAGTTTACCTAAGTGTCAATGTCAAATGTATCATTCAGAATATCATATGTGAAAGCCATCGCCTCTGAAATTGATGTAGGTTGTGTAGCTGCATCACAAGCACTCTAATAATCGTACGTGCAAACAACACCACAATGGTGGGGTGGAGCTCGGGGCCTACACGTCTCCTCCACACCAGGCTCTACTAGAGGACACACACTATAAAATGCTCCAGGTGAGTGAGTCAATCAACTTTAGCGTTTCCACCTCTACACTATCCTTAACAATGGAAAGAACAATGACATGCTCCACCATGGGTCTGCCCAAGGCTCTCGGTGCCAATTGTGGATTACGTCGTGTAGCAAGTCTATCATGTGTGGAGCCCCCACCTCTACCCTGAAAGTCTAAGATGTCAAAATAGTTTGGCATTTTATTGAGGATAAACTCGCAATAGAGTTTCCTCAAAAAGTATTGTGGTACCTCATGGTTATTGCATGGAGGTTGGTCAAATACCATCCACCACCACTCCCAAAATTTAATTTTAATTAACTCATGGTGGCACCAATGGATGGGGAACCTCTTGCATGCATGAGACAAAGGTTCATTGGTTTTTGGGTCTATAAATAAGGCACACAAGTCGACTTTGCTAATTTTTAGTTTTTTGACATCTGCATATGACAAACCACTAGCATAAAATTATCTCATCTCATGCCTCTTATTTGACCAAAAATTCATTTGCTCGCTCATTTCTCCTACATGAGTTACAATTGACTTCAATGATTTAGCAATCCCTCTCCTATAAGGGTGGGTTTCGCTATGCTCGGTTAATCTTGTAATTAAGTGTTGAATGTCCCTTTTATTGTTTTCAATTTGATTTTGAATATTTTCTTGTGTTCCTTGAGGATGCCTATGAATTGATGGGGGGTTTCAAGTTGTTCTTATATAGGAGGCTCTTTGTGAGGGGGGTGATTGTGAATTCTCAATGTTTCGAGGTAGAGATTTATTCCCTGAGAATTAGAACAAAGTTTTATTATAAAAACCTATTTAAATTTGCATTCTAAATCAAATTCGAAATAAATAGAATAAAAATACATACCTCTTTGCAATCTTTGACCTCTCCGACATGTTGGCAGCATCCTCGTGGAAAATGGCAAGCTAAGGATGCAAACAATGGAAGAGATATGATGAGCGCAAGTTGCAGACCTGAAATCCTTTTTTCTCAAGCCGCGGGTTGAAGACAAAATGAGGGTTTGAAACTCGATTTTTTGCTTTTATGTCTACTAGGCCATTTGGTGCACGCTAAATTTGGTGTGTGCCAAATGGCTTATTTCATGTTTTTTTTGAACATTTTTTCAATTTGGCACCTAAATTGTGTCACAAATTGGTGCACTTACCCAAAAGTTATCGTTTATATAATCCAGTAATGAAAAGTTAATTGTTAGTACAGATGTTATCTTTGTTGAAAATGAAGCTTGGCAATGGAATGGAAATTTAAATTTAGGAAAAGCAAAAAGATTGATTTAGAACTAGATGTTCCACCTTCTCATGGTTTGAGCGATAGCTCAATTCCTATTGCATCGTCTTCGCCGAGCTCACCACCTTCTCCATCTTGTCTAAGCTTTAGTCCTCCAAGAAAAGTAAAAATTCTTAAGGAAATTTATGAAGGCACTATTAATTTTGATGCAATTGTAAATTTTTCTTTATTATCTCATATTCAAGTTGAACCAAGGCATCTTGAGGATGTGATAAAACAAGAAGTGTGGATTAAAGCCATGAATGAAGAAATTGCTTCAATTGAAAAAAATGAAACATGGGAACTAGTTGAACTTCCACCTGAAAACAATGTTATTGGATTGAAATGGATTTATAAAACTAAATATAAAGCTAATGGATCTATTGAAAGATATAAATCAAGATTGGTGGCAAAGGGTTTTTCTCAACAAGTAGGTATTGATTACACTAAAACCTATTCGCCTATTGCTAGATTAGACACTATAAGAACAATTTTATCATTACTAGCCCAACATAGGTGGAAAGTTTATCAATTTGATGTTAAATCAATATTTTTGAATGGTTATTTGAGTGAAGAAGTGTTTGTAGAACAACCATTGTTTATGAAGTTGCAAGACAAGAACAAAATGTCTACAAGTTGAAAAAAGGGCCTTATGGATTCAAGCAAGCACCTAGAGCTTGTATAGTAGGATAGATGGTTATTTTCACAAAATTGGTTTCAAAAAGAGTGAAAGTGAGCCCACATTATATGTGAAATTTTGAAATACAGGTGATTTACTTATAATATGTATATATGTTGACGATCTAATATACATCATGAAATAGTGAAGAGTTAATGGATGAGTTTAGAAATGCAATGAAGAATGAATTTGAAATGACAAATTTGGGTTTAATGCATTATTTCCTTGGGATAGAGGTAAGACAACTAAATGATGGCATTTTTATTTCATAAGGTAAATATGTTAGTGATTTACTTGATAGATTCAAGATGAAGAATTGCAAACCCATGAATACACCTTTGAACATGAATGAAAAGTTGACTAAGGATGATGGTTCTAAAAAGGTAGATGCAACACTGTATAGGAGTCTAGTCGGTAGCCTTATGTATTTAACAACTACTAGACCAAATATCATGTATGTTGTTAGTTCGCTTTCAAGGTTTATGCAAAACCCAAGTAAGGTTTATTTTTCTACAATGAAAAGAGTTCTAAAATATGTTCAGGGTACAAGTAATTTTGGAATTTGGTATGCACCTGTAGATGATTTTGGTTTAGTTGGGTTTACAGATAGTGATTGGGTTGGTTCCCCAGAAAAAACACTTCAAGTTATATGTTTACTTTGGGTTTAGGTGTCATTTCTTGGTCTTCAAAATAAATAATCTTCAATCTCTTTATCCTCAACTAAAGTTGAGTATATTGTTGCAACTTCAACTTCTTGCCAAGCAATATGGTTGAGGAAAATTATGACAGATTTAAAACAAAAACAAAATATGCCAACTGTAATATATTGTGACAATAACTCAACAATTGCTATCACTAAAAATGCCATCTTCCATAATAGAACAAAACACATCGATATCAGATAACACTTTGTTAGGAATCTTGTGGTTGAGGGATATATTGAATTAAAGTTTTGCAAGACTAGTGATTTGACTAAGGCAATTTCAAAAAAAAAGTTTTGAAAGATTAAGATAGGGGAGAGGACCCCGTAGTTGAACACCCTAACTTTGCGCTTCTCAAAATCCTACGTGGAAATTTTAAAAAAAATCCAATTTTTTACATCAGCTTGCTTGGCAACACCCCTGCTTATAACTAAGGTTCATGGCCACATCATCAAATATGATGCCACATCAGCATGATTTTTGTCGAAGTGTCCAAAAATGTCCAAAAAAAAAAGTGAGATTGATATTTGTGCACTAAATCATGTTTTATTAGTGCGTTAATGTGGCATCACATGATTTGTTGCTTTTTAGATCTAAAGAATACATATTATTCAATTATTGGGGGCTATCATCAACACTAACAACTTGAAAGTCACAACTATTGCTTCAATATTGGGCATTAAATCAACAAATGCTATAACAACTATTGGAACATGCTCAACTACTCGGTCCTTTCTCCTAAATGATGGATGTTTGCACATCAAGCATTAAGGGGGAGATTGAAGACATTAATAAGTTAATGACACTGCATCATGTACTTGAAGACACATAGCCTTTTTTATCGCCTAGTTATGATTGATAGTTGTTTTTTGATGTCCTCTTTTTATCCAATTTTTGTAATGTTTTTAAGAGATGTAAATATGTCAGATTTTAAAATTTTGACACATGTAATGACATTTGTTAATAGCTTCTCCTAAAAAGCTCCACGCAGCTGCATATAGTTAAAGGGGTTTACATTATAAAAAAATAATCTGTTTTTGAACTGTATGCTACTATTCTACTCTATGCAGGGGTTTACATTATAAAAAATATTCTGGTTTTGAACTGTACGCTGCTATTCTACTCTATGCAGAGGCTCCTGTAGGATGTAGAATCAGACCAGATGTTGCTTGTGACAAGTTTCCTTTTGTTAAAGATTGCTGCTGTATTGATCAGGTTTTCAAGCACTGTATTTGTACTTCTGATCAAATAAATAAATGTAGAAATTTTGTTTAATATTTGGATTTCAAAAATAAATGAATTTTTAAACACTATTGTTAGAAAACTGCATGAAACAGTGTAATATCTGTATTAATTTTGCTTCTGGATTTGATTGTGTGTAAGTTTTTTCATCAACTTTTTGGATCACACTCCGTGATCCATCATCAGGATAGAGAACTCCAAAAGAAAACTTGTACACATTCGAATCCAGAAACAAAATTAATACATTCAATATGAATTGTGAAAATCTCATATCATTAAGTGTAATGTCTATTTTAATATTTTCTAATGAATAAATAGTTCGTCATTGTTGTCTCTGTTTCTGTTCTGTATGTTATAAAACCCACTCTGTTTTATGAAATGTCTGTAACTCTGCAACTGTGGGGTAGGTTTCCGTTAACATCTGCTTGCCAAGTGGAGATGTATAATAGTGGTTACAATGGCAAGTCGTGGCAAGGGGCCCACTTTGGACTGCAAAACCACTCACGGGATTTCAATCTCATTCTCTTCGTCCATAATAATGTTCGTCAGTGGTAGTCTGCCTGCTGTTTTAATGTCTGTCTGGCATGCTGAACTATCTTTATATTCCTCTCTTGTTCTCCTTATCTCTTTAAGATCACACATTCTCTCCTGACTTGTCATCACTGGAAAATGAGTATTTCAAAGGCATTGGTAGCTGTGAGTGTTGCTTCCATTCACGGATTTAGAGATCAGGGCATTCATTTCAAACATCTACATAATATGATGGCTGAGCTTTCATTTGGTGCTGCTGCTGCATCCTCTGTTTTAGCCTTAACCAGTCCGATGAGAGGGCGAGTAAGAGGAACTTTGCAGAGAAGAAGAAGCAGCAGTCAGACGATGAAGAATCGTTAAGGCGTGTGATGTATCTCAGCTGTTGGTCTCCTTCATAAATGTTTATTATTTCAAATCAATCATGTCTCCTCTGCAAAACTGTAAATTATTCTCTTCACTACCTCCTGGAAGGAGATGTAAATTATACCAAATGACAATCCAGCCGGCCCCAATTTTGTACTGGGTTTTCTTTCTCTTAATGAACAGATTATCAGATTACATCCATCTCAATTGCAATTCGTTTTGGTTTTGAGCGGTTCATGTAATTTCTAGATTTCTTTTTTTTGATAGTGTGGATCGAACACGCAACCTTAAGGAATTTTCTTAAAGCTCTCTGCAATCAGTACATGACAATTACCATTCTGGATGATTCCCCCACTTTTTTTTCACGTGCCTGTCTATGCTATTACATTTTGCATACATGTCCACCAGAGCATTTCCAACTACATAATCTGACAAAGTTCCTCTATCCTTTATCCTTGGATGGATGTTCATACCCTGTTCCAAAGCCCCATTTTGGCACGGCAAAGATGAGGAAGATGTCAAAGGTTGCGGAGTTTCGCTTTACACTCACCGATCGCATTTGCTTGAAAGTTATAGGAGATGAGTAATGGAAGGCCATACTATGTGTAGACAAGATTAATGAACAGTGCAGCTACTTATGGAATGTTTGATTATTCCTCCATTGATCCACTCTTCGCCACAGAGATGAACGTTATCCTGCATAAACCACCTCTTCATCCTAATGATACACCATTTAGATGATCCAGAAAAAACCTACTGAAAAAAACATGTCTAAACTCTAAATAAACAACGATCCACATAAACATTTCCCATTATCCTTTGATGGATGTCCATACCCTGTTCCAAAACCCCATTTTGGCATGGCAAATACAGGGACGATGTTGTCAGAGGATGGCATTCCATGAGACCACGTCTTTGAGGCATTCAACAAATAGTTCACGTGCATTGTATATGCTTCCATATTTTGGAAGCATGTCTAGTAGAGCATTTCCAACTACATCTAACAAAATTCCTCTATCCTTTATCCTTTGATGGATGATCATGCTTTGTTCCACAACTCCATTTTGGGGCAGATACGAGGATGTTCTCAAAGGTTGTGGAGTCCAACTTGATACTTTCAAATTGGAGTTCAATTTGCAAATTGTATATAGAATAATTAGAACACAAAAGTGCACACTTTGTAATTTTTTCTTTTCATTTTACACGATTCACAAAAATGTATATCTTGTAATTTTCTCTTTTTATTTTACACCACTCTAAGTCAATACCTTTCATTATGATTTTAGCAAATAATTTGATTATTTTGGTGAACCTATTAAGTGAAAATCAATTCTAACACTCATTTATGTCATATTATTCTATTAAAAAATTGTCTAGCTTAGTTATCACTAGTCTACTTATCTTAGAAAAGACCAAATAGTGATTGTCATTGTTGGCATGATCATATCTAACTATTTTAAATTTTGATTTTATGCATTCCAAAGCTAGCAATTGTAGGATATGACTATTATCTATTGGCATGGGCACAAAATAATTAAGTTATGCATTTAGAGTTGTTTATTTAAATGCATCATCCTAGGACACCTATACATTATTGAAAGCATATCTTGATTAAAGAATAAAGAAAAAAAAATTCTTGTAGGTAATCAATCTTCAATCATTCTCTATTAGCATCAACAACAATCGATCTCTTAATAATCAAGCAAGCTACATCCACTGTCAAAACACATTTTGATTGCATTCTACGACACAATAACTCATGTGCATACATCAAGCTTTAGAAAAACTAAAAAAATAACTCAACTAGATTCATTGTCACATTATAGTAAGTTTTATTTACACGGACTTACAATTTACAAGGAGCTAGTCCAAATAATGATCAATAATTTCTAACTATTTCAAAAATAGCCTACTCTTAGTCCAAATTATCTAAAACATTATATTACAACTAGCTTGATTTATTTTAAATGTTAGAGTATTAATATGTTTCAAATAGTCCAATTTGAGAAGAATAGTTTGAATATTTAAAGAATACGCCCATATTTTTAATCCAAAATAAATTATATATATATGATTGATGTTCCTACTTTAAATTATGTGAAATAAGTCTATATTATTTTAAATATCCATACAAACTAGTCTAATTTATTTGTAAAAAATCTTCTGGAGTCCAATTTTTGGACCATGAGTCTAAACTATTCAAAGTATTTCATATCTCACACCAACATCCATTACCATCCCTTATCACTTTTAATTTTACTATTAAGTAAATCTTGGGGCTTAACTAAATCCTAAGAATGACAAAAAATTAAACGTTGTATATGATCCCCACAATACTCCTTAACATGTCACCATTATTTTTCATACCTTAGATATTATCAAACAAGCACATATTACAAATATTTAACATCTAATTCTACCCATAATATAATAATGGATATCTATACAATATCACACCTTTGGACATGATCATTTCCATGATTACATTCTTGACAATCAAATTCTCTAGTTTCAATCATATTTGCGATGATTATGTAAGATCATGTAGAATATATGCTAGTTTAAAATACATTTTCTATTGAAATTTACTTGTATGTATATTTATTCAATCTATTACATGTCATAAAATCTTAACTTGGATAATTTTAGAAGCATCCCCAAATTGAGGATGAAGAGAGTACACATAGTAAATCTTATATTTTATAAATCAATGAAGAGGTTGATAGTGGCATGTAAGTTATTTTTAAAAAATTTAACAATTGGGGAATTCAACTTGAGGTTTTAGGACTAAACATACAAATGCACACAACCAAATACAAAGAAATTCAAACCCATTCACAAGAACTTTCTTTGAATAAAATGTATATATTTTTGTGAAATTCCTTCCTTCTGTGCTTATTGTGGTATTGATGAGATATATGCATAAAATGTATATATATATGTATATATGTATATGTCTACAGTAAACTCATACATGTGAGTGAATACGTACATGAGTATATCTAAGTAGACATACCTACACATGCTCATGGACGGATTACCCATGATATGCATGGTAATACCCATTGGACTATATATATATTTCATGTATATGTTGATCGATGGTTATGATTATGAGTGTTTTTATAGGATATTGGAAATGGTGTTATGTACATGTATATATATATATATATGTGTGTGTAAAGTAATATAGTCACATATATATATTTATATATATACATAATAATATTATTTATATATTTATACATATGACTATTGTTCAACAATTAAATGTATTTGATAAACTTTATGAGATAAATATATATTGATATAAATATATGTATATATATATTCTAAAGGATATATATACATATATATATATATATATATATATATATATATATATATATATATATAATATTGGAAACATTTGTGATAGTTGATAAGCACAATAAATAGTGTTGTTCTAAAGTAAAGCACATATGAATAAAGCGCTTAAGAAATAAATGGTGCAACCTAGCAACCAACGCATAAGTAATTCAAAGACTATGTCAACCAAAGTAAAAGCCTGTGTGAGTTGTATGTTGTTGTGTATGCATTTAAATGAGAAGTTAAAGTAGTTTGTAGGTCATTTGAAGAATTCAAGCCAACGCTATAATATGGGGCACCAACTTGGGAAGGTGGTGCCAATCTGTAGAGTATGAAATGCTTAAGAAGTTTGCTAAATTCACATAAATCTAATATTAGCTTGTGAGACTTAGTCAAGAAGAAACTTGGCATCAATATTTGAAGGAATTTGAATTGGGTAAAAACACAATAGTGTGTCACACTTTCGGCCAAATAAATAGTTTTGAGTGAACCATTTTCGGCCGGTACCTTTTTGGTTGAGTGACTTTTGGCCGAAACCAAGCGGTAGTGACATGGCACTAACGTGGTGGTACCTTTCCAGCTGGAATGGTTTCCACTGAAAGCCACTCGACCGAGAAGGTATTAGTCGAAAACGTGCATAGTAAAATAAAATAAAAATAGTGCTTGACCATTTTGCATGCTCGGACAAAACCGTTCCTTATCAAGAGGTCATCGACCGAAGAGGAGATCAACAAGAGTCTATATATAGCAACAATACCCAGGTTTTCATTTCATTTCTCCTTCTCTTCTACGAGTTTTTGACCTTTTTTGTTGGTGGTACCTAACGCATTGGTGTTTGTGTGTGGGTTAAATTTTTTAACTTGAAGGAGGCATTGTTGGTGTTTAATTGGTTGAATGTTGTGGCAAAATGGGATTCTATGATTTTGTTGAAAGAAATGAATAGTAGTTTGTGTGATTTGTTTTGTGGAATAATATATGGCAATGGATGTGTTTATTATGTTTCTTGGTGGAGTAAGTGAATGGCATAGGTGATTAAAACCCTTGCCCCGAAGTTACAATGGAATTCTTTTTGGATTTAATATTTTAAATGTGTTAAACTGTGTAAAAACCCCTTTAATGGTGAACTAGAAATTTGGGGTTTTTAGTTTTCTTTTTATACAAATGGAAATTTGGGGTTTTAAATTTTAAGGTTTCAATTTTGGATTTATAGAAATAAAAATTTGGAGTTTCAATTGAGTTTAAAGAAATGGAAATAAATGGGGTTTATATACATATACAGGCATACATGTACATGCACAAATTAAAAAAACCCATATGAAAACTTGAAATTAACCCATATGACCACTAATGTGTGCCTATAAAAACCCTAGATATAGAACCCTAAAATGAAAAACATGCACACATACATACACGTAGAATAGTGATTATTTTAAGATCATGATTATTTATTTACTTTTGAGAATCTTTAAGTAAAAATACTGCACCCTTTTTGTATTTGGGTAACTATTTGAACATATATCTTGGTCTATTGATAGTATGGTTTTGATAGCAAAGAGATTCACCACATGGCATTCAATATTGATTGTTGCATTGCCTTATCTCCTTCACTGGCATTCAAGACTAAGCATTGTAACAATGTTTTCCTATAATTAATACATCTTCCCTCAAGCATAAGATCATACTAAAACCTCACCATTCACATGTGTTGCATCTCTACTCATGAATGATGGGTTGCTTGGCCACTATGACCTTCTCACCATCAAACATTTAACCTACATGAAACCTTATGGGTTTGCTCCTTTCCACCTCTCATCTGCCACTCTTGACAAAATGCTCACTACCTTCATATTCCCCTTTGACTAGAAGTGATGACTAATCTTAAGTTTGGGATATTTACTAGCATTCAAAACTCTTTAGCAACCTCGGTCCTTTACTTGCATCTTAAACCATTGTACCCTCCTTGATATTATTATGACTGAATTTCATTTATTGTGAAGGATGCACATGATATACTTACACCTTACATTGTTATAGATGATACATCATTAGGTGAAGGTGCATCTCATGACATGTTTCAAATGTGTGATACTTTGTATACATTCCAAATGGCTTATACTTCTTCTCCATACTTTAAACATATCATACCAAGCCTAGTTGTATTAACACTTTTCATGTCTTATTTATACAACCAGTTCATTATGTGCCTCTATTCATACAAACATAATGTATGATAGACATTATTTCTCTCATAATACCCCCACCAAAATACACCTCTGGTATTTTTTATGTTCCTCAAAAACTTATAATAACTCCTTAAATGAGATTTTAGAGTGCACAATTATTTCATATACTCTTACTCCTAAGATCTTTAAAGCTTCACTATTGCAACCAATACTTCAAGATAATGTCATAATGCTACTAGTGGACAATGGATTTGGATTAAATAAATGTGGAAAACAATTTCTAGATGTGTTCCAAGTCAGTTACTCTAACTTTCCATGATCTAAGGTAACTACTAAATGGTTCAACAACATCATACATGTAAGTGAAATATACTACCTAGTTTTAAATGCATTATTTGCACAAAATTGTTCATTATCCTCTTGGGATTGTAATTGTGTTTAGAACAAGGAGCCTATCACTTTTAAACTTAATGTAGGTGATTGTGAAAATAATCATAATGAGTAGAGATATTTTCCTGCTAACTCATGCTTTCAAAATGCATTTATGTCTTCTCCATATTTCATGCATTTCACTACAACATTTAAAAAATGAAATCTATCCCTCAATATTAACATTGTCATGCACAATTCATCCTTTATCAAAAGAAGCCTATCTTCTCTTGCATGTTGCCTCTCAAGACTGTACATTCATTTGGCACAATATACTAAGTGTCACAATCACTTTTCACAGGCCCCTATATTTATCTTTTGAAAATATTTGATTGTCTTTACACTAGGGGAGAGGACCTAATAGTTGTGCACCCTAATTTCACACTTCTCAAAATCCTACATGGAAATTTCAAAATCACTCCCAATTTTTTACAGTAGCTTACTTGGCAAGTCCCATACTTATAACTTTCGTTTCATGGCCACACAATCAAATATGATGCCACATCAACATGATTTTTGTCAAGGTGTCCAAAAAGGCCCAAAAAAAAGTGATACCAATACTTGTGCATTCACAGTATGGGTAGTTGGGTTTTGATGTGGCATCATATGATTGGTTGTTGCTTTATATATCTACTCTAGAAAACTCATCTTTAGTCATTACAAATTCTTCTAGATTATTTATTGTTGATGTGTGTTTTAGCACTTCTCAACATAGGTAATGCATAAGCACAATACCTCTCTTGAAAGGAAGTTTCCAACAAGTTGTTGAAATTTACCCCAAGGTCTCTTGGGTGTCAGGTCATGACATGCATGGAATATCTCAATTAGTCTTATGTGATTTGTTGGTAATCTCAGGGAAGCCTTACATGTGTTAAGTTGGAGGGAAGTTGGTTCCTTGGATGGAGTTTATGAAATTTTTTGGAAATTTTCCTTTTTGCTGTAGGTTTAGGACAACAATCTTAAACTCCACTTTGATCTTCTGATTTGGCTTTACAATTTACAATGAACCTTGTTCAAAGTCACTATTTTAAAAAAAGGGGAAAAAGGGCAAGGAAGAGAAGAAGTTCCTAGACCTAAAACTACAGATGAATAGAGATAATGGAGGACCCTACAATGGAAAAACTTCCCAAAACAAAGTTTCACTTAACCAAATCAAATTACAATCTCATGAAACTTGTGCAATCTTCTAAGGTTTTCAGATTTTCAACCTTTCATTCATCATAAAGCATGAATAGGAGATGGAATTTAGTGCACCATTCGTATAATGTTTAGACTAGCTTTGTACTGTAATTTATCATCAATAAACAACAAAAATCATGAACAAGGAAGGGCATCAACACAATAGAATTCTTTAAAACCAATGAACAACATTAACCAATCTACTAAAGCATGTAAGAACACATAAAACAACAAAGTTAATCTACTCAAATTCACTAACTATGAGAAGAAGAATCATGCAACATGAAGTTGGAACTCAAGAATCCACCAAATCAATAAATTTCTATTAACATTCTAGCAACATGTCTTTACAACAACTCAAATCTCATGTCAAAATGAGAGGAGGAGACCCCCATTTATAGTTGTCGAAAAGAAAAATGAGTGGCCAAGATTTAATCTCATTGTGTGGCCAAGATTCACTATAGATTAGGGTTTCACCTACCCCAATATACTACACTTTAAAATAAATTCTTTGTCTTTTAGCCTATTTTGTCCTCTTGTGGGGCAGCACTGTAGCACTTTGTCTTCTAGCTGATTTCTCTTTGTTGTAGCTAAATAGTGAGGAACTCATCATCTATTACAAGCTTTCCAACTTCCTTTTCCAATGTGGCATACTCCATAAATTTTCCAATCAATACCTTGAGCTTATCCCATTCCATTATGTCTGATTGGAGAATCTGAAAAGATAATTTCTTTGACCGACCTATTATTTATTCCCAATTCTTTAGACACTTGGGCACTGCTTTGGCCATTTGCTCAGATTGGGTGGAAGCATTAGCGATGAATTCCATGAAATATTTTGTTAGCACACCTGTTGCCCCGTCCTCCATCTTCTTATGGAAGTATGACCTTATTTTTCCTACATCAAGCTCGAGGGCTGACATCTCATAATCTATCATTAGCTTAAGATAATCCTTAGCATCTGCCCTATGTTCTTTGCCCATTCCAAATCGAGCTCTACATCATGGAGCACCTGCTCCAAAATCTATTTTTTGTGATCCAAGCTCATCTTCCATGTTTCAACAAGCCACTGATCGTCCTTTACCAGACCCAGCTCCTTCTCCCACAATTTATCTGGTATCTTTAGGATGGCTTCAAGTTTAGGATAGGTGATCCTTTATAGCTCTATGAAGCGATGACAGGTTTTCTCAGAGGCCTCCAGCTATTTTTACAGATCCTGAAACTTATTTATTGTTCTGATGGAAGCGCCAATGCCCATATCTCCATTATAGATTACACACTAAAACCAATCCTTAGTGGCCTTACACTAGTTCTTCCTTTTCTCTAACTTGTCCATGTGTTCTTCAATAGTAGCAATGGTGCGGCTGATGATTTTGTTGGCAGTTCCCTTACAGAAGATGACTATTGTATGTAGGAAGTAAGATCTACCACCTACGCTTTCAATTCCTCCTTGGAGGACCGATCTTTGTTCATTTGATGGAAAATTAAAGCCATGAAGCCCTAGAGTTGGTCAATCTTTTCTTCCCTTGAAGTTGTGCCCAAGTTAATGGTGGAAATGTTATAACTCACCCCTTCTTCTCCCATCACTGGATTAGCTATTTTTACCATCCTAGATCTTGATGCATCCATTATTAGATGAAATCTAACCCTCGATTTCTTCTCTTTCTTTGTACTTATTTTTGCTCGAGCCAAGATGGCTTCCAGCCTTGCCTTGGGATCCGTGAGTTCGGGGGTCTTCTTTTATACTTGCTTCTCCAACCATTCAAGCATTTGAGATCCCTCCTTTGCTGATCCATGATCACCTTCTTCTCTTTGAACATGTTGGATCCCCTTTTCTCCATGATCTGAGGCTTCCTTCGTTGTTCTCTATTCTTCCTCCTTATTTGAATCTTGGATGAATAAGGCCTTTTCTTGCTCTTTGGGGCTATCTTCCCCTTCAAATTCCTTTTCTTCTTCTTCTTGTATGGGTCCAGTATGATGCTCTACCTTAGGGATTTTCTTTGTTTCAACCTCTCTTTTAGGCTCATCTTCTACTTTTGTTTCATCTTCTTTCTTTTCTTTCTCTTCCCTCTCGGGAGGTACTTCTTCTTATAGGCCAAGGCTTGTATCTTCCTCCTTTAACGGAGGCCCAATAGATGTCTCCATGTCCTTGTCTACCTCTTTATCTTCTTCAGAAGACTGCCCCTCCATTTCTTCTCTGACATTTTTGGGTTGTTTGGGAAATTCCTCTTCGAGCTCTAGGTCAAAGGATTCTATCACATACTTATCGTTGTTGTCCATGCCATCTCCCTCCTCTAAGGATTGTGACTTGTTCTCTTCTTCATACACTACTTCATCGATGACTAGATTCTCGTACTCTAGGTGTGCATGGTAATCATCATTGAAGGGATCCTTAGGTTCATCATCCTTTTCCCTTTCTATTGCTTCCCTTTCCTATTTCTCTATCTCTTCTGATATTTGCATTATCACCTCCATCTTGGGTGGCTCTATTGTAGGAGGAGTGAGATCGAAAATGGCTTGGGCTAGGGCAGCTTGTACTGTGGGATTCATCAATACTCCTGAAAGCTCCATAGGAATATTTTGCATGTTCTTGGTGAATGCCTCTAGGAGAGTGAGAGTGGGCATGGTTGTGGTTGAGGTCAATGGCATTGTCACGTATGGAGACTTTGAAGAAGAGGAAAGCGGAGAAGTTGTGGAAAAGGAGGAGTGTTTTACCAGAATAGGTGCAATAGACGAGGTGGTGGCAAGGTGGACCAAGATGTCCATTGCAGGCGGGGATGAAGCAGTTAGAGCTTGCGATGCCACAAGAGGAGTAGCAACAGTGGTGGCAGTGGTAGTTACATCAAGGATGGAGCTAGCCAGTGGTGACTTAGGTTGTTCAGCCTCTTCCCCTTCTTCCCCTTCATGTATCGGGTCGTCCTGAATTGTCAGCATCTCAGAGAATTCACCGGACTTCTTTTCTTTCTTGAAGGTCTCAGCCTTTGACGCCTTCCTCAACTACACCTTGTGCTTTGGCTATCATTTCGACACTTCCTTTCTTTTCTTTGACCTAGTGACTGGAGGAGACATGAGTGCTTCTTCAGTTGCGGCTGCGCCGTCCTACTATTTGTCTCACTCTCAAGCTCATCTTTGAGCTTGCCATAGGTCAACTCAACCCCTTGAAGCTTTAGTTGAGCAACTTGTGCATCAACCCATTGTCTAGTTTTTGTCTTGATGGGCTTTGTCAGAATATTGAGGTAATTGACCTCTACCTTGTCCTAGTCTATGGCAGGCAATGGTAGGTTGGTGAGAGCATCAAACCTCGGATCTATAATTGTGATTTCCTCTTCAACTACCTAATTCAGTATAGGGAATAGTTTGATTATCTTAACAAAGTATCTTGTCATACGCATGTAATGTCGCATGCGTACCTCCTTATCATCCTGGTAGTTGGCCTAGAAATATTCGACATAGTGCAAGTGGGCATACTCCCTTCCTACACACTTCTTCAATTTTTCATATGGGTCCATTCTCGATTGAGGAGCATACTAGCTTAATTTGTATTCAACAAGTTCTTTCTTGGAATAATCAACACTTTCGGCAACCGAGAGAGCATACATTCCCTGCCCGAATGTAAGTGGATAAGGCACTGCTGCCCAGTGATTTCCAGCAAGGAGAGTGTGGGCACTTTACAACTTCCTTGATACTTCTAATAGCACGATCTAGTCATTTGGGTACCGAGGCAGCTTGTATGGTTTGTCACTAAAGCCCTCGGTTAAGATGTAAGTGAATTTGGGAAATTGAATAAATAGAAATCCAAACATTTGAATGAAGGCACGAGTGCTGTGAGTAACCCTTCTCTCAAAATCACCTCTGAGAAGTCTGATGATGTACCCGATGAATGCATCGTTCACCCGTCAATAATATTTTTTAAAGTTCCTGTATTGGAGCTGCAGGAACCTATCATATACCTTCAAGTCCCTTCCTAGGATCGTGCTTTGTGCCACAAATAGGCCTTTGTATGGGATGACATGAGCTAGCAAATAAACCAAATAAGATGTCATGTAAAATTGGTGGGACTTCTTCACTGCTAGGAATTGCTCGTGCAGGTTCCTACTGATCATCCAAGCCTAGTCAAACTTGGCGGTACCCTTGATGGTCTCTTTGATGAAGTAGAACATCCAGTCACAGAAATAGGTCAAAGTCAGGAGACCCATGAATCTGCTCAACACAGTTACCAAATCATGATAATCTTCATAGAAGTCACTCCTGAATAGTTCCTGGGGCACTTTGTTTACATTTTCCCTTTTATCTTTTAACCAATGCTGGTTAATTAATTTCTTGCATTTCAAGGGGTCCATCTTCCACATATTGTCTGCATACTCCATTGTAGCTTACTCCATGGGGTCAAAGGTAGGGATGCAAAAAGTCTGAGCTATAGATTTGGCAAAGAGATCGGCCAACACCCTACCATGTCGGTCTACAATTCTCCTGGTTTTCTCTTGATAGGCCTCTCTACAAGCCATTACTAATTCTAGAGCCACAAGGGCTGGCGAGAAGCCATCCGCCTTAGCCAACCCACTTTTCCTTATTCTTCTTGCATTTTCTATGGTAGGGTTGACTATGACCCTTTGCCTGAATTCATCAATGTTGACATGGCCTAGGTTTGCATCTGAGACTTTTCTCCATTCAATGGTGACTCTGGAGGTGACTTCTACCTTGTGAAACTGGAACTTCATTTGGTCCCTGTCCTCCTTCCCCCTTGGGGCCTTAGCTGGTTTCTTACCCTTTTCCTGCTCAGTGGAAGCCCCTGATGGTCCTGTAGCTGATTTCATAAATCCTGCAAGCATAGATGTAATAAGCATATTCATATACCAAATGGGGCAAGCATTAGCGAAATCTTGCAAAATAATCGTTAGATCAAATGATTTATCCTTTAAAGATCATAACCTCTCCTAAAAATTATCATTTGCCTTTCGTTCGAGGGATATTGGACAATGCGGGCCTATGGGTGTGGGTTTCCCTTGGCTAGCGACTATTTTGAGGTCTATCATTAGGAAACGATGCTGGCAAGGCAGAATCCTGCAGAAGAAATTCCGTAAGGCGAGACCTGCAGGCACAAAGAGCAACCACCCAAAGTTCTCCTAGGGCTTGGGCTTTCAGCAATAATGTGTGCAAAAGACTATGGAAGGTAGTCAGGTGAAGGACATTTTCAAATGATGAAGATGGGACGATGGCCCGCAGGCGGCATTCCACACCCTCAAACTCGCAAGAGCCATTGGCATCTTATATTTAATCAAGTGGTGGCCAAAGGAGAGTCGGAACCTGTGCACCGGGAGGCAAGCTAGGCATGGTTGTTTAGGAACATCACTCATGAAACGGCCGAGGTGGAGCGGTGGCTTGTGAGGACATGTCCACAAACAAGCTTTTCTTAAGTGTTGTTTAATCAAGTTGAATTGAGATCATCGGTGGGGAACCGACACTCCAGAGAAACAACATACATTTGGCATTTTGGCACACTGGAAGCAACACAGACACTTGCAAATGACAGTTTGCAAAAGGCACTTGGCTTTGTGGCGAGCTCTGATGATGGTCGTGGATGTAGACCCCAACGGGAGGATAGGCAGATCATGAAGGCCGTTTGAAATGGTGAAGCCCGACCCAAAACCCATGGAAGGAAGTTCACGAAGGGAACCCCACAATGGGTTTGAGACTTAGAAAATTTATCAATGTTTAAACCAGAATGCCCATGACAGTTGTAGGATCCACGCAATAGGGGGATGTGACTGGATGGCCATTTAAAATGGCGAAGCTAAAAGAATTTTGCAAGTGGAGACCCGCATGTGCAGACCCGAGAGGGTCAAAGGACCAACCCATGAGACTTATGAATTTGGAAAAGTCCACAATGGCCAAGCTGAGGGGGCATCCCATGGATGCGGGCTTGGTGGAGGTGGTCGCCGTTTGCTGAAGTTTTATTGTTTTCAAAGGGAGGCGATGATGGAGGGCAGGATGTGGGCCCATAGAGCATGAACACCCTAGTTCAAGAATGGTAGCGGGAATGATGAGTTCCGCCAGCACTAGATTGCTAATTTCAAGGGATTTCTCTAAATTTTAACACATGGGTTTTGTGGGGAAGGCATCATTTTATCTAATTTCAAAGGTTTTTACCTAAGAATACTTAACCATTTTCAAATTTTAGATGAAAAGACACTCAGCCAAGGGCAACAACAACCCTACCTTGGAATCCCGCACAGATGATGATGAACTCCCAATAGTAATGACACTCGATTCAACAAAATCAAGATGCGGGCATGGAGGTTGTGACAGTGTTGCAGAAAGGAATGTCAGTGAAAATGACAAGTCAACTCACCTATTTATCGGATTTCACAAATTTAATGTTGGCATTAAATGCCAGTACATTGATAGGCGGAGTTGGTGGGCACAATCTTCTAAAGGTTTGGTGGAGGGAAACGCAGAGCCCACAAGGCAAAAGGCAGCCAAACGATCGTCATTTGGAAATGACGGAGGAAACGGTTGTGGAGGTCACAGGGCCCATGGGGCAGATGGCAAGATCGGCCCAATCATTGCAGAAATGGTGAACAGGCAATGGAATTCCACATGCGGCAGCCCGTAGGGGCAGATCCACAGGAAACAAAAGACACTAGCCCAAAGGTTCCAAGGAAAACAACTGAGGGGACTCTGCAGACGCCAAAGACTTCAAACTTTGGGGATGGTGAAACTTGGTCAACCTAAGATGATGACTTTTAGGACTCATTGATTGTTTAGGACTTCAAAATAGGGGCATGCAAAATGAGACAACAATGAAATCGACCCGATGAAAGTGAAAAGGAGAGGGTCCCCATCCATAATGGGGCGTGTGTGCTACAAGCACAACAATTATTAAAAATTCTTTCTAGATTAACATCATCTGCTAAAACTCATCGTTATTCATTACAAATTCTTCTAGATTAGTTATTACAATTTCTTCTAGATTAAAATCATCTGCTAAGGTCATCTTTCGTCATTACAAATTGTTCTAGATTAACATCATCTACTAAACCCTAAAATCTACCCTTTGTCCCATTCATCTAACCCTATTTGAATTTTAACCTTAACCCTAAAATCAACTCTAACCTTTTTTCAATCTTACTCGACCCTGATTGATCTCTAACCATTGTTGAACCAAGTAATTAAACCCTAATTAAATTGTAACCTTTACCTAACCTAGTTCTCTAAATAAATAAAGTCCTAATTTTAATCTTAAATGTGTGTATGTGTGTACATACATGTACATATATGTATGTACATGTGTATGTGTATACATATGTATATGTACAAGTGTATACATGGATGTGTACATATATGTACAAATTCATGTGTAAATGTATGTATACATATGTGTATGTACATTTGTATACATATATGTGTATGTGTGTATGTATGTATGTATGTATATATACATGTTTATGTGTGTATGCATGTATGCATGCATATATACATGTATGTGTGTATGTATGTACATGCATATATGTGTATGTGTGTATGTATGTATACATACACATGTGTGTATGTATGTATACATACACATGTGTGTATGTATGCATATATGTGTACATGTGTGTATGTACACATGTATGTACATACATATGTATGTATGTATGTATGTATATGTATACATGTACATGTGTATGTATGTATATGTACACATGTACATATATATATTTATGCATACATAAACATATACATATATATACATATATACATATGTCATGTACATGTGTACATGTATGTATATATACATACATACATATATATGTATACACACATACACATATATGCATACATATACATATATATATATATATGTACATACATACACATACATGTCACTCACATGTATGTACATATACATGTACATGCACACACACACACACACACACACACACACACACACACACACACACACACACATATATATATACACACACATGTGCACATGTATCAAGTCTCTTTGGAGTTGTCAAATTTCTTATGTTATCTAAGTTCTAGAAGGTGAACTATTGAACATAGATCTATAGATATAACTTGAACTATATCATTAGATCTATAAAGTTAAAAAAAAATTAGTTTTGAAACTTGAAAATTTTGTAATTTAAATATTTATATGTTTTAGTTTTGAAATTTGATAAATTTGTTTAATATCATGTATATTTTTTTTTAATGATATGCAAATCTGTAGATTTACATATACACATATATCATGGCTAGTGAGGGATCTCATCAGTCCCCTTGTTTTGAGCAAGAAGCTCAAGCTAGAACAACTTTATATCAGGATAGTATTGCTAGATTAGAAAATGTTCTAAGATATTTAGAGAAAACAATTCACAACTCCCCCAATTTGGCTAATCGAGATAGAATAGTCATAATTAGAGACGAGATTTATTGAATGATCGAGACAAATCGATCATTCAATCCTTATGATTATATCAACATTGAGGAGTTTTATTTGTCTCTTTCTAGGAGTGTTAGTGGCACAACGAAATGGAGAGATGTTGGAAAATTAGTTTCACAAGAAAATGTGTTTATCATGTTCCCTCATTATAGAGGAAAAAATATAATTAGAGGATATGTGGTTACGAGGTGTGTAGATCCTCTTGTTGCACCATTCATATACCCTAGATGGTTGGTAGCATATCATAGATGGCCTCACAATGATGAGCTGGCACACTATTTTGTCAAATTGTTATATGTAGAATTTCATTTACAGATAGATGTGGACTACACATCTTATCCTAAGCATGTTGGCCAAGGCAAAGGTCATTTTTCTGACAAACAATAGTTTAGATGTCTCGATTTGCCACCGCCTATGAACAAGAGGGTATTAGTTGGCCCAAACCTTTTGGTTTTATCAAAACATTTGGAATTGGAAGCAATAGGGGAGTCAACAACATGCTCCACTCGAGGGTATATTTTGGATAGCATTACGTCTATTATGACATAAATTGATTAGCTGTCATCTGATCGAGTTTGTAGATACTTATTATGCCTATGGATCAACCTTCATCCCACTGAGGCTACATCTTCATCTTATGATCCATTTATTTGTGCCAATCTACCTACTCCTTCAAATGTTGAGCATATGACCTAGACAACTCTGCATAATATGTGTAGAGTCTCAATTTTGGATTTACTAGTATCATATCAGGTCATCAGTGAGGACAATGGGATTGCTCTTTGTTAGTGTAGGTGTTTTTAATATTATTTTTCCTACACATTATTAAGCATACCTTAGGTTATAGGAGATGTGGTTCATGTGAGGACACGTGGCATAATCCATCGATTACATGTGTTGCTCCCACTCACACTTGGGTGGTTGAGTTTCACACCCTCTTTTGGCCTTATATGCCACCTCACAAAACCACTCATCTGTCTCTTTTTGAGTAGGTTATGCCACCTATTTGGCATTTTCCAAGTAGGCATAACTCCCACCTAATTTGGTTATTTGGGAGTTATTACCCCTCTTGGAATTATTTGCCCATATTCTACTATATATTCTGCACTCACCTCTCCCTCCTAACTAGTTCAGGTCTAGCTCCTATCTAGTCTAGATGAGTTCATATTAACTCAATCAATTCAAGGGAGAGTTGAGGCATATTGTATCATTTAGTGTGTGATATAACATCATTTTGTTATTGCACTATATTCCTGCATTCTATCTCTTGCTGCTCTCATGTGGAAGGTTTATCTTGGTTTTGTAGGTGATCCTGGGTGCTCGAGTTCATCAATAACTCTTACACTCTTGACCATGTATAGGGCTTTATTAGTTGGTGATATCATGGTACACATACGATCCATGGGGTGGCAACTTCAAAGGATATTCCATAACAACCTACAAGATCCCATGTGCATCATGTTTAGATCGATCCTTTAGCTTGTCTAGGTCGTTAGGATGTTACAAATCACGTTGAGGTTACTATGAAACTTGATCTTTTCATTTGCACATATAGTTAGTTTCTTTTCTGCACTGATACTATACATGGTACAAATCCACCTGTGATGTCTTTGTATTCACGTGATCTTAGTGACATTGGCAGAGCCATTGATCAAGCATGTCAGGTACTTGAATAATTTATCATGCTATATATGAACTTAAGAATTCCATATAATCTAATACACATGAATTTGAATGTGCATGCAAAGAATTCAAAGTAGGTCAATCCATATAATTACCAAAGATCCCATTACATGTGGTCTCAAGCTATACAAATTGGTTATTGGTTTTTTCCTTCCACATACTTCCCTATATTATAGGTCCATTTAGGATAATAAAATATAATGCCAACATTAAGAATCAGTCAAGATGAAGTAATTAGGCCAAGATATTTGGATTATGGCATTCCAATTGTGCCCACACCTAAGAGAAATACAACATGGTGAGTTTGCAAAACTACCATGCACTTAATAATATTTTAGTGAAAACATGTTTCACCTGACATGCATTGATAAACTCTTAGACTAGCTCCATGGAGCATATTACTTCACTAAAATTAATTGCTTAAGTCAAGATATCATCATATTATGATACAATTAGAATAAATCTGGAAGGCCATATTTAAAAATTAAGGACTATATGTGTGGATGGTTTGTTGAATAAACTAGATACTGAGAGGGGGGGTGAATTAGTATCCACTAAAACTTATTGAAAAATTACCATTAATTCATTTCACCACAGAGTAGATAAAAGAAATAACAGAGGATGAAATTTCACAACACAGAAACACCAGATTTTACGTGGAAAACCCAATGAGTTAAAAACCACGGCGAGGATTAGCTCATAGTATATAATTATATCAAAATGAATAGCTCACTGCTAGATACAGAAGCTCACTGCTTACAAAGGACTTGCTGTCCAAAAATAGAGGCTCACTGCCTACAAAAATGTATTATTTTTTTTTTGGCTAACTACTAAGGTTGAACTAATGAAGTCACACCACAAGTGCAGATTTAGTTCCCTATATGCTCATAGGATTTGCTCGCAGATTGATCTCCAATTTGCACACTTATGCTTCTTCTCTTCTTCGTATTCACATGAAACACCATAAAACCTCACTCATCTATATCTTTTTCTCTGTCTTTGGATCTACTAAAAATCTTGAATATATACCCATATGCAATAGTTAGGTTGGCATCAAAAGATAATAAAACCATGTCAAAACATCATGAAGTCGGCTGGGACAAAGCTAGGTCTTCACATATAATTCACAAACCATTAGACTAGATATTAGGTTGGCCAAAACCTAATACCAAAGAGTAAATACAAAAACCCGATGCCAGCGCATCACCCAAACATCTAAGAATACATGCGTACATGCTTCCAACTATTATAAGCCTTTTCGCAAAACCTTAGATCATACAAATTATCAGAGAGTGTATGCAGACCAAAAATACCAGAATTACCGGATCAAATACCAAATGGGTTCAAATGGTTCTGCACACTGGTACAGGGTACTGAATCAACATGGTGACATCAATGAAAATATTTAAAGACACATTTCCAAGAATCTCCCCCTTTGTCATTAATGGCAACATAACAAAAATTCCAATTCAAAAATTCATATCTCTCCTCAAAACTCCAATATCTCTCCATACCAATCTTTGTCCCCTTTGACATCAATGGAAAAGGGTGCCAAAAGGAGAAAAACAACATGATGAATTTCAATATTCAAAATATCAAAACTTCAAAACTTTTCAAGCATCCAATTCTTCAAACCAAAAAAACTGTTTTCACCTCAAATACCTTTTTGTACCTTTCTTTGATCACCAAAAGCAATTTCTTCCATTCCATAATAGCAGAATCCATTCTTGTAGACATACTTTCCAACATAGCCAATAGGGTGAAGGAGGATGACCAATCTATGGATGAACATTGTTTCTCACAGTCTTTTTCATCAAAGAGTATTCCAACAAGATGGTCTAGATGCACCTCAACAATCTCCTTTAGAAGCCAAAAATTATTCACAACATCATCTCTCTTTCTCTGCATAATGATCACTTCAGCTTGCAACTCAACAATTCTCAATCTTTGCTTCTCATCTTTGTCCTCAAAGATGTCAAAGTTCTTCCCAATATTGTTCACCTCAGATTCTATTGCTTCAATTCTACTTCAAAAATTGTCAACTATTGTAGGCCACCGGAGGCAATACTTGTAAATAGTAGGCATTTCTTTCATGCACTTCTTCATTTCCACAATCAACTCAGATAACCTTTGTTTTTCTTTAGTACATCTCTTCTCAACTAGAGCTTCAAGCTTGCATCCTTCTGGACCTTCAAGCAACATTCTTTCATCAATCACTTCAACTAGATTCTCAAGCAGAGAATCTGAAATAGCATAAACATCAATATTATTGTGAAACAGATACTCAATCAAAGTATCATCAACTTTAAGCCTATCAATCGAAGAGGTTGTACTCCAAAATTCATGAAATTTCTTCATTTTCCTTTAGCTAACATAGACTTGATGTCATCTAGATCAAAAGATTCAGATCCAGGCAAAGATTCTTCTTCTTCTTCCAACTCTTCAAGAATAACAGCAATATCTTCGACAACAACTTTTCTTTTCCTCGATTTCGGAGGGGAATCACTAACAACAAATTCCAATTCTTTCATATTGGAGGAGGAACCTTCCTCAATTCTGTTAGAACCCAAGATCACCTACATGCAAATGGATTCCTATCACATGCAAAAGACATTCAAAACAAACAAGAAGTTTTGTAAACCTCAAAGTGTAAAATGCATTATTAGAATCTTAGTTATTACAAAGAGATCAATCCTTATGAAGGAGATAAAGAAACCCTAAAAGGGAAACCCTAAATGAAACCCTAGTGGGCACACTTAATAATTAATCAATTATTAATGTGCCTAAGTTTAGCTTAAGTAACTAAAGGAATAAGTGACTTAATTAATTAACCAGTATGATATAATTAATTAAGCATAATAACTTATTACTCTAACAGCCCCCCTTAAGATGAACTTAGGAAGAAGCTAAAACACTTGAAGAAGATGCATGCAAGCAAGGATGGGTCCTGACAACTAGGCACGATTAGGTACCCATTTACAAATGCAAGAAAGAGGTAGCGGAGGAAAACCTACTAGGACAAAAACCCCCTACAATGAGATGACATGCTGCAAAAGAAGCACTAGAAGAACTCTGTAGAGTAACACTGGAACCGAAATTTGGCAAGCAAGGAAAGATACTTCTGTCTACTACTGAAACCGGATGAGAGTCACTAATTGAATCAAGGAATCATGATAAAAGCAATAGCAGACTCGATGCCTTAGAACACTCAAAAACTCCAAACAGGAACAACCTTGGAATCTATGAAGTAGCAGTTGATTATTGAATGATGTATTACTGAAAACGAAGTGCAAAGATGCAAGGTGCACTCTCCCAACTGCCAAAACATCCAAGTAATCTCCAAACAAACCATCGGGCCAAATCTAGACTAAGCAATCAACCTGGGATAGATACAGAAAAAGTGCATAGACAACAACATAGAGCTCCTCAATATCTTTCCAATGCCACAAAGATGGCAAAAATCGGAGATTGTGGCAAAAATTTATGAGCTCGGAAGTATAAAAATTACATCTGACTTCAAACAGTAATAAATTCAGTAAAACAAGAAAATACTATAAAATAAACTACACCAAAGGATAGTGCTTGGAACCAGCTTTCTAGCGATATCTTGTTTGCTTGATTTCGATACCGTATGCCCATGTTAAGCCAAAAACAAAAAAACTACTTTTTTACGGCAAACTAGGGTTAGGAGGGGGCAAAGAGGCCGTACAGCCGCTGACGTTATGCTGACATCATCAGTTCAGTAGCATAAAATTGATGGCCATCTGGCTGTCGTCGTAGAAATTCGGTCCCCCTGCAGAAAAAATTTTTGCCCTTGGTCGCCATATGGCTGTAGGCAAAGCGCAAGGGGGCTAGAGTGGGCTGAGGGCCGGGTGTGGAGCTCTTCGTCCCCCATAGGACCCTGGCGGGTGGTGCTTGGGCCCATGGAGGCTGAAGGTGGTGGGCGGCATGTTTGAGGGGCACCACCGGTGGCCGCCGCTCATGGTGGCCACCGGGTGGCGGAGGCGGTTTGCTCTGGCAGCATTGAACATTCTCCAATAAACGATGATTTTCATTTTTAAATTTTTTTTTTTCAAAAAATGAGCCTCGTAACGCGTGTCGAGGAGGCCATATGACCTCCATGGCAAAAAAATTTTTGCCTCAGAAACCAACTGCTCAAAAATGGATGATTTGATAAGCGTTTCTAGGGTTTTGGGATGCTACGAACACGATGGCGACATCCGTTTGGCCCAAAAATGCACAGAAAAATTGGCTATCCCCAGATCTTGCAGAAAAGATGCCTGTGGAAACCCTTGCACTTGAAACTCACTGAGAGGCCATATCTTTAAATCACGAACAGGTAGCGGCAGGTCTAGAGCTCTGATACCATGTTAGAAACCAAGATCACTTGCATGCAAATGGATACCTGTCACATGCAAAAGACATTCAAAACAAACAAGAAGTTCTGTAAACCTCAAAGTGTAAAATGCATTATTAGAATCTCAGTTATTACAAAGAGATTGATCCTTATGAAGGAGATCAAGAAACCCTAAAAGGGAAACCCTAAATGAAACCCTAGTGTGCACACTTAATAATTAATCAATTATTATTGTGCCTAAGTTTAGCTTAAGTAACTAAAGGAATAAGTGACTTAATTAATTAACCAATATGATATAATTAATTAAGCATAATAACTTATTACTCTAACAAAATCAACTAGGCATAACTTCACCAAAGCTCACTACATTCTGCAATGATAAGAAAAAGTTCTTACATGAACTCTCTTTATCCTCAAGACTCTCCAAATGTCTGTGAATTTGTTTTGCAATGGGAATCTCAGATTCCCACAAAACATCCTTCTTTCTCGATAGGGATTTCAGAAAATAAAGAACCAAACATGTAAGCAACAATCCAAAATGAAATGTATATCCTTTTTTCAGTGACAATTGAATGTTCTGGACCAGATTCTCAAGAATTAACTTGCATAGATCAAATCATATATTCTCCTTAACCATCTTATATGCCAAATATATTGCAATAGACAAAGTAGAACTTTCTTTGTTCCTGAAAAAGATTTTATAAGAAATATTGTATGCAACATACCTAACCAAAGAATTGGCAATAGTATCAATCACTAGTGCACGGGGATCCTTGTCAACTCTCATCAATTCCTCTACTTCCTTGTATTTAATTATCTTTTATCCAGGAAGTTCTCCAACATCACACATTCTGATAACAACTTCGATCACATCCTTTGAAAGAAGATAAGATTTGTCCAATACAATGATATCGTCCTTGAATTTTCCCAAGAGGAACAAAATAAATTCTTTATCGGAAAACCAAGGGAATTCTCCCCAAATTTCCAAACCTAGGGTTTGCAAGTTTTTAAATTCACTAGATTCCAACCCTAATTCCAGTTTCTTTATCTTTTGATTATTAAATTCATCCAACTCGAGTCCTTTCAACTTCAAAGGAGTATTCCTACTCGATCCTCTGATAGAAATTTCCATTATAGCTCTTAAATATTCAACATAAATTCTTTTATTACCTTCTTCTGTTGTTGCGAGATAGGGAAACTTCCAACACCTACTTTCGAGTATCCACAATTTTCTCTTTGACATTCTTCAACTCACTTTAGAAATGCTTCGAGAGAGTTTTGAATCGATCTACAAATCCTTAAAATGAAATGATGATCAAAATGATTCGAGAAACTTCCTAAGTTATATTCCATCATTTTGTCCTAACTCACATTAAATGCAAAAATTTGTCATACTTTTCTTCTATTTCGACTGAGAAACCCTAATTCACTCTGCAAAAGAACATGGGTATGTGCAGGATCATCATGGAAAAAAGAAGTCATTAAGTGGCAATAAAAAGACAAAAAATCAGAGTTACACAACTTGACATAAAAATTTGAATAAGTTATCTATGTTATTTCAAAAAAATGTAAAAATAGAATCTATAGAAAATTGAATGTAGTTTCTAAACTACTAGACCTTTATTTTTAAAAAAATAATCTATTTGGTGAAAATTTGAAATTTCAATGCAGTAGTATTTAAATTTCAGGGTAAAAATAAGAAGTAGGTGTCCGTCTAACGACCCTGACCACAATAAAATGATAATATTTTTTTTTAAGATTATAGATATAAGTAGAGGACTCATGTCCTGATGTGATGCATATTTTTTTATAATTTTTTTCCAAGTAAATAATTAATTATGAATTTTTTATTACAACTGTAGAAAAATATAAAAGCTCATCTATCTAACCACCTTAACTTGGTCAAAAATTCATGAAATTCAAATTTATTTTTTTAATCCTATAGTATGCAAAGCATAGAATGATAGTTATAGATGTTTTTCAGTCAGCCTATCAATCAGGACTTTATTCGTAATTATAATAGAAAATGAATAATAATTAGTTATTAAATTCAAAATAAAGCATAATTTATATTTGTGGAAAGGTGATAATCTCCTCTAAAAACCCTTTTCGTTTCATCAATTTTGGGTAAAAAAAAAGTCATCAGCCACATGAGCCATCATATGGCTTACATATCGCCACTTTTTGGCCCATCATGATCCTGCACATACCCACATTTTTTTTTATATACCGATTCTTTTTGCAACACCTTAATCCTGAAAAACTTCACACCATATCCACGTGCTATCACCTGACATGTCATACTTCCGAGGGTTTTATTGATTTTTTGATAATGCTCCCACTAAGACCAGGCTAGGTCTAGTTCCCGAAGGATTCATTTGTACTGGATGAGGGTATAGATGCATCAGTAGTCTCTAATTCTTCTTTATTTTTCCATATATTGCTCATTTCCTACTTAACCTCTTCCTTGTCAATCTTTTCAACTTGTTTATCATTTTCCATCAGAGTAGACTGCTTTCCCTTTTTACTTCTGTATACTTTTAATATATGTCTTGGCTTCTTACAATGGTAACACACAACATTTCTCTATCCAGTCTGATTTCCATTCATCCCTATTCTACATTGATTAGCTTTATGTCCAAACATGTTACAGGTATAGCAATATCCATCGAAATATTGATTTATCCTTACCCTATTAAATTTGTTCATCATCACTCTACTAACCATCCTTACTTGTGATCTTCATTTAGTAGCTTTATGTCCTATATTTTTGCATGTATAACATTGTCTAGAGAAGGGACCAAAAAATTGATTCAACCTACTCTTACACTCAGTTTCCTTATGTCCAAATTTATTACATGAAAAAAATACACAGTTGAAAGATGAGTACCTTTTTGCATTCGATTGTCTGATAGGTGGTTTCCTTCTAGATTTTCTTTTCTACTTTCCTCTATCTTGAGTCTTTTGATTATCTACTGGATTTGAATTCTGCATTTTTCCATCAGCTTCATTACCTAAGCCACTTTTCTCTTTAGAAGGTTTATGTCTAGCTATTAATTCATCAATCTTAGTGGAGCTTGTCTTAAAGTCATCTTCATAGAGTTTTTCTTTCTCAAGATCTTCTTTCAAATTCATCACTTCTTGTTCAAGTCTAGAGCAAACATTAGCCTTGATTTGTATCACCGTCTTCAAAAATTCTTCAACTTTCACCTTTTCATCTATCTTCAACTTCAATCTAGTATTCTCATCATTTGCTATATTCAATTCTTCACTCACTTCTCTATATCTCTCTTTAAATTTCTTTAACTGCTCTTTCAATTTACAGACACAGTCATTAGCTTCATAAAGATTCTCCTTCAAATCTCTATTCTCAATTTCAGCCTTGTCAAGACCTTCGAGGGGAGTCTGAAGCTCTTCTTTATCCATTCTTCAATCTGCAGGATCTCCCTCAAGTTGTTAATCTTCTTCAGAGGAACCAAAATTCTCTAATACCAATTGTTGAATAAACCGAATACTAAGAGGGGGGGGTGAATCAGTATCCACTAAAAATTATTGACAATTACCATTAATTCATTTCACCATAGAGTAGATAAAAGAAATAACAGAGCATGAAAGTTCACAACACAAAAACACCAGATTTTACGTGGATAACCCAATGAGGGAAAAACTACAGTGAGGATTAGCTCACTGTATATAGTTATATCAAAAGGATTGGCTCACTGCCAGATATAGAAACTCACTACTTACAAAGGACTTACTGTCCAAAAATGGAGACTCACTGCCTATAGAAATGTATAAACAAAAATTTGGCTAAACGCCAAGGTTGAAATGATGAAGTCACACTAGAAGTGTAGATTTAGTTCCTTATATGCTCATAGGATTCGCTCACAGACTAATCTTTGATTTACATGCTTATGCTTCTTCTCTTCTTCGCATTCACATCACACAACATAAAACCTCGCTCATCTATATTTTTTTCTCTATCTTCAGATCTACTAAACATCTTGAATATATACCCATATGCAATAGTTAGGTCTGCATCAAAAGATAATTCAACTGTGTCAAAACATCATGAAGTCGGTTGGGACCAAGCTAGGTCTTCACATATAATTCACAAACCATTAGAATAGATTTTAGGTTGGCCAGAACCTAATACCAAAGAGTAAATACAAAATCCCAATGCCAACACATCACCCAAACATTTAAGAATGCATACATACATGCTTCCAACCATTATAATCCTTTTCACAAAACCTTAGATCATACAAATTACTGAAGAGTGTATGCGGACCAAAAATACTAGAATTACCGGATCAAATACTGGATGGGGTAAACTTGTTCTACACGCCAGTACACGGTACCAGACCAACATGGTGACATCAATGACAATCTAAGACACATTTCCAACATGGTTATTACTTTATATTTGACCCACTCTAGAATAAGTATGCACCTGATGATGACATCCTACATTCTCTCACTAACTTCCTCATAATTATCTAAATGGATGACATTGTCATCTTCAAAAATATGTGAGAGATGAACATGTGCAACATTTACAATAATTGTTGGAAATTCATATGATAATTGTGTGATATTTAATTTCATTATTGAGTGTTATTTCAGGTCTAGAGGGACCCCTTGACCCCTTGAGACCTCAACAAGAGCCAAAATATTAATAATATTAGTCGAATGATAAAGAGTTTAGTATAATTATATGGTCATTTTTGTCTCTTTTGGGCACTTCTTGCATTGTTTTTGAGGCCAATGGGTTTCTTTTTATGGAATTGTAAAAACACCTTTTATATGTGCCTATTAATAGATTCATATGCATTATGGATAGATATAGTGAGTTTTATAAATATTTTATAGGCATACATAGGATATTAAAGAATGTTAAAAGGAGAAAATGTGTTGCATATGTACTCTTGTCTTGAATATTAATACATACTCGTATCTCTCTTCAATGGTGGAGTTTTTCCCACAAGGGTTTCTTAATATACATCTAGTGTTGTGTGTTTATTTATTTATATTTTCTTTTGAATATACATATTTTAATTGCAATCCAATGTTGCATTAATAAAAAAAATGGATTTGCATAATTTTAAAGGGCTAAAATTTGTAGTACTTTTCCTTGTTTATCAACAATTTAGAACTAAAATAGGTTGAAATACAACCTAAATACATGCACCTTTGGAACTTTGTAGATCTAGTACCTTGGCTACATCATTGACTAATGTAGCATCCATGTCAATATAAAAGAGATCAAGTTGATTCAAGATTGGCTATTTTAATGTAATATCATATTATTGCATATATTTCTTGAACTTACAAGATTTTACAAAGGTTTATCTTTGGTATCCCATTATTTTTTCCTAAACTAAATTATGCAAACCAAATTAATTTTCCAATGGATCCTTGTGCAACAACACACCAATGATGAGATCAAGTAATGCCTTTATTTTGTACAAGTGTTAACCTTTCTAGATATTGCTTGTTGTTTTCAATTTGAACTAATATATTAAACTATGTATTGAGTTTCATGTTTCTCTATTAGTTCCATCCTATCACATATTAAAAAAATAGTGACTATGTGGTGCTACTCCACTTATGATAATGAGATCTATGTAATTGTACTAGCTATTAAGTAATGGAAACAATACATCCCTGTTGGCCTACTATAATGATTTTAACAACTAAGCCCTTCCAATTGTGATTCAGAGATTGGACATCTAACCTGAATAGCCATTTCAATTATCTTGAAGGTGCATTTAAATTGTCAACCTAGGGACGTAAACTTCAAATGGGTCAGCACTATATGTGCACTAGGAATCCAAGGTAGCCATATCTATCCTATAGCTAAGAAAAACACAATGCTGAAAGTAAATCGCTTGGAAAGAAATAACATAAATTTTGAAAATTAACCAACAACTAGATCAAAATGAAATGTATGATAGAAATGAAAATCTAAGTGGACAAATAGGAAACTACTCTATCTACTTTGGCTACAGGAACAATCACATAATGGAATTCTAGTGGCTACAAGAATAGTCAATACCAGATTCTTAACTAACAACTGAACAAAAAATAACAACTAATATAAACTAAGATAAAGGAAGGAATACTCACCAAGTGGGCCCCCTTGGATAAGTATTCCCTAAAACTAAGATAGACTCAAATGCAAAAACTTATAACTTCATTTTATTCAGTAGAAAAACATGAGTACAATAACATAGTTGTATTGCTGAAAAAATAAGAATGTGAGTACATCAGTAAATTAAAATTCTTTGACTCTAGAGTGTTCAAAAGGAATATTAGATTCCTTATTTATCCAAACACCTAGCAAGGCGGTCAACTCCAGCAAACGCGGAGGACACCACATTAGGGAAACCATAGAAAAGAGTAGGGGCGGCTACGCATGCACATAACCTGTTAGGAAGGATTGTCTTAACTTGAATTTGGCACAATAGTAATGCTAGGGCATGCTCAACAACATTTAAGACCATAACAAGGTGGTTATAATCTGATGCATGAGGAATCTCCAGCCACCAAGAGTCTTCAATGACCACCTTGTTGACTGATATAGCACACGTCTAGCTGGCGGAATCTTCCTGAATTGCAGGTCTCAAATCATTTGCATGACAATGTTAGCATGCACAACAACTGCATATCCATAATCATCTTAAAGTGAAATTCGTTAATCACATCCAATGTTAACACAAACAGTCCACATAGAATATCGATATCATTTGAAAGCTTATGAAAATAAATTCATGTCCAAGGTCTATGGTTTCAACAAAATATTTTGAAAGATCAACTCTTAAGCATCGAAGTCTAATATAAATGCAGGAAATGGACAACAATCCTTTCAATAATTAAATCATAAGCTAGACTCATCAATCCCCAATAAGGATAAGACTATAATTCAATTTAACCATTAGCCACTTCAATTAATACAAACAAATAAAATTTGAAAGTGTGTGGCATGTCAAGTTGATGACCTACTCATGAAAAATTATACTTGGTGATCAATTATAGGAACATGTTGGAATATAAGGCCATGAACTTCCTTAGTTAACCTTCGCTCATTGTTCACATAACTATTAGAAACATGTGGCCACAAACTCTTTGAATTGGGATCACTATACCCAATAGATAAATATCTCATACATTAATTCATCATGTTTGCAAAAGGTATGTCTATTGATAAAATAGGTTTTGTAAATTGTTCATATATATGATCTAGCTCATCTAAGTGGAGTTGAACAAATGAAATAGAAGATTTGAAAGTGAACTGAATAATTCCATGTCAAACATAAAAATACAATTGGAATAGACGATTTAAAGGAATTTAGGAAAAATGTGAACTTTCTAATTTAGTCACTAGGTTTTATAAATTGCACACATGTATATATATGATCTAAGATTCAACAAATGAAATAGAAGATTCAAGTGAACTTAAAAGAATCTACACCTTAGTAACTAGGTTTTATAAATTGCATACATATATATGATCTAAGATTCAACAAATGAAATCGAAGATTCAAGTGAACTTAAATTAATTCCATGTCCAACATAAAAATGCAATTGTAAATAGATGATTTAAAGGAATTTAGGAAAAATGTTTGAAAACATTTTTAAAGGCACTAGGTTTTGTATCAAGCATATATGATTTAACATACATATTTAAGTGGAGTTTCAAATGTAAATTATGAAATCAAAGATTCTTGAACTAAATTAAGAATTCAACATGGAACAAATTTATTTATACAATTCCAAAAATAAATGACCAAGCCTTTGAAAAAAACCCATTCTAAATCATGTCAAATATCCAATCAATATAAATATATAGATCTAGATCTATAAAAAGTTTTCTCGTACATATATATATCCAGTCATACATGTACGTATATCCAAAAAATAACTTAAAGCTCCTGGTACATAAAATCCGGATCCTCTCTATATTTAGTTATATCAAAAATATTTTCATGATCTTCAATAGGCAACCTCCACTTTTGTTTGGTGTGTCCTCTTTTAGGTAAAGTTTCTAAACTTATTTTTGTTGATATAACTAAGTGATTGTAATGTAGAACCTTTTTTCTTGGCATATAATCAAAAAATATAATACCATTTTTATCTATCTTTATTTTTTGATAATATGTTCCTTCAATAACGACTAATCCAATGGGATACTCTTGTCCATCACCATCTATCACCGATTCCACCAATTTTCTTTTTGGTTGCGTACATCTTAGTAGATAGTAATATACACCTTATGTATTGTTAGGATCTGCAACAACAATGAAAGTATCTCCTTTACACAGACCATGTAAAGTCTACAAAAGTTGTAAATATATTTTTAATAAATATAATTTTTTATATAAATATGCTTGAAACTTACTTAAACATAGAATAAATTTAAATCAATTTTAACTTTTAATCAATTTCCATACATGTAACAACTAAATCAAATACACATTCGTAATCAACTGAATATATAGGATCGCAGACATTGACATTGACATCTTCATGAAAAGGAGGCATTGATATTAATTGTTTCATTTCCCATCATGAAACATACCCATCTCTAATATTCTCACATTGAACAATATTTGCATTGTCCTCAAATCAACACAAAAACATGATTTTTCTCTCACATTAATTGCATAAGGCCTACTACTTCTTGTTGTCATGATTTGATGCAAACTTCTAATACCATGAATTTTTTGACAATTATAAGGATTTGATCAATCAATATCTGTAAATAGAAATTTGAAAATTCAATTAAATCATGTACACACAAATTTTGAAATTCAAATTTTTAACAAATTTTAACTAGATGTACCTATAACTTCCCAAAAATACCATGTGTTGTATGTTGAGTCGCGAGAAGAAAAATGAATTTTGCACCATTCAACAATTTCACTTGCATTCCATATGGCATTACCTACAAGTACACATGTTGGCAAAATTTATCACTTGTTACTTTCAAGGAACTTAAAAGAATTTAATATAGTATAAATATATATATCTAATTTTTTAAAAAATAGATAGATCTAGATTTCATATATATATATATGGTGAACTACTAGCAAGTTCATGTTGACAAAGTGCACGCTTCACACATTCTCTTGCTCCATCATGCTCTCCTTTTCCATGTCCACTCTCATAAAAATTCCACACAAATTTGGTGTTCCGCCTAGCATGTTGATGGCTTAACCAATCAAAAGCTTTGGCAGACTTAAATTGTCCTGTGAAGTTACAAATGATTACACTCAAACCAAATTAGCTTGAAAAAAGTAATTATATATAAGTAATTAAACAATTTAAGTCTCAAAGTTAAAAGTAAATAAATAATTTTTATTTTTTTTCGAATGTACTTACCAACACATCCATTAGATCATATCCAGTGTTGTTCTTGATTTATGCCATGTCGTCTTAGGTTTTAAGAAAACATTTTGAAATAATGAGCTACATAGCTTCTATCATGATTTGTATCATCACTGATATAAAAGTGAACCTCTTTGATGATAATTCAGTCATCTTTGCTACTTTGTATTCCATCAACCTCTAACTCAGCATGCCTATAGAAAACTTGCACAAAGATTGCAACTTGGTCTAAATGATAATATTGACTTTGAATCTCAATTTGAGGACTAAATGTATAGTTCTCATGGAAATTTACAATAAAGAGAATATAACCTGGTGGAAAGCATTTCTTTGAATCACGAAATTGCTTAGCTTGTCATCTTGCACCATGACAATGTTGGATATGTGGATATATGATATTTCAAAAAAAATTCATGAATTCATTGTAAGGAAATCCACTCTCTTTGAAAATAATTTTTTTGGCCTCAATTCTTGACTTCGTTAAGTATGTCTCACATTCAAATCTCTTCAAAATAACTTAAATTTCAATATTGTCAACATGTAGAAGATTCTTCAAATTTCCACAATCATTACATACATTTTTTATACACTAAACATTAAATTCATCTAAGTCTTCTGATTTTTCACATACAAGAGACTTCACAAATTGTGTTGTGCTTCTAGGGATGGCTAAATTTTGATCAATTACTACCATATCTTTTTTATATGATTGTAGGTCTAGATAAAATTAAACATGATTTTGAAAACAACAAGTTTCATGTACTTTATTTATACATACAAATGATTTTTGTAGTGTCTCAAACATCCTTTGACAAATCTTCACATTTAAAAATTCTTGCTTGAATGCTTCAAAACCTTCACTTTGTGTTGTATCTATAAAATGTTTTGGATGAGAAATTTTTGTACCATCTTCACCTATTGTCTGTATAGTATCCCTTCTATTGGAAGAAACACAAGAGTGGGTGGTCCAATATTCAACCACCTGTTTCTTTAAATCTTCTGAAATTCTATCTTTTTGGGGAACCCTACAATTATTTACCCATTTTTCTCATTTTTTTCATGTATTCATTTCTCTTTTCAATCTACCTTTGAACAGTTCTCCTAGAAACATTTAGTAATTCAGAAATTTCTTGAACTTGTCTTCTATGTGATAATTTCTTACTAGAAATTATAGTCATCAATGCTCTACGTGCAACACTTAGATCACTAGATTGACTCTTCTTTTCAATACATTCCAAAGCTTCTTGCAAGTTGTCAACAATTGTTTGTTTTAAATCTGATGAATTTTTCCTATTATCAACCCCTAACAACTCCAAAACAAGGGTCATTTCTTTTTGTCTAAATAACTTTGCAACTAACAATACTCTTCCAATTAGAGATTTTTCCTCAAAAAAATCATCCCATATTCTTTTTGAGTGTAATTTTAATGTTCTTTCAGATAACATATCTTCAGATGAAATATTTTTGAAAAAATAATCCTCATCCATCTCCATTAGATTTTCCATACCATAGAAAAAAATTCTATTACTAGGTTCAGTTTGTTCTTGTACCTATACGTCACCTTGGTCATCAATATTTTCCATGGGTTTTTCTTCAGTAGATGTTCCTTCACCTGCTCTTCTCTTCCTCTATCTTATTCACGTTCGATTATACTTCCTCGATCTTGTCCTTTTATTCGCTATCACAAATTGCACTCAAATTTGAATTCACCTACATACAAATTTGTACACACATGAGCTTTCAATGAAACACATATACAGTTAATATTGCATAAATATCTAACACTATAAATTATAAATTGTTCATTTGTTTTAAAGCCAAAGTAAAAAAAGAATTCAAATTACAAACATATCACATGAGAAAATTTGGTATCATGAGCTCATATTTGGTATATATATCACTTGAAAAAAGGTTCATCAATTAAAATTTATTTAAATACATAAACTACAAACATAATGTGAGCATTTTTGGAATATATATCACTTGAAAATATTTAAAGCATGTAACTATATGCACATGCTAGATCATGACATCACTTACTAGATCACCACTAAATGTGCATTGAAAAATGTGGATCTTTTTTAATAAAATGAGTACTATAAAACATAGAAAGAGAAACATCATCAACTCGATATATACAGGTAAATGGGTAGATCACCACTTATATGATGTGAAAGAGAGAAAACATGATATATAGATCTCCTATGAAAAGGATTATATCAATGAAAGGATAAGATTACAAAGGGGAAGGCATGATTCCTTAAATGCAAGGATGTGACAAATAAAATCAAACTATGTTAAAAGGAGGAAGGATTAATGACCTAAAATGTAAGTCCATATAACCATATAAGCATATTAACATTTAAAGGGATAGATATATGATTACCATAATATGAAGATGCAACATGATGAAGGTATAAGATGTAATGGAATGCGTGATGCCCTCTAGTCTATGTGGTAACTAGATCTAAAAGTGTGGTCCATGAACATATATAGGATCAAAGAAAATAATCAATAGTCAAAGAATAATTTATGGAAAAGTTACATACTCAAAAAGTATCATAATACATGCATGCAAATTTAAGAATTAATTAGGCAACGTGGGAAACCAAAATTATAAGGAAAAGATCATAAAATCCTGAGTACTAAACAAAATTATAATAAACATAAGCATGTAAAAGATAAAATAGAAAAATAATATATACATAAAAGATAAGTTCAAGTTGGATTTATAAAAGTAAAGGCAAAGGTAAGTTTAATAAAACATATAGGCATAAGGAGGATGTAAGAACAAGAATGGAAGAACATAGAATTGGTGATCAATAATAATGAAATCTAAGAATGTAATTCATATGTATATATCTCATGTATTAGGTGGTTTACCTTTGTCATGGGTAAGCTTGATATCATCATGTAATGTAAGAAAAGATGATGAAGCATGAATGTGCATATGTATGATCTAGGCTAACAAAATAGATCATCAATTTACATATTCCAAGTATCATGAAAGGTATATATCTTTAATTTATTGATATAGGTCTCACAAGAGCTATGGGATAATTTGGTGATCATTTGAAACACATCATCATGTATAAAATAAGGAAGGATATAAAAAGAACATGTGGCTCTATGGACATATCAAATCATCATGATATGTAGAAGAAATATCATCATAAGATGCAACAAAATTGTGGGTCTTTGTACATGTGTACACCATAACCTAATAACCCTAGTTCTCAACCATATTCAAATGAAAAATAGTGAAAACAAACTTCAAATGCATTCATGAAAATAAATACATAATCAATTAAATAAGTTGAAGATCAATGTACCTTCAAAAATAGCTCTCTTATTGTCCAAATACTTTTTTTGTCAAAATAAGTCTTCTAAATTGTCAAAATAAACCTTCTTTTATCGAAATAAGTCTTCTAATTGTCGAAATAAACCTTCTACAATGTCAAAATGAACCATTCTTTTGTCAAAATAAGTCTTCTAAATTGTTGAAATAAACCTTCTTTTGTCAAAATAAGCCTTCCTTGGTTGAAATAAGCCTTCTTTGGTCAAAATATGTATTTTACCAAATTTTCTTGAGTTGAAAAAATAAAAATAAAAATGATTTATATATCGACTATTTTCAATTGAGCATGCGTCGGCCAGTTATGTCTCGGCCGAGCAGATTTCGGCTAAAACATGCTCGGTCGAAACATGCTTGGCCGAGCATGTCTAGTTGGCATCCTACTTGGCAGCGAACTCACCTTTTTTCAAAAAAAATTGAAACATTCAACTTTGGCAAAGTATTTCTCCAGTCAGATTGATTGATTTTTCTGCAAAAAAGGAAAAATACCCTTTTGTAGAGCTCGGAGTGGAGAATCCAAATATATAATTTTTTAAATATTTTGATTAGTTTAAATATATTTATTTTTAAAATAATGCAAGTAGGTCGTTAAAATTAAAAATGAGGCTAATTGGAAAAAAATAAAAGTAGTAAAACATATTATATATTTTTTTAAATTGTATGGGGCACAAGAGGAGAGAGTCTTCTTCAAAAGGGTATAATTTTTTTTTGAAAATGATTAAAAAAGTGAAAATAGTTGATGGCCAGTGTAAACTGTCAAATTCTAACAAGTTTGACTTTAAATCGTTATTACGAGAAAAATATACATCAAAATTTTATTTTTTTCCATGCACAAGATATTGAAGTTACCTATTGGAGAAAAAAATTAGGGAGAAATGAAGTTTTTTTCAATTTGTTTCTTGATGGCCCAAGATGTCACGTTTTTCTCAAATTTTTAGCATTCTAAAATCTATCCTTAAATTGATAAAAGCATAATGAAAATAATTTTTTTTTAAAAATAAAAGATTATAGGTATCTTCATTTAAAGTTATACATTTCATTAGTTTACACCATTTTGAAATTCAAAACATAAAGACCACTTTTATGTGGTCGAAATTCAAAATGTTTTTTGTTGTTGTCTAATTCCTTTATAAAGTGTGACACAGGTTTGTGCTTTTACCCAATTAGGGAACTTGTTTAAGAGCTTGATGTTCATTTTACTCAGTAACTGGGTAAACCCACAAAAGTGGTTTACAATTCGAATGAGGAAGGAAAACTTGTAAAAAATGACCCCATGCCAAAAAATTTCATTCTAGGTGTTCGAATGAACCAAAAAAGGGTTCGCTCGAACCAAGGTTCGAGTGAACACATTTAATGCATGCATGGACAAAAAAAAATGAAAACCCCTTTTCGGAAGGGGGTTTGAATGAACCCTAGTTCGCTCGAACCCCCCCTAGTTCTAGTGAACACCCCTTTTCCATGATTTTTGACCTTTTTCACCAAAAAAACCTAAATTTTTACGCTTCGAAGGTTGAGTTGAGGATGAAAATGGAGGAATCTTCACAAACCCAACTGGAATTAGGTAGTCCTCGGAACGAGCTATCCAACGAATATAATTTTAATATGTTTTTCCTTTTTTATGTATTTTTTTCTTAGTTTTATTAAACAAAGGTTTTTCATCAAAAATGAAGGTCTTTGTTCTGCACATGTGGAAAAATAGTAGATTATCAAAAAAATAAATTGAATTTCGATATATACGAAAAAGGTTAGGTGTTATACAACTGCGCTATGTCTGAATTGTAATTGGTTTGACTTCAAAACTTGATTAAAGAAAAAATATTCAATAAAAAACTATTTAACCAAGTGGAAGCACTGGATATCGGAGTTACAAATCTGAATTCAAAAGAATTATAATTTTATCATTCATGGAAAAAAATTTATGCGTTATATGGTGTGTGTCACTTTTTAAAAATGTTGTTTTTTAAAAAAAAACAGTTTTCGTGGGAGATGGAAAAATAAGTGCAATCGGATTCCAAAAATTTTGAAAAAAATATTTTTAGAATCTACAGACAAAATGTGACGAGACTTTAGTTTGCATCATCTTCAAATTCCTCATGATTTAGCCGCTATAGGTGCCCGAATGTGAAGATGTAGTTAAAAAATAATAATTTCAGTGTCCAATTTGGCCAAAAATTGTAAACCATTATTGTGGGATCAACCAAGTGAGTCTTGTTGTCTCTTATAACAATTCAAATCAACCATTAAAATGGAGAGGATTGTTATGTGTTGTAAACCTATGAGTTAAACTAATGAGTCGTTGCATGATGATAGAAAGGTGACAGAAATATTAACTTGTTTGTAGTCTTCGATTGCTCACAAATTAGTATAAATAGAGGTTCTCATTCTACCAATTGCTACAATTATCATTTTGATTATCTTGATGTTATTTTATTGTGATTTTATGAGTGAGTAAGTTGAGAGCTTGTGAGTTGAGAGTTGTTTTGCTATCTCGTATTTTTTATCATTATCAGATTTAGTGAGAAGTTAGAAGAGGGTAATCAAGTGGATCTTAAAGGAGGTATCAAGCAAGCTTGAGGATTCGAGATAGGAAGGAGTTTAATCAATTGGATCATTATACATGCATACTAGATTCTATACCTTTTTCATTTATGCTGGAAAGGTGAATTAGTTATGTTACTATGTTGAAAAAGATTTTTTTTTAATATGTTGTAATGTTTGTTTATGATTGCATGTTCCTTGGTTGTGTAGTATATGGTAGAACATATCTTATTAGTTATATTTGTATGTACCCTATATATGGGATTTTGTATGAATGCAATGTATTTATACTATATGTAGTTGTCATCACTATATGTAGGATGTCTAAACTAGATGTATGTAGCAAAGAGTGAGAAGTTGCTAGAATCACTTTGGTAGTAAAGAAATTTTATTTATGAGATGTTATGTGGGTTATTCCTGGGATTTGTCTAATCCATGGAAAAGGGGGTAACCTAGGTATAAAGTATGAATGTTCACTAATCCAAATTGAGCTAGGAAGATGTGTGAATATGTGATGTCCACTCTAAGTTTTGGGTGATGAATACTTTGGCCAAAGTGGTGTAAAGAGGCCACTATTTACACTGTCGGTTTTACTGTGATTCGAGATTATGTACTAGGCAAGGGATATTCATACATGTAAGTTGTAACTACTATATATGTCAATTCTAGAAATGTATAGGAGACAACACCAAACTTAGAAAAGGCTATTATTATGAGGTTACCAAATCAATCTCTTTGTCGAAGGGTATGGCCATCTTACCAGTTATGTAGATGTGCAAGGGAATGTAGTAAGTTTGTGGTTGGAAAAAAAGTGCTTGAGTGATGCTTCTCCTCATCAGTTGGCGGCCCAGATTTGAGGGGAACTTCCTAGACCATTTTTACTTTATATATTGTGTAAGCTTGTTTAAACTATGTTTGTAACTTGTATCCATCTCTACAAGAATTGCAAATATGAAATGTCATATGGAAATTATGTATCGTCATTACTTGAATTAATGAAAGGAATTATTTTGTATGCAATGGGAAATTTTGAAATATGTTTCAAATGTGCATTTATTATTGAGAAAAAGGAAAAAAATGATTGTTCTTAAAGGTTAGATGCATAAACTATTCACTTGTGGGTAAAACATACAAAATTTTATTGTAGAACAATGGGCATAATATAGCATCCCTCAAAATGTAACACAACAATAAATTTCTTGAACACAACACTTTCATCCCAAAGGGAAAAGTGTTTCATACAATCAATTCAATCCTACCCACATACATAACATGCAACAACAACACACCATACCTCAAAATCAAGGCAACATGTATAACACATACATCCCAAAAAATGCCCCATAAGACCAATACTTATCATAAATTTCCTCATCTCTTGGACACCAAAAATATAATCCATCCATTCCTCTTCAAAATACCCAACATGATGATTTGGCATCACAAATATAAAATCTGAACCAAAAAATCGCTCATCCAACTTGGCTAAATAAAGAAAATTTATACTCTCGAAGACCTTTGTCCATACCCATTTGATTGAAACATAGCTATGGTACCTTTCCATGAGAATTTTGAGATGCCAAAGTTTGACAAGTATAAAGGAAGAGGTGACCCAATAGAACATATAAGCGAGTTCTATGTAGCTTGTATGGAGGTAGCTTATAATGACACATATTTCATGTGCCTCTTTCCAAGGAGTCTAGGAGGACAAGCTATAGAGTGATTGTCACACCTACCCCATGGAATCAAAACATTCAATGAACTCGATCAACGCAATGTGTAGCATGAGGTACAAGTGCCATCTCTGTAAGGTCTCTTAGAGGGCAGAATGCTCAGAGCTCTAGAAATCCTAAACTCAAAGTATACGAGTGAGTTAGAAATTTCTCCAAATGGATATATATGACCCCCAAACCTTAGGGTTTTTTCCTCCATCTCCCTTCATCCTATCCTTCATCGTTCACCATTTCTCCCAATTAGTTTCTAGGACCTCTAAGACTTGATTTTTCCTCCTCTTCTCCATTGAGTTGATCTCATCATCTTGTCATGAGCCCAACTTGAAAATTATTTTTCTGACTAACCTTTTGAGGGGTTAGCCTAGCATCCTTCCATCCTTCCTTCATTCGTTGGGGCAAACTGGGGCATAATTTTTTTTTTCAAGTAGTAATGTTTTTGAAACAGTGTAAAAGGTACATTGTCTCAAAGAGGGCCAAAATGTAGACATCTAAAAATGTTTGAGCATATCACATGTTCATCGTCATCCTACATTTTCATAATTTTTATCACTAATCCTTCATTTTCATCACTTTCTCATCACTTCTCATCACTTCTCATCATTTTCATCATTTTTCATCATTTTTCATCATTTTCACCATTTTCACCATTTTTTGTCATTTTCCCTCTAAATCACCATTTTTCCTCTATATTTAACTAATTCATAATTTTTACTAATTTTCCTCAATCCCACCTAATTAAATATTTTTTAAATTATTTAATTAGAAAAAATCTATTTTTCTTCTATCTCACATAAGTTAATTATTTAATTAGGTAATTTTCTTCTCCCACTTGCACATGGAATATTATTTTTTCAAAAAAAGAATATTCTATTCTTCTCATAATTAAATAATTTTTTTTTTTCAAAAATAGAATTATTTAATTCCCTAATTTCCCTCTCCAAGGAATATTTTATTTTCAAAAATAGAATATTCTCCTTTGAAATATCCCGACCAATTGCCTAAAATTAAGGAGATATTTTTAGTTAACAATAGCTCTCAATTAATCTTTGCCATTGATCATCTTGATTTAATCTCAACCAGGTAAGTGCAAAAAGATGGGTCCCAAAAAGGGGGCTTAAGTGGCCACTTTTTTTTTCGGAAATCAAGAAATGTTGACCTTGGACATGAAATTGAGGATAGTTACACTCAAAATTTTGAGATGGAACAAAAACAAGGATCAAAGTACTCCGAGTCTACTTTCTAAACTACTAATTTATTTTGAAAATAGTTGAGATTAAGGGGTTTAAAAGAGAGACGTCTAGAAATTCGTGTTGTTTTTGTTAGAAAAACATAACATAGCAACTCTTGTATGTCCCTAACATGGTGAACATTTTTTTAGTATTTTTAAAATCGCTCGAGTGAGAAATTAGGTAACAGTATGTAGTTGATGCATGATTTTTTAGATAATTTTTTAATGAATATTTGATTTTTTTACTAATTTTCTAAGTGGACACTTCCTAAAAAATAGAATTTTGGCCATGCTACCCCTACAAATTTTGGAAACTAATTGATTTTTATTTTTTTCAATTGTAGAATGGAGTCTAGTTTCTAAAATAATAATTTATTTGAAATTTTGATGAACGGTTAATTTATAACGAAAAAAACACCAAACACTACTTTTTTTTCCAAAAAAGAGACATAAACAAAAGAAATTATAGATGAAAGGCTTAACATTGTCAGAAAGTGAAAAAATTACATCGTTCGATATCTAATAGAGAACCTAACATTACCCAGGTGTTGGATTTTTTTCACATTGAACCACGTGCAATCTTGATGGTGAGCATGAACCTGATTATGTGAAATATTGAAGAATTTGCAAAAACATGTCTCTAGTCATTGGGAATGCCCTCCAAGCCTTTGGGTTGGTATTCCAAAGAAAATACCAAGTCCAAGTCTTTGGGATTCCCAAAGAAAGATATAACACATGCGTGTTATAACATGCTCGTGCTATATCTTAGTTTTGACATGGTTTTTGCATCTATGAGGGACATATCTAGCAAGACATAACATAAGCATGTTATACTGTGCTCGTGTTATGTCCTGCTTTATGGTTAATGCTACTCTCTTGAATGTATTTTTATATATTTGTATGTTTGTATGTATATGTATGCTTGTATGTCATGTATGTATGTATGCATGCTTATATGTATGTATGTATGTATGTATGTATGTATGTACGTATGTATCAATGCATGTATATTGTATGCATGCCTATATGTATGTAAGATTGTATCTACACATGTACATGTATTTTTGTATGTATGTAGGATTGTATGTACATATGTATTATGCTTGTATATATGCAAGTAAGTATGTATGTATGTATTCATGTATGTCTTTAGAGGGAGGGAGAATCTAAGAGAGAGAGAGTTGTCTACATAGGGTGGGAGGGAGAGAGAGAGAGAGGTAGTGAGAGGGAGTCTGGAGAGAAGGAGAGGGGGTGGAAGTGAGAGTTTCAAAGAGAGGGAGTGGGAGAGAAGGGATTGGAGTGAGAGGGACTTAGCTAGGTAGGGTGGGAGGGATAGAGGGAGAGAGAGAGAGATATGGGGTGGGAGAGAGAGAATTGAGATAGAGGGAGAGAGAGAGGATGTAGGAGATAGAGAGAGGGAGAGAAAGAGAGAGTTATGTAGGTAGGGTGCCAAAGGGGGAGACTTGAGAGTTTGAGGGCATGTGAGAGGGAGAGACTTGAGAGATAGGTAGTAAGAGGGAGTGTGAGATAGAGGGAGTGTGAGAGGCAGACCTGAGAGAGGGAAAGGGTGTGGGAGGGAGTGACCTAAGAGAGGGAGAGATAGAGGGGGGTGGATTGAAAGGGACTTATCTAGGTAGGGTGGGAGGGATAGATAGAGAGAGGTGAGAGAGAGAGAGTTATCTATGCAGATTTCCAGAGCGAGAGACCTGAGAGAGAGAGGGGGTGGGTGGGAGAGAGAGGCAGTGGGAGAGAGTGGGAGGGAGATAGAGAGAGAGAGATAGATGGAGCAAGAGAGGGTGGTAGGGATTGATTGAGCGAGAGGTATGTAGAAAGATGGAGAGGGTATATAGAGACAATTAGAGAGGGTAGGAGAGAGGGAGAGAGAGAGAGGTGAGATGTATAGATAGAGAGAAAGGGATAGGGGTTTAGGGTATAGGGTTGAGGGATTAGGGTGAAGGACCTATAGGGTTGATGGTCTAGGGTATTAGGGTTTAAGGGTTGAGGGTTGAGGGTAGAGGGTATTGGGTTGAGGGTATAGGATAGAAGGTTTAAGGGTTGAGGGTAGAGGGTTTAGGGTTGAGGGTAGAGGGTTTAGGGTATAGGTTTGAGGGGATATGGTTGAAGGATTAGTTTGAGGGTCCAATGTAAAGGGTAGAGGGTATAGGGGTTGAGGGTTTAGGGTTTAAGGGTTGAGGGTTGAGGGATTAAGGTTTGAGGGTTGAGAATTGAGGGTTGAGGGTAATATGTATAGGGTAGAGGGTAGATGGTTTAAGGGTTGAGGGTTGAGGGTTGAGGGATTAGAGTGAGAGTCCAATGACTAGGGTAGAGGGTATAGGGGTTGAGGGATTAGGGTTTAAGGGTTGAGGGTTGAGGGTTTAAGTTTTGAGGGATTAAGGGTTTAGGGTTTAGGGATCAGGGTAGAGAGTTTTCTTGGATTTAAAGGTTTAAGGATTGAGGGATTAGGGTTGAGGGTAGAGGGTATTGGGTATTGGGATTGTTGATGGTGTTTTCATGCACTTTACAACACAAGTAATACGTAGGTGCATTACCTCTCTTGAAAGACAATCTTCCAAAATCAAATTGCAGAACACTATCCCAAGGTCTCTCGGATGTCAGGTCTTGACAATGCTTGGAATATTTCAGTTGTTTATGTGATTTGCTGGAATCACAAGGTGGACTTACGTGGTTGAAGCTATAGGGGAATTGAGTCAATAAATGGAGTTCTAGAGGTCTGGAATTGATATGCTTTGCTGCAGGTTCAAATAGTAGCCTTAGACTCCATTATTTCATTGGATTTGGCTTTATAATGTGCAATGAACCTTGGACAAGTTGATTCTAAAAAAAAGGAAAAAAGAAAGGGCAAGGAAGAAAGATGTTTCCTGGACCTACAACTACCAATGAACAGTGATCATGGAGGTTCCTGTTATGGACAATTTCCTTAAACGGGATTTCACTTAGCCAGAATTCTCACAATATCATGAAATCAGTGCTATCTTCTAGGGACTGCGGATGTTCATCATTCATTCATTATGGAAACATGAACAAAGATAAAGTTAAATGAGCAGCAATGGAATCAAAGTCCAAACTAACTTTCCACAGTCACCTACCTTCAGCAAATGACCAAAAGTATGGACAAGAAAAGCATACACATAACTATCTCCAAAACCAGAAATAACATACTAAATCTACCAATTCGAATCTGAAGATATTAGAAAAGCAAAGTAACTTAAAGCAAAGCTATAACTAAAAGGGAGAGGAATCATGAAACATATTGAGAAACCCAGAAAATACACCAAAATTGACTGTATTTGCTATTTATAATTTCTTCAGCATGCCTTTACAACAACTCAACTCTCTTAAAATGAGAGGAGGAGAGCCATATTTATAGTTTTCAAAAAACAAAATGAGTGGCCAAGATTCGATTCTGTTATGTGGCCAAGATTCATTTTATGTTAGGGTTTCACCTACCCCAAAATATATTACATTTATAAATACTTTCTTGTCTCTTCCCTATTTCATCATCTAGTGACAGCACTGTAGCAGATTTGTCTTTTAGTGATTTCCCCTCTGTTGTAGCTATTCTTTAAGGAACTGTTCGTCGATGACTGGGTTGCCCTCTTGCTTCTTCAATGCAGCATACTCCATGAAACTCAGGATCAGAGACTAAAAATTCTCCACCTCCAGGATGTCACCCTTCAAGATCTGGTAACTCCACTCCTGGGAATTGCTGCCAAGCTTCTCCCAGTCTGCCTTATACTTAGCATCATTCTCTTTGCAAACTTCTAATTTCATGAAGGCTCAGGCCACAAAATACATGAACTCAGTGGTGATTTCAATGGACATCCCATCTTCCATAATCTTCAAGAAGTGGGGCTTGATGTTTTCAGGATTGATCTCGACCACGAGCACTTCGTATCCCGTCATAAGTTTGAGGTATTGAGTACACTCCTCCCTGGACTCCCTTGCCCATTCAATGTCAGGCGCTATCCATTCCAAAATCTGCTCTAGCCTTCTCTTTCGGTGGTTATAATCTCATTTCCAGGTATCCACCAGCCAGTGGTCATCATCCTTGAAGGCAAGGTTCTTCTCCCAGACATCACTCGGCAGCACAAGAATGGCCTCAATCTTTGGGTAGGCTACATCGTACTTCCTAGGGAACCTCTCACAGATCTGCCTCTTGTCCTCAAGAGTTTTCTTAACCTCTAGGAACCTATTTGCTGCCTGGATAGCCACATTGATACCTACGTTCCCTATGTCCAAAACCTACTGGAACCAATTTTCCATAGTTTTCTCCAAGTTCCGTCTCTTTTCTAGTTTGTCAATTTGTCCTCTAGACAACAATTGAGGTGAGGCCAATGATGTTGTTAGCTGATCATCAGGAGACAACCACTGCTAGATATAAGTTGTCAAATCGACCACCTGCTCCTTTAATTCCTCCTTGGAGATCTTATCTTGCTGGATAAGGTGCACCACTGTGGCGACCGACTCTTGGAGATGCTCAACTTTCTGCTCCCTTGTGGCCACTCCCAGATCGATGCTGGAGACGTTATAAGTTATGCCTTGTTCCCCAACCATCGGCATTGCTATTTGCACTGCTCTTGATCTCGAGGAATCCATAGTTATCCTCGATCTGACCCTCAGCTTCTTATCTTTTCTGATGCTCACCCGCACTCTGGCCATGATGGCTTCCAGCCTTGCCTTGGGATCCTTTGATGTGGGAGTCTTTTGCTTGAGTTGTTACTGTAGCCAATCTGGTGTTTGAGGTTCCTCGGCTGGTGGGACACTTTGAGTTCCATTGTCCTTTCCTTCGAGTTTTATAGTACTGATAACCAGAGCCTTCTCATTCATTCCTGCATCTTCCTTTCCTTCATCAGAAATTTGTTCGAATGTCCCATGCCCAGCGGGAGACTCAGTACGTAGCTGCTCTTTGGGTGAATCTTTCTTTTCAGTATCCTCTTCTTTGTTTAGAGTATCTTGATGCTTCTCGGGGCTCTTTGTCTGTTTACTCTCTTGGAGGAAAGTTTCCTCACCATGCTCCGGAGTTTTTCCATGTTCTTCGGTTGGAGACTTGTTACCTTCTATCTCCGAAGTAGTAGTCTCATCTTCCTGTGCAAGTCGATCCTCGACCTCCTTGTCTTCAATCTCCTTGAGATATTTGCCCCACTCTTCATTGAGCCCGAGATCATTTGATTCTCGGATCAGTTCAGCATCAAGGTCCTCACTAGCCTCATTGGACTCACTGCCCTCACTTGAAGATTCATAGGCCACCTTATCAATTTTTTGATGCTCGAACAAGGGGTGTTCGTGATATTCAAACTCTTCATCTTCTAGCGCCTTCTCAGCCTCAAGCTGCTTTCATTCATGCTTGTCTGATATTTGCATGGTCGCCTTCATCTTTGGTGATTCAGTAGAGGGGGATGTCATTGGAGTGGAGGCCATAGCCTGAGCTATCACAGACTGGACTATTGGATTTGTGAGCATCCCCGAAAGCTCAGAAGGCACATTTTGCATATACTTCACAAAAGATTCTGGAAGGCTCGGGGTTGGTGTTGTGGTAGCAGAAATGGAAGGGAAGGAGACATGGAGGGAGAGGTCATCGGTGAGGTGGCGACGGATGATGAATCCACGGGAATGACCTTTGATATTGGAGGAGACTGAGCAAGGTGGACGGAGATATCCACCGCAGGCAGGGAGGAAGCTGAAGCTAGAATTGAAGCAAGTGGGGTGGCGGCGGTGATTATAATGGGTGGAGATCCAAACGAGCTAGATCTTTTGCTTGCAATCCCAAGGGGAGAACCCTTAGGCATCACCATTGTCTTCGTGCCTCCTGTTGTTTTACTTTTCTTCTTAGAGGGCTCCGGCTTGGAATACTTATGGGCATAGACTTTTGGTTTGGGCAGTTGTTGGCTAGCCTCTTTTATTTTCTTGGTCTTCAGAGGTGGTGGGGTTTTAGATGTCTCCCCAGTTGCAGCAGTGGCTTCCCCACCCTCGGAGCCACTTGGCTCACTCACGTGCTCACTTGCAAGCTCGGTGTATGTTAGGACAACCCCTTGTTGTTTCAATTGGGCCACCTTCTCGTTGATCCATGCTCTTGTTCGAGCATCAATGGACCTGGTGAGCACACCAATATCATTAAGCTCCGGTGTATCCCAGTTGATAGCGGGCAGCGGTAGGCTGGAAATTGTATCATAAACTAGATCCACAATTTCCTCCTCATCCTCCTCTAGCTGATCAGGAACCGGGCATAAGTTCACCCTTCGTACATGGATGATAGTCATGCGCATATAATATCGTAACCATACCTCAAGATCATCCCTGCAGTTGGCCCAGAAGTCCTTGATGTTGTGGAGGTGAGCATATCCGCACCCTAGTGCCTTTCTGACATGGCCATAGGGATCCATCTATGGCCTTATTGTATATTGTTCAAAATTATATTCTACCAACTCCCTTTCTGAATATCCTGTGCACTGGGAAGTGTGGACCTTATACATCCCCTGTCCAAGGTTCATGGGGTAGACGGGGCCTGCCAGATGCTTCTCACTCAAGACACTGTGAATGTGTCGCAGCTGTCGGGTCAGCTCCAAGAGAATGATCCGGTCATTTGGGTATCGGGGCAGCTTGTTTGGTTTATCTGAGAAGCCTTCGGCACGGATGTATGTGAACCTTGGGAACTATATGTACCATAAGGCGTATTGTCTGAGGAGGACCCTAGCACTGTGGGACATCCTTCTATGAAAATCTCCTCCCACCGACCGGATTACGTGGGCAATGAACGCATCATTCACCCTGCAGTAGTTTGTTTTGAAATTCCTAAACTGCAACTGAGCTTACTTGTCATATGGTTTGAGCTCTGGCCCTGATGGATCATTAGGCATCGTTGTCAAACCTTGATAATGTTGCTAATTAGCGAGGGAATACATCAAGTAAGAGGTCATGAAGAATTTGTTAGTTTTCTTCATAGTGGTAAACTGCTCGTGGAAATAATCGCTGATGATTTCGCCCCAATAGAAGGCGGTACCCTTACCTCGGAGGATCTGTTCTATGAAATAGAACATCCATTCTTAAAAGAAAACTGTACCAGGAAGGCCCCGGACTCGACTGAGCAGCATTACCAAATCATGGTAGTCTTCATGGAAGTCACTGCAATAGAGCTCCTGAGGGAGCCTCCCAGTACTAGCCCATTTTTCCTTCAACCAACATTGGTTGATGAGCCTTTTACAATCCAAAGGGTCCTGTTCCCACACCTCCTGATAGTCTTCCAAGGTGGGGACCTCCATGCTCTCGAAGGATAGAATGTGGAAGTTGTTCGTAATGCCTGACAAAGACATATCTGCAAGGATATTCCCCTCATGATCCACGATTGTTCTGGTATCAGATTGGTATGCCTCAACACATGCCATCAATTCCAAGGCCACTAGGGCCGGTGGGAAACCTGCAGCTTTAGCCAGTCCACTGCTCTTTATCAACTTGGCATTTGCAGTTTTCAGGTTCATTCTAACCCTCTACGTAAATTCATCAACATCGACCTGTCCGATGTTGGTATCTGAAACATCCCTCCAAAGGGTAGTGACCCTGGATTGGATAGGGACCCCTTGGAACTTGTACTTCATTAGTTCCTTTTCTTCCTTGCCCCTTGGTGGCTTAGTTGTTCCTTTTCCTTTTCTAGAAGCACTGAAAGTCTCTGGGCCGAATTCCATAAATCCTGCACAATAGACAAGAATCAATAACAACGAACTTGACAAAATGGCTAACGACAAATACCTGCATGTCAAGATTAGTTCGGCAACCAAAATTCATATTTAACAATCACAGAAGCAAGATATTTCATTATTAGAGGGCAATGCAAACAATCCAGGGTTCTGGGACCGAAGATCCCTTGGCAGAATGCCGCTCAAAAGGGAAAAATGAGAATGGAATTCCCATATGCATTTCCTGAAGTTGGATTCGAAGATTTGAGGTTGGAAATGGAAAAAAACAGAATTCTAGCATGTGGGTTGAAATCCATTTTGGATTTGGAGGTCATTTGATGCCCCATTTGGAGGTTCAGACATCATCTGTAGGGAAGCCGTTGGAAACGGTGCAGAGGAAAGGGAATTTTGGGCGACAGAATCCGAGTCTCGGATTGCCGTCGTCGGGAAGTAGCTACGGGTCGATCGTGTGAAATGGTGAACCCCAAGAGGAAACCTGGGGAAGGCAAACCGGGAGGAAGTTTCCGGGAGTGGCTAGATGGTTCGGGACAAACGGACGGCGAATGAGGTGCCGAGACCCAGGGGTCGGGAAGAAGCTCGGAGCTTGCCATTAAGAACAGCGCAGAGGAGACGGAATTTCGGGCGATGGAATCCGGGTCTCGGATTGCCATCATCTGGAAGCGGCTTGGAGTCGACCGTGCAGAACGGTGAAATGGAAGAGGAAATTCGACGAAGGAAACCCAAGAGGAAGCTTGGAGGAAAAAAGACCAAAGGCATGGGGTTACGGTGGAGAGCAAACCGGCGTCCGGGATCTGGGAAGATGTTCGGACGGGGCCGTTTGGAATGGAGAGAATACTATGGCATCTCGAGAAAGGAATACCGGGGGAAAAAGTCTGAGGGAAAGAAAATGGTAAGGGTTTTCACCGAGAGGTGAAACATTTCACGGCCGGGAAATGGAGTTCAGGAAGCCGCAAGGCAGATGCTATTTGAAATGGCGAGATGAGGACAAAATTCCACAAACGAAATCCCGGGAACCGAATTCCGAGGACGGATTTGAAGAAAAATTGTCAAGTTTGATTTTAGACCGAAATGGAGGGTCTGGGATCCGAGGGTCGGGAAGATGCTCAGACGGGGCCGTTTGAAATGATGGAGACGCAACGGAATCTTGAGAAGGGAATTTCGGAGATGGGAATCTGAAAGGAGGGAAAAGGCCAAAAATTTGAAGGAAGATGGCGATACGGACGGCCGTGGGAAGACCCAGGCCCGAAAGACGCCAGCGTTGTTCCGAAGAACAGCCGCGACGCGGGAAGGTTCTGAATCGATTTTTGAGTGATTTAACGGTAGATTTTCTAACTATAAGATATGGGTTATGCACACAGAGGGAAAATCTACTTAGTTTAGGTTTCATTTTACATTTTACCCTCAAGAAAACTAGAAAATGCGCAAAACAAAAGCTAGGGCGCGCGGACGGAAAACCTACCTCGAAAATCCGAAGAATAGGATGCCGGATGCACGGAGGTCACCCGGAAAGCACTTTGAAATCCGACAGGAGGAAAGTTCAATTCACCGGGAGCTCTTCAATCCTTCTCTATCACTTGAGCCTTTGATAATGATGGCCGAAAAATTGGTTTTATAGCAAAAGACAGCCATTAATGTGACATTAACTCCTCTGTACAGTTGCAGGTTGGGTTGGTGAACTTCCGTAAAACGCAGAGGCGGCGGGAGGTCCGAAGTTCAGAGTCCGGAAAGCCGTCCTAGGACAGCCATTGGAAACAGAAAAGCCCGAGGGTAAACCCAGAAAGGGAAACCCGACAGAAGCAATCTGGCAGAGGAAATCCGGCAGAGGAAATCCGAAAGGGGAAACCCGGAAATTTCCATCGGTGCCAGAATTTTGACAAGGAAAACCTAGATAGCCCAAGTCTTAAAATATGGTATTGGGGAATGTGCTACCCCCTACTTTAGGGCACAAAAATGGGGTACGGAAAACAAGGAAAAATGAAAAGGACCAAAAAGGAAAAGAGGGAAAAGAGGGTCCTCGTTCAGAATGGGGCGTGTTTGCAAAAGGCACAATAGGGATGAGGGTAGATGATACAGGGTAGAGGGTAGAGGGTAGAGGGTTTAAGGGTTTAGGGTTTAAGGTTTAAGGGTTTCGGGTTTAGGGTTGAGTGTTTAAGGGTTTAAGGGCTGAGGGTTTAGGGTTGATGGATTAGGGTAGAGAGCGAGGGATGGATGGATAGAGAGATGGAGGTTGAAGTGAGATAGAGAGAAAGAGAGAAGAGGAGGGAGGGAAAAATATATATGAGGGTTGAGGATCCAATGTATAGGGTAGAGGGTTGAGAATTGAGAGTATAAGGTTGATGACCTATAGGGTTGAGGGATTAGGGTATTGAGTTGAGGGTATAGGGTTGAGGTATTAGGGCTGATGGTACATATGGTTGAAGGATTAGGGTTTAGAGTCCAATGTATAGGGTAGAGGGTATCGAGGTTGAGGGTTTAGGGTTGAGGGTAGAGGATTGAGGGTATATGGTTGGGGGATTAGGGTTGAGGGTCCAATATATAGGGTAGAGGGTATAGGGGTTTAGGGATTAGGGTTTAAGGGTTGAGGGTTGAGGGTTGAGAGATTAAGGGTCAAGAGGATTGAGGGATTAGGGTAGAGAGTTTACTAAGTGGTTTTAAGGGTTTACAGGTTGATTGATTAGGGTTGAGGGTAGAGGGTAGAGGATTGAGGGTAGAGGGTAGAAGGTTTAAAGGTTTAGGGTTTAAGGGTTTATGGGTTGATGGATTAGGGTTGAGTATTTAGGGGTTTAAGGGTTGAGGGTATACGATTGAGGGATTAGGGTAGAGAGGGAGGGATAGATGGAGGAGAGATGGAAGGATAAGTGAGATAGAGAGGAGAGAAGAGGAGGGAGGGACAACGATATATGAGGATTGAGGATCCAATGTATAGGGTAGAGGGTTGAGACTTATGGGTATACGGTCGAGGACCTATAGGGTTGATGGTTTAGGGTATTGGGTTGAGGGTATAGGTTTGAGGGATTAGGGTTGAGGGTACATATGGTTGAAGGATTAGGGTTGAGAGTCCAATGTATAGGGTAGAGGGTATCGAGGTTGAGGGTTTAGGGTTTGAAGGTTGAGGATTAAGGGGTTAAGGGTTGATGGTTGAGAATTGAGGGTTGAGGGTTTAATGTAGAGGGTAGAGGGTAGAGGGTTTAAGGGTTGAGGGTTGAGGGTTTAAGGTTGAGGGTAAAGGATCGAGGGTATAGGGTTAGGGGATTAGGGTTGAGGGTCTTATGTATAGGGTAGATGGTATAGGGGTTGAGGGATTAGGGTAGAGAGTTTACTAAATGGTTTTAAGGGTTTAAGGGTTGAGGGATTAGGGTTGAGGGTAGACGGTATTGGGTTGAGGGTAGAGGGTACAGGTTTTAAGGGTTTAGGGTTTAAGGGTTCATGGTAGAGGATTGAGGGTATAGGGTTGGGGGATTAGGGTTGAGGGTCCAATGTATAGGGTAGAGGGTATAGGGGTTGAGGGATTAGGGTTTAAGCATTGAGGGTTGAGGGTTGAGGGTTGAGGGATTAAGGGTATAAGGGTTGATGGTTGAGGGATTAGGGTTTAGGGTAGAGGGTATTGGGTTGAGGATAGAGGGTTTAGGGTTTAGGGTTTATTTTTTAAGGGTTTAAGGGTTGAGGGTATACAATTGAGGGATTAGGGTAGAGAGGGAGGGAGGGATCGAGGGAAAGATGGATGGATAAGTGAGATAGAGAGAAGGAGAGAAGAAGAGGGAGGGACAAAGATATATGAGGGTTGAGGATCCAGTGTATAGGGTAGAGGGTTGAGAATTGAGGGTATAGGGTTGATGGTTAGGGTATTGTGTTGAGGGTATAGATTTGAGGGAATGGGGTTAAGGGTAGATATGGTTGAAGGATTAGGGTTGAGGGTCCAATGTATAGGGTAGAGGGTATTGGGGTTGAGGGTTTAGGGTTTGAGGGTTGATGATTGAGGGATTAAGGGTTGAGGGTTTAATGTAGATGGTCTAGGGTAGAGGGTAGAGGGTTTAAGGGTTGAGGGTTGAGTGTTTAAGGTTGATGACCTACAGGATTGAGGATATAGGGCTGGGGGATTAGGGTTGAGGGTCCAACGTATAGGGTAGAGGGTATAGGGGTTGTGGGAGTAGGGTTTAAGGGTTGAGGGTTAAGGGTTCAGGGATTAAGGGTCAAGAGGGTGGAGGGATTAGGGTAGAGAGATTACTAAGTGGGTTTAAGGGTTGAGGGATTAGGGCTAAGGGTAGACAGTATTGGGTTGAGGGTATAGGATTTAAGCATTGAGGGTTGAGGGTTTAGGGTTTAAGGTTGAGGACCTAGAGGATTCAAGGTATAGGGTTGGGGGATTAGGGTCGAGGGTCCAATGTATAGGGTAGAGGGTATAGGGGTCGAGGGAGTAGGGTTTAAGGGTTGAGGGTTGAGGGATTAAGGGTCAAGAGGGATGAGGGATTATGGTAGAGAATTACTAAGTGGGTTTAAGGGTTGAGGGATTACGGTAGAGGGTATTGGGTTGAGGGTAGAGGGTAGAGGATTTAAGGGTTTAGAGTTTAAGGGTTGAGGGTTGAGGGTTGAGGGTTGAGGGTTGAGAATTGAGGGTTTAGGGTTGAGTGTTTAAGAGTTTAAGGGTCGAGGGTTTAGGGTTGAGGGATTAGGGTTGAGAGGGAGGGATGGATGGATAGAGAAATGGGGGGAGAAGTGAGATAGAGAGGAGAGAAGAGGAGGGAGGGACAAAGATATATGAGGGTCGAGGATCTAATGTATAGGGTAGAGGGTTGAGAATTGAGGGTATAGGGTTCAAGACCTATGGGGTTGATGGTTTAGGGTTTAGGGTTTAAGACCTACATATGGTTGAA
>CM021104.1:475053928-475169918 GCA_007115665.2 Sequoiadendron giganteum
TTTAATGTAGAGAGTAGAGGGTAGAGGGTAGAGGGTAGAGGGTTTAAGGGTTTAGGGTTTAAGGGTTGAGGGTTGAGGGTTTAAGGTTGAGGATAGAGGATTGAGGGTATAGGGTTGGGGGATTAGGGTTGAGGATCAAATAAATAGGGTAGAGGGTATAGGGGTTGATGGATTAGGGTTTAAGGGTTGAGGGATTAAGGCTCAAGGTGGTTGAGGGTTTAAGGGTTGAAGGTGGAGGATTGAGGGTATAGGGTTGGGGGATTAGGGTTGAGGGGCCAATGTATAGGGTAGAGGGTATAGGGGTTGAGGGATTAGGGTTTAAGGGTTGAGGGTTGAGGGTTGAGGTATTAAGGGTATAAGGGTTGTGAGATTAAGCGTCAAGCATGTTGAGGGATTAGGGTAGAGAGTTTACTAAGTGTGTTTAAGGGTTTAAGGGTTGAAGTATTAGGGTTGAGGGTGGAGGGTATTGGGTTGATGGTAGAGGGTAGAGGGATTAAGGGTTGAGGGTTGAGGGTTTAGGGTTTAGTGTTGAGTGTTTCGGAGTTTAAGGGTTGAGGATTTAGGGGTTGAGGGATTAGGGTTGAGGGTAGACAGTATTGGGTTGAGGGTAGAGCGTAGAGGGTTTAGGGTTTAAGTGTTGAGGGTTGAGGCTTTAGGGTTTAGGGTTGATTGTGTAAGGGTTTAAGGGTCGAGGGTTTAGGGTTGAGGGATTAGGGATGAGAGGGATAGATGGATGGATAGAGAGATGGAGGGAGAAGTAAGATAGGGAGGAGACAAGAGGAAGGAGGGAGGGAGAGAGAGGTGAGATGAATAGAGAGAGAGAAAGGGATAGGGGTTGAGGGTATAGTGTCGAGGGATTAGGGTGGAGGACCTATAGGGTTGATGGTCTAGGGTATTAGGGTTTAAGGGTTGAGGGTTGAGGGTTGAGGGTAGAGGGTATAGGGTAGAAGGTTTAAGGGTTTAGGGTTATAGGGTTTAGGTTAAAAGGTTGGCGTTTATGGTTGAGGTAGAGGGTTTAGGGTATATGGTTTGAAGGATTAGGCTAAGGGTCCGATGTAAAGGGTAAAGAGGTATAGGGGTTGATGGTTTAGGGTTTAAGGGTTGAGGTTGGGGTTGAGAATTGAGGGTTTAAGGGTTTAGGGTATAGGGTAAGGGTTTAAGGGTTTAAGGGTTGAGGGATTAGGGTTGAGGTAGAGGTATTGGGTTGGGGTAGGGGGCAGAGGGTTTAAGTGTTGAGGGTTGAGGGTTGAGGGTTTAGGGTCTAGGGTTGAGTGTTTAAGGGTTTAAGGGTCAAGGGTTTAGGGTTTAGGGATTAGGGTAGAGATGGAGGGATGGATTGATACAGAGATGGAGAGAGAAGTGAGATAGAGAGGAGACAACAAGAGGGAGGGAGGGAGGGAGAGAGATGTGATATGTATAGATAAAGAGAAAGGGATAGGGTTTGAGGGTTTAGGGCTGAGGTATTAGGGTGGAGGACCTATAGGGTTGATGGTTTAGGGCATTATAGTTTAAGGGTTGAGGTTTGAGGGTTGAGGGATTATGGGTCAAGAGGGTTGAGGGATTAGGGTAGAGAGTTTAATAAGTAGGTTTAAGGGTTTAAGGGTTGAGGGATTAGGGTTGAGGGTAGAGGGTATTGGGTTGAGGGTTTAATGGTTGAGGGTTGAGGGTTGAGGGTTGAGGGTTGAGGGTTGAGGGTTTAGTGTTGAGTGTTTAAGGGTATACGGGTTGAGGGTTGAGGGATTAAGGGTTAAGAGGGTTGAGGGATTAAGGTAGAGAGTCTACTAAGTGGGTCTAAGGGTTTAAGGGTTGAGGGTTGAGGGTTTAGGGTTTAGGGTTGAGTGTTTAAGGGTTTAAGGGTTGAGGGTAGAGCGTATTGGGTTGATGGTAGAGGGTTAAAGGGTTTAGGGTTTAGGAGAGAAGAGGAGGGAGGGAAAATGATATATAAGGGTTGAGGATTTAATGTATAGGGTAGAGGGTTGAGAATTGAGGGTATAGGGTTGAAGACCTAGGGTTGATGGTTTACGGTTTAGGGTTTAGGACCTACATATGGCTGAAGGATTAGGGTTGAGGGTACATATGGTTGAAGGATTATGGTTGAGGGTCCAATGTATAGGGTAGAGGGTATCAGGGTTGAGATTTTAGGGTTTGAGGGTTGAGGATAGAGGGTAAAAGGTTTAAGGGTTTAGGGTTGAGGGTAGAGGGTTTATGGTTTGAGGGTATAGGTTTTAGCATTTAGGGTTAAGGGTAGAGGGTTGAGGGTTTAAGGGTAGAGGGATTAAGGGTTGTGGGTAGAGGGTAGAGGGTAGAGGGCAGAGAGAAAGATATAGAAAAGAAACATATAAAAAAATCAAATTTCTCATAATGCGAGTGTGTTTTGAAGTAGTAGAGATATGACCATTCTTTTAGCAAGACATAACACGAGCGCATTTTGGCTTGCTCTAAAAATGGTAAAAAACTCAATATACCCATGATCTGAAGGCCCACATTCTACATATTCTCTTGGTTCTACATGTGCTCCGACACTAAGAGATTTTGATGATGTTGTGAAGTGTGCATGCATTTTTTCACATTCCACCACCTTTTTCATGATGTTTCCATCACCTTTGCATGAAATAGAAGAGTTTTCATGTTGAAAGGCATATAATATCAATTCAAGTCTGAATTCCATTCAAAAGTGATATACAATTGAAGTTTGGAGGGGAACAAGCTTTTCAAAAAGTCAAATTGTTGAGGAGTTGAAAGAAAGAAGAAGAAAAGGCTACATAATTGGGTAGAACTCCTCCATTTGAAACTCTGATTTTTTAGGTATGTGAAGTCCTTACACATTTTCATTCATTCTATTATGGCTTGCTTTCATTTTTGTTGTTTTGCATATTCCATGTTGATCATTGTTTGTTTGTCATTATAACCTTAGCTTGTCAATGCACATTATAAATTACACAATTCTTTACACTTGCCAGTTACATTTTTAGACCACATCTTTCTGAGGCATTTTGTTATTTAACAATTGACTTACCTTGTGTATGCTTCCACATTTTGTAACACATATATATGACATAAGTTATAAGGAAGTAAAATAAAACATCATTTCTCAATCCTTTATTATGGATGTGCATACTACTCCCCAAAGCTTTCATTTTGGTATAGGCATGGGGGATGTTGGGAAATGTAGTTGAATTTGGTTTTACAACTACAATTTTCATATGCTTGAAATTTTCTCAATCCTTTTTGATAAATCTATTTTTTGCATATCCTGTAATCATTATAGTCTACGATGACATATCTCATTGAAGTATTTTGTCAATGAGTTATACCAATCAGTTGATTTCCTTGTCTATGCTACCAAAATTTTCCATACATGTCTCTAAAAAATTGGAATATACTCCTCCCACATTGATAAAACTTTGAATCTATTTTGGTTTTAATCTCTATTTCTAAATTTACCTCATCACTAAACCTACCTCATCACTTATGTGATATATTTTAAATGTTTCCTTGATTAGTCTACCTACAAGGGATTTTACCCCTTCTCTCCACTATTTCAAGACTCTTTATTCAAGGATAAGTTAGCAACATGGGGAAAGGTGAAGCCTATCTTGCAATCATGGCTAAAAATGGAAGCATGGACAAGGCATTTGAATTGTTTGAAAATAATGTTTTCGTATAAATGTATGCAAAATGTGGTAGCATTGACAAGCTAATGAGCTTGGAAAGATAGTGAACTCATTCACTAGCTTGCCAATGTGGTAGGGTTGACAAGGTAGGGGCAGTGTATGCCTCATAGAAATGGGGACTCATGGTGATATACCCCATTTCTATGAGGCATACACTAACCCTAACTTGAAAACCCTACCACATTGGAAAGCTATTGAGATCACTAGCTTGCCAAGCTCACTAGGGGTAGTGTATGCCTCATAGAAATGGGGACTCATGGTGATATACATCACTTTGAGTCCCCATTTCTATGAGGCATACACTGTCCCTACCTTGTCAACCCTACCGCATTGGCAAGCTAGTGAGTGAGCTCACTATCTTTCCAAGCTCACTAGCTTGTCAATGTGGTAGGTTTGACAAGGTAGGGGCAAAATATTCCTCATAGAAATGGGGACTCACGGTGTCACCATGAGTCCCCATTTCTATGAGACATACACTGACCCTACCTTGTCAACCCTACCGCATTGGAAAGCTAGTGGTGCTCCACTAGATTGCCAATTTGCACACATGATTTTTCCGATGGAATTCCTTAAAGAAATGTGGTAATGTGGAATGCCATGATTGCAAGATAGGATCAAAATGGAAGCATGGAATAGGCATTTGAATTGTTTGACAATAAATTTTTTTATAGAAATGTATGCAAAGTGTGGTAGTATAGACAAGCTAGTGAGCTCACTAGCTTTCCAATGTAGTAGGGTTGACAAGGTAGGGGCAACATATGCCTCATAGAGATTGGGTCTCACGGTGATATACCAAGGTAGGGGCAGCATATGCCTCATACAAATGGGATCTCATGGTGATTTATATCACCTTGAAACCCCATTTCTATGAGGCATATGCTGCCCCTACCTTGTCAACCCTATCGCATTGGCATATCACTGTGAGACCCCATTTCTATGAGGCATACGCTACCCCTACCTTGTCAACCCTACCACATTGGAAATATAGTGAGGTAGGGGAAACATATGCCTCATAGAAATGGGGTCTCATGGTGATATACATCACTGTGAGACCCCATTTCTACGAGGCATATGTTGCCCCTACCTTGTCAACTCTACCTCATTGGCAAGCTAGTGAGATCACTAGCTTACCAAGCTCACTAGCTTGCCAATTATGTAGGGTTGACAAGGTAGGGGCAGTGTATGCCTCATAGAAATGGGGTCTCATAGTGATATATGAGATCCCATTTCTATGAGTCTATGAGGCATACACTGTCCCTACCTTGTCAACCCTACCGCAATGGCAAGCTAGTGAGATCACTAGCTTGCCAATCCGGTAGGGTTGACAAGGTAGGGGAAGCGTATGCCTCATAGAAATGGGGTCTCACGATGATATAATGGGGTCTCACAGTAATGTATATCACCATGAGACCCCATTTCTATGAGGCATATGTTGCCCCTACCTTGTCAACCCTATCGCATTGGCAAGCTAGTGGTGCTCCACAAACTTGTCTATGGTAATCATACTCTTTTATATGAGTCTTTTGTATGAAGCCTTGAATGACATATATTTAATTTATCTGTATGGATTCATTTTTTAGGAACTAATATTTGTCTCATTACCATGCTACAGGTAAAATTATCCCCCATGCTGAGGAAAAAAACAAGGAAGCAACTAACAGACAAAGAGTATGAAACAAATAAAGAAAAGGAGAGACGATGAGTGAGGACATATTGTGAGAAGAATAAATTGGATACGATTGATGAAAACAAGCCAATTGAAGATAAACCTCAACCATCAAAAAGAGAAAAGGAATTGGCAACACAAAGGGCATGAATGTGAAAGCATCATGGTAAGACAAATTTAGATACTGTAGATGAAGACACACCCTCTACTGCAAGTGAATATGGAGGGACACCATCTACTGCAAGTGAATATGGAAGGACACCATCTACTACAAGTGAATATGGAAGGACACCATCTACTGCTAGTGAATATGGAAGGACACCATCTACCACAAGTGACTATGAAGGGACACCGTCCACCACACCTCAAGTTGAGAGTACATCAGCACTCGGATTTGATGAAGAAGGTACACAATCATCACCATTTCAACCTCAATTTATGTCATCTATCCCACCCTTGATTGAAGGTACGTATTCTAGCCAACCTCACTTTAATATTGATGGAATTCCTAATGTTGAGGAGTATGTACCTAGGAGAACACCACCTAGAATTTTGCATAGAAAGCCAAAGTATTTGATTAATATTGATGAGGATATTTTGTAGCACATGGAAGGTAAGATTCCAGCACACACTTGTAGAAGATATTTTTATAAGATTTTGAAATCATTCTTTGAAAGGCTAAATGAGACCGTAAGATGTCAACTATTTAGTGAAATGATGTGAGGTATAAAGTATAGAAACATCATGAAGACTCTTGGGTTGAGAACATTGAATGCTTCAAGTGAAAGGACTATTGTGAAGATAATGGATGCTTGTGAGAGTGTGGGTAATACCTCATGCTCAAAGGATAGTAATGTCACCCGACGTGTCATTACATTGACTTTGGTAAGTAGTCAAAAAAAAAGAGCTCATCTCATTAGAAAGATGAGTGAACAAACGAGAATTAATAGAAAGACTTTATCAAGAACCATTCAAAGGTGGCAAATAATTGAGGGCATGGATTCAAATGAATTATGGGCATTCTCGGGGAGATTGCCATGAAAAGATAAAAAAATTGTTGAATCATTAAGAACACTAATTGAAGATTATTGGAAGAATAAAACAAGGCCATCTCTATCAACTATAAAGATTCAAAAAAATGGCGAAACATGAGCGCAGACACGGGCGGGAGAAAAGGGATTTCAAAATTCAAAGCAATGGAAAAGGAAATGGAGCAAGATCAGAAAACCGACAGTTGAATCAAGAGCTGGAGTTGAGTCAAAAGCAAGGTAAGGATGACCAGGATGATATGGACTCTAGAGACAAAATACAGGTTGAACCTGGGGGAAAGGAAAATCTGGAGATTAACCCTGCTACACCCTCCACCGGTAAAAACAAGAAAGCTAAAGGGGGAGTGGGGACCACAGGCGGCATTGGAGGCAATCGTAAACCCTAGACCTCTCTATTCGGGGTAAAACCTAATGGAAAATCATCTTTCCCTCCAGTGCAAAATATCTCATCCCCATTTAGAGGTAAGTTTGTTATTTCTATTCTAGATCTGCTCATTGACCATAATATAGCCCTAATGGAACAAACTCTAGTTGGGAAGTTCATGGGCCCTAGACCAAATATTGAAGTTGTCAAGGAGTTTGTTAAAAATAAATGGAGAACTAGCGGGAAAGTCTCAGTTGCTGCTCTTCCAAAGGGTTTTTTCGTATTTGAATTTACTTGTAGAGAGGATATCACGACTATTAGAAGTGGAGGTCCTTGGGTGATAGGGAAATCTTCCTTGGCTCTAAAGAAGTGGTCCTCCCACTTGGATCTATCAGATTCCATCTTTGAGAATGTCCCAGTCTAGGTTAGACTTCCAGGCCTACCCCTAGAGTACAGGAGTGAAGACATCTTTCATGGTATTGTGAGCTCCTTTGGTGAGCTCCTTCGATTGACACAATGACATCTGCTAGAAAGAGATTGGTTTTTGCGAGGATATCTGTGGGAGTCCCCCAAGAAGCAGATTTACCATCATCGATAGAGATCCAATCTAAACTAGGTTCCTGGGAACAGAATATAGAGTTTGAAACCATCCCATTTTCCTATTTCAAGTGTAGGCAATCTGGTCACTCGACAAAAAAATGCTACTTCAGAGAAAGAAAAACCAGTAGGACCTAGAAAAAAGACGTGGAAAAAAAAAAGAATGACTCAGGAGAAGAAAGGAAGGAAAATAAAGAGCAGGAACTGGAAAACAAAGAGTTCGATATTCACAATCGCTCCCCAAAGATTGAAGTGGTCATGGAGTCTAAAGGTGAGATCCCTAATGATCCTCATTACATGAATCTTGTTAAAATGTCTTCATCGAAGGAAAGGGATTCTGATGAGGACACCTTAGTTGGAGAAGGAGATTAGAACCTTTCTACCTCCTTATCCCAAATGACACTCCCTTCTGATAGAAACAAAGAGATCTCGGGTCTGGAGGATATTCCTAGTGAGGGCTTATCCTTGGTTCTAAATATTCCTCTTCCCTCCCCATCTTCTGATAATCTTCCTCCTCAGGGAGTAGTGCACCTAACGGATCCCAACTCCATAGATTGGGTAAAGGATTCCCTTGAAAATCTGGATCACACAGTAAATCTTTCCAGTAATGTCTTGTCATGTCAAGAGAATGGTAACATGGACACCTTACCTTGGGAACAAAGAATACCAACAGAACAGGAATGGGAGTCCTGTAGAGAGATGGATAGCCATGATGAGATTGATAAAGAGGAGAATATATCAAAGAAGAAGATAGAAAAGAAAAAACAATGGAAGACCCCAAGTGGCATTTCTACTAGATCAAGAGTCAAGGCAGATTATGGAGCAGTAAAGAACTCAAGAGGTAAAAAGTCTTCAAAAAAGAAAAAAGAGCTGAATAGTTTTTAGGATATTGTGGATGGATCTCAAAAAACCATCCCGGAATGTCTTAACTCCCTCGATATCTAATGAAGATTATGTCTTGGAATATCAGGGGACTCAATAGCCCCCACAAGCAAGATGTTCTTCACAATTTTGTTAGAGATCACAAGCCGGATATTCTTTTAATTCAGGAAACTAAAATGTCAAAGGAGAAAATTGAAAAGATGAAACTTTTCCAGTATTATAGTAACCGGGGCAATAATTCGAATGACGCTTCTAGAGGCATTGTGACTTTCTAGAATAGCCACACTATCAAAGGAGATCCGATATTGGAAGGTACGAATCATATAGCCACTAGATTTACACATATAAGAGATAACTTCAGTTGGATTCAAGTGAATATATATTCTCCTAATGGAAAAGGAATGAGAAAATATTTTTGGTTGGAATTAGTTGCCTTTAGGAGGATTTTTGATAAAGAAGCTTGGATTTTTATGGGGGATTTTAACACACCCTTAATGAATGGAGAAAAATTTGGGGGATCCCAGATCAATTTGGAGAGTAAAGAGGATCATCAGAATTTCATTGATAATCAAGGGCTGATTGATCTGGATCTACATGGAGCTTCCTTTACCTGGTCTAATCATAGAAAGGGGATGGATCTCATATAGGTCAGATTAGATAGATCTTTGATCTCCAATCATTGGTATTTTGATTATTACTGCTCCCTTAAAGCTCTTACAAGAATTGGTTTTGATCATTTTCCTATCATTTTCATTGCAGATCCAATAAAAAAGAAGAAGAACACTCCTTTAAAATTTGAAAAAATGTGGATCTTTCATCCTACTCTTAAAGAGGAAATAATGAAATGGTGGAATATAAGAATTCAAGCAACTACAATGTTCAGAATTGCTAAAAAGTTAAGGGAAGTGAAATGCAATTTAAAAAAGTGGAAAAAGGAATCTTTTGGGAACATCTTTAGAATTAAGTCTGATCTACAGATGGATTTGGGAGAAGATCAATTTAAAATACAGAAGGAGGGTTACTTGAATAACACTAAGGAAAAAGAGAATGAGATCCTTATGAAGATGCATGATAGAACTGGAAAGGAGGAGGAGTTCTGGAGACAAAGATCTAGAGCTCTTTGGTTGTCTGCAGGAGACAGAAACAGTAGGTACTTCCATTTATCGACATCAAAACACAAAGCTGTAAATAGAATATCTCAAATAGAAGTGAATGAAACTAGGTATGAGGAGGAGGAGGATATTAGAAAGCAGGCGAGCTCCTTCTTTAAACATCTTCTCTCGGAAAGTAATGAAATAAACCAAAATGAGCAGGATTAGTTAGTTGAAGCTATACCAAGAATTATCAACTAGGAAAACAACTCTTTTTTGATAGCTATCCCCACCAATGAGGAAGTCAAGCGGGCTATCTTTTCCTTTGATGAGAGTAGAGCTTCGGGTCTTGATGGTTTCCCTTTATTTTTCTTTCAATGGCTCTGGGAGATTGTTGAAGAAGATGTGGTAAATACTGTTAAGGAATTTTTTGGATCCAAAAGTCTTCTAAAGAATTAAATGGTACTTTCTTGGTTCTTATCCCCAAGAAACCTAGAGCTAATAATTTTGAGGCTTTTAGAAATATAAGTCTCTGTAATTCCTTATACAAAATCATCTCTAAGGTCTTAACCTCTAGATTTTTAACTTTTTTGCCTCCCTTGATTTCTCCTCAACAGAATGGCTTTGTCCTTGGTAGAAAAATTCTTGACTCTATTATTACGGTACATGAGAATATTGACTCCTTAGTTGAGTCGAAGACTGAAGGCTTCTTATTAAAGTTTGATATCTCAAAAGCCCATGATAGAGTTGACTGGATTTTCTTATTTAAAATCTTAAAGGATTTTGGTTTTTGTAATAGGGTTATCCAATTGGTGGAACAAATTGTGTCCACGGCTTCTATATTGATTATGGTCAACAGATCCCCCACCTCTATTTTTTAGAGGACCAGAGGTCTAAGGCAAGGTGATCCTATCTCTCCTATTTTATTCACTATTATGGCTGAAAGTTTAGATAGGAATCTAAAACATTTGGTCGACTTTAAATTTCTTTCTGGTCTCAAACCTTCCTCAGGCAATCTAGTGTGTTCCCATCAACAATTCGTTGATGACACTATGCTAATGGGTCAAGCTATGGTGTCTGAAGGCAAATCTATAAAATAGTTGCTTGACAATTATGGGAGAGCTTCAGGAAAGTTGATCAACAATTAAAAAAGTTCTTTGTTCTTCTTCAACACTCCGGATCATAGACAGGCCAAAATTGTTTGAATTCTGGGTTGTAGGGTGGATTCCTTTCCTGCCACCTACCTTGGTCTACCATTAAGCTTGAAACCTCCTGAATCTTTCTGGCTCTCATTGGTTGAAAGATTCAGAAAGAAGCTTGCAGGCTGGAAAGGAGCCCTACTAAGTCAAGCCGAAAAACTTTAGCTCCTCAAAGCCTCTCTCTAGAATCTGCCTATCTATGCCCTGAGCCTATCTTAGATTCCTGCTAAATTTGTTGATGCCATTAAAAAAATTCAAAAAAGATTTCTTTGGCTGGGTGTTGAGGAAAAAAAAAGACTTCCCTTAATTGGCTGGAATCTGGTTTGTAGACCTAAAAAGGCCGAAGGACTTGGTTTAAGAAGAATCAGAACTATCAATAAAATCCTCTTAGCTAAACAAATATGGAGAATCTCCTCTTCTTGTATGGAGTGGATTGATATTCTGGCTAGCAAATATTTAGAAAACAATTGCTCCTCCATTATAAAGAAGGACCCCCACCTTCTTCCCAGAGGGTCTACATGCTAGAATAATATAATCAATGGTAAAAAGATTACGGATGATGGTATTGGATGGCAAGTGATAAATGGCAATCACACTAGATTCTGGGAGGACAGATGGCTTTTTAAGGAGCCCATTAAAAAACAATTCCTTCAATGAATGGGTAGAGATTTGTAAGGCACGGTTTGGAACTAATGTGAAATATTATAAAGTGAATGGTAATTGAGTGGACTTGTGCAGTGTTAGTCAGGCTTTGGCTCCTATCCAATCTTCTCTGATGGCTGTTAGACTTAGTTCTGAGCAGCTAGATGATCGTGCAGTTTGGATTGATGAACCCTCTGGCAATTTTTCAGTGTCATCTGATTTTGCTAGGATTACTTCTTCTCTACACCATACTCCCTTCTGGTCTAAAGCTTGGTTCAAACATTTGACACCTAAAATTAATATCTTCTTCTGGATCCTTCTCCAAAACAAGGTGCTCACGATTGATAACTTGTGTAAACGCGGATTTCAAATTCCTAATAGATGCTTTCTTTGTAAGATGGAGGCTGAATCTATGCGTCATTTATTCCTTCATTGCTCATTTGATGCTTCTACCTAGGAAAAATTCATCAGGTTATGGCACCTTCCTTGGGTTTTCCCTTCATCCATTGAAGATTTCTTCACTCAATGGAAAGCCCTGATAAGAAATCCTATGCTTAGGCTTTTATGGGATTTATCCTTCCCTCATGTTGCTTGGGGCCTCTAGAAAGAATGCAACAATAGAATTTATAGGGGAAAAGAAGCCTCTATGGATATTGTCTTTGATAAAAATTTCAGATCCTTGAAGGAAAATTTCAATGCCTTGGCTCAGAAGGACAACATGCCCATGAAAGCGGAGCATTCGCTCTATGACTTAATTGTTGCTAAGGATTGGAACATAAGTCTAGATTTGTCTAGAACTATAATGAATGCCAAGAAGGACAGAGAGGGTGTTTGCTGGTCTTTTCCGCCAAACGGTTTTGATCAAAGCTAACTTTGATAGTGCGGCTAAAGGCAATCTAGGGGTGGCGGGCTGTGGTGGAGTTATAAGGGATTCCTTTGGCAGTTTCATTAGAGCGATTGCCTCTCCTCTTGTCTCTCAAAAAAATCATCTGGCGGAGTTTGTTGGTGCTTTTCACATCATAAATTTAGCCCAAAGTCTTAACATTAAAAAACCTGTGGCTTGAAGGAGATTCCAAAAACATAATTGATTGCCTCTGTGGCAAGTCTCCCCCCTCGTGGACCATTAAATCATGGGTTGAGGATGCCATATTGACTTTGGCTAAATTTGAAAAAGTTAAAATATCACATGCTTATAGAGAAGCCAATGCTGTTGTGGATTTTTTTGCTAATGAAGGAGTTAGGAGTAAAGATGTGCATACCTGACTTAATACTAGCGATCTAAACTCGAATGTCTGAGCCCTATTAAATTATGATAAATCACATGGAAAAGTGACATGTTATCCCTTTAATGAGGATAGGTTGAATCTTTCACATCACAATCATTAGAGTGCATGGGACCGAGCCCAGCGGCTTAATCTACAAGAAACATTTGCATGCTTTATGGTTTCTTAGACTTGGCGGGGCCAATTTTAGTAAAGCTTTTGTTTGGGTCTACCCCACTGTGTCAGCCGAAATGGGAGGAGACAGAAAGCGAATTGAGTCGGACAGCTATGATACACACATGAAAAATGCCAAGGCTTGGAGTAAGGTTAAAAGCAGAGGGTTGCTTCCTTTCTTGGAGAAGCTTCATGGCTCTAACCAGGAGGCTACGAATCTCTTTGTTGAAAAGTGGAATAATGGAAACTTGACCTATCTGGTAGGAATGTGGAGCTCAACGAAAATCTTATTGCTGATGTTACGGGACTATCTACTAAAGGGAAGAAGTTCTTTAGGGATAGGGCTTTTTCCGATGAAGCTGTGATCAGATTTCCTAAAAAGGACAAAGAAAGGCTAAGTTTGGTTAAAATTGCAAACAACTACTTCGATGGTGACACCATAAAGGCTATTTGGAGAAAGGTTATGTGGGTCATCATGGAGTACATTACGGTGGACGGGTGCTTCACTAGAGTCTATGGTTACCACTTTTCTCTTCTCAACCACTTTCAATACAAGGTTAGGGTCTCTCTCCCCTATTATCTTTTCTATTCCTTGAAGAAAAGCTTGGAGGATAATAAGAAAAACCCTAAAAGATTCCCCCTTCTGCATACTGGGTTAATAAGGTTGATTGTTGAACATTTCTATATGCCTGCTCTCGCTATTATGGAAACTATCCCTAATTCTGAGAGTGATGACACTGAGCCCAGTGGCTCGGAGTATCTTCCTAACTCTAGTCCGACTAGAAAAGTCCTTAGCTTGCACGCTGTCCCTTCTAGGAATTCTGGTAAAACCCGCGTTGAGCTTGAGCTTGATAGCTCCTCCCTTAAGAACAACTCTATTGATAAGAAACCCCAAGCCAAAAGCCTTGTTTCCTATTCCAAAGATTCCTCTGAGTCGGAGGAGTCTAATGCCAACAAAACTGAGCTTTGCGCTAATCCTCTGTCGGATAAACACATTAATGATTACCCCCTGTTATTCCTAACCCTGAGAAAACTTGTCCTAATACTGGAAAAGAGCCCTCTCTGGATATTATGAACCTAGCCAAAACCAATTCTGAGTCCCACTTCAAACTCTTGGAATGGACATTCATTGAAATTAATGAGTTGAAAATAAAAAATTGGGCCCTCCAAAGCAAGATTGAAGAGCTGGGTGCAAAGATTGCAGAGATTGAAAAGAAAGATGTGGATCACAGTAATAGAAATATAGGTTCGAAGGTTGAGAACATAAGGAATACCATCAAAACCATTCCTGAGCAATACAACCGTATGGCAAGACACAATGCCATTATCACTAACACGATGACTAAAAAGCTAGATAAAGCCCAACAGGTTTCTCTGGTGGTGGATCTGGAGGAAGCAGAGGACAAAAGCTAGGAGACGGATGCGGGAATTTCTAGAAGAACCAGAGCCAATCTGAAGCACAAGGTCCCCCCTACTTCGAAGATGATTCAAACTTTTAAAAAGGGTGTCAATGATATGCATAATCTAGAGGAGGAGACGGAGTCTATCCTCAAGATTCTGAATTAACGACTAGGGTTTTTTTGGTGCTTACTTTGTTGTTCCTTTCGACTTGACCTTTCTGGTCTTTTTCATTTGGTTGCTACTGATCTTTTCTTAGGCAGCTAGTCTTTTTGGTTGGACTTTGGTGTCCTCTTTTCTGTTTTGTAAACGTTGTGGTTTTAGGTCCCTGTAAAACCCATTTTACCCTTTTATCAAAACACAAGGCCATCTCTGAATCAAAGGGATGTGGTAAGAAGAAGAATCGGTAGTCAGAACCATGAGCCACATCCAAAGCATTTTTTGGATACGACTCAAACCCAATTTTTTCATAAATTTCAATAGGATTATCCTCAAATTAGTATTTGTCAAATATATTTTAAAATAATTAAACCTTTTTATGTCAAGATAAATCACACATGCACTACTTGTTGTTGTAGAGTACATATTGAATTCTCTAACCATTATGATTTTTATCATTCTATATGTTCAGATTTGCATACTCACGATGTTTTGTAGGATTGTGGCATAGAAGCCCCACTAAAATATTCAAGACAGTTCTTATCAAAAGTTTATGTGAAATAAAGGATGGAAAAATATTCTACATAACAACATGCTTGGATAATTCATGTGGGCATTGCAGTGGCTTGTAGCGTATGATAGTATGTCAACATATGGAAAGCACATATGAGGTGGGACAAAAACTAGTAGAGTTTGGGAAGTATAAAATAGTGGCATACACTACAAAAGATGGTAATCAAGAAAAAAGGTGTTATTTGGTTATTCAGAAGATTCCAGTGTATCAGTTTATGTCCATGTTTCATGACAATATACTGTATGAGTATGCAAGGCATACCCATAGAGCCCAATTGTTGGACACGCAATTCATGCTATGTAAGGACACCTTTCTAGTTGGAAGCATAGTTTTAGTGGTCAAATTTGTAGAGAACTACACTCTACAACCATAGCTTGAGGTGCAGTCACAATATTACAACTGCACATAGGTTTCAATATTTGTGCACATAACATTCACTCATGCAACTAATAGTAGAAAAGACTAAAGGAGGGTATTGAGGGAGTATCACCTTTATATTAGTAATGATCACACACATTCTCCAAATTTCATGCAAGGTTGCTTCCAGATGTTCTACAATGATTTGGCTCAAACGGGCATAGCATACGGTCGACATATAATATGTTTGGATAACTCTGCAACCTAGTTCAAGAACTCGCGCATGTTCTACTGGTTGAGTAGGATGCATTTCATTATAGGTGTTCAACATATGTGGAACTTTTGTGAGTTCAAGCATGGAAAGGGGGAGCATGTGTGAAAGAGAATTAGCATGAGAAGAGTTAAAGTATAAAGACAATGCAAACTTGATAGATGCAAAATCAATTGTCGAGTGGTGTAATGCTTTGATGGGTCCAAGTAATGAAGGTATGTCTTTAGTTCATAGATTTTTTTGGTTGATGGATGATACTAACATTGCACCATAGGAGGATTGTTGTACACTAATGGATCAAGTGAGCTACACTCTTTCCTTAGCTCAGATGCGGGTTCGTGGAGTATCAATACATGGAAGATGGCATGCTTTTTCTCTTCATGTACAATGCAAGCTTGAAATGATTATCAGTCAAAGGAGTGGGTTGAGAAATGGTTGTTAAGTTATCTTAGCCCACTTCACACATATCACCCTCTGACGGAATTGAAACTAACATAGATGGATTCATCAGTCAACTTTGACCACATATTAGATCTATTTCAACCAGGTAATATATCTACTTGCTTAGTTTTTGAAATTTCTATTGTTATCTTACTTTGTCGTGTATTTTTAATGGACTAATTTCAAGAAATTTGTTGCACATATCAATGCAAGGCATGTTTATGAAATTATTGCAGATGAAGACAACGAAGAGGGAATGGAATATTACTTGTGTTATTGTGTTGAGGCCAAAAATAAATTGGAAGCCCTAGTTATAGACAGAGAAAACATCAAATACCCTATAGGCTCAATTGTTGTTACTAGAACGTGGCTTAGAAGGTACCCACATAAGAGTGTTAAATATTGGTTGTTTCAAGACTTTGACAAACATCGTAAGATTCTTCATTACTCGAACCTTGTCATGGAATCCAATGTTTGTTTGACCAAATATGGGAGTAGACCTTTGAACAAGACCTTGTGGAAGGTCCGTGAGTCTGACCATGAGGCAATACTTGACACAATAAAGAGTAGAGCAGACCCAAATGGTTCGCTGGATTAATTTGCAAGTATGCACATTGGTTCTTATTAATTTATATTTGTATGCACATTAATTTTTATGATGCCAATGCTATCATTTTCTTTTACAAAGCCTATTTTTAAGTAACCTAAAAATTGATTGGTTTCCCCTTGTAGAAAATGTTGATTTATGAGCCATCAAAGACAATCTCAGTCAAAAAAGCAATGCAACATCCTTATTTTGATGATCTTGACAAATCTCAATTATGATTTATAGCCATTTTAAAATTGTGTGTGAAGCTTGGCAAGGGAATTTCAAGTTATTCATTTGAAGTTAACCTTATCATGAGCACCTATGATGTAGACATTACAAGAGCATCTCGAAATTTCAAGTTATTCTATTCGTGAGAGGTGTTGTGTGTAATAGGTATCTTGGAACTACCAGTGAAGATGTATGACTAGGAGTGACTAAGTTGAGAGACTGCCATGCCTATCCTCAATGGAAGCGTCAAGATCTATGCCTTGTTGTTCCCGAGTAGGAACCAAATGGTGTGGATTTGTTGTCTGTAAGTGTCTTCCATCTATTTTCATTTCATTTCCATTCTGCATGCTCTTTCTTTTTATTCTTTTACTTTGCATATTTGTAAGTAAACTACTAAAAATTGATTGGTGTTTCCTTGCAAAAAATGCTGATTTATGAGCCATCAAAGAGAATCTTAGCTAAAAAAGCAATGCAACATCCTTATTTTGATGATCTTGACAAATCTCAATTCTCTCCCTATTATAACTAGCACCAATTGACTAGCATATTATAAAAACTTCATTTATCAAAACAAATCAACCTAATGATTATATCAATATCAATATAGCATACAGTCTATTGAAATAAACACTTGTTATGAGATTTACTCAAATATTCAAATTTATTTTTGCTTTCAAATATTTGTAATTCAAGCAGCATAATCCCTTTATAGTCCAAATTGCAAAAGGGAAATAATCTTTGATAGACTGTTACCTGGATACCATGTCAGTTATGGGCATTTTTTCTAAGGAATCAAGATCATGTAGGGAACCTCTACAATAACCTCTCTCAGTTTTTTTTTATCTTAGAGTCATTTTTCTATGGTGTCCAATTTTGACTTGATGGAAAAAGTGTCAATTGCAAGCAATGTAAAGTTGCAAAGTGGTGCAGCTTTTGTTCTACAACTTGTGTGACCAAACAGACTGTTCCAATGTGTTTGAAGTGGTACGTTTACACTAGGCATGGTCCTCTTTCACACCCAAACACACGGAATCACTCTAAGCTATGTTCAATCGACTCGATCCTTTAAGGGTCCAAAGTGCAAAAAAGGGCATCAATCTTTGATAGGATATTACTTAGAAACTGTGGTGCTTATGAAATCTCCATCTGAGCTTATAGGATTGCATTGGGCCCCTCTAAAATAACCTCTCTTATTTTTTGTTATCTCAGAGTCATTTTCCTATGGTGTTCAGTTTTCACTTGATGGAAAAAGTGTCAAATGTAGGCAATGCAAATTTGTAAAGTGGTGTAACTTTTATTCTACAACTCGTGTGACCAAACTATTCCAAAGCATCCGGATGGGTGGTTTTATGCTAGGCATGGTCCTCTTTTGCACCTAAACATGTGGAATCTCTTTGAGCTCCATTCAACCAACAGAATCCCTTGAGAGTCCAAAGTGCAAAATGGTTGCAAACTTCATCATGTTGTTACTCAGATACTATGATTCTTAGAAAATTCTCATTTGAGCCTATGGGATCATGTTGGGCCCCTCTACAATAACCTCTCTCAATTTTCACTATCTCGGAGAGATTTTCCTGTGGTTTGGAGAAAAAGTTGTCAAATGCAGGTAGTTGAAAGTTGCAAAGTTGTGCAACTTTCATTCTGAAACTCGTGTGACCAAACAAACTATTCTAACATGTTTGGATGGGTTTTTTTACACTATTAATTATCCTCTTTCACACCAAAACATGCGGAATTTCTCCGAGCTACATTGAACCGACAAAATCCCTTAAGAGTCCAAAGTGCAAAATGACTGCAAACTTCAGCATGTTGTTACTCAGATATCGTGATTCTTAGAACTTTATTGTCTAATCCTATGGAATCATGTTGGGCCTCTCTACAATAACCTCTCTCACTTTTCACAATGTTAAAGGCATTTTCCCATGGTGGCAAATTTTCACTTGGGGAAAAAGTTGTCAAATGCAAGTAGTTGAAAGTTGCAAAGTGGTGCAAATTTCATTTTGCAACTCATGTGACCAAGAAAACTATTTCAACATGTTTGTATGGGTATTTTTATGCTAGGCATAGTCATCTTTCACACCCAAACACACCGAATCACTCTGAGCTACATTCAACCGACATAATCCCTTAAGAGTCCAAAGTGCAAAATGGTTGCAAACTTCAGCATGTTGTTCCTTGGATATCGTGATGCTTATAAAATTCTTGTCTAAGACTATTGGATCATGTTGGGCCCCTCTACAATAACCTCTCTTGGTTCTCACTTCTCAGAGGCATTTTGTCATGGTGGAAAATTTTCACTTGGGGAAAAAGTTGTCAAATGCAAGTAGTTGAAAGTTGTAAAGTGGTGCAGCTTTCGTTCTACAACTTGTGTGATGAAACGAATTGTTCCAACACATTCCAATGGGTACATTTATGTTAGGAATGGTCCTTTGTCACACCCAAACACACAGAATCACTCCGAGCTACATTCAACCGACATAATCCCTTAAGAGTCGAAAGTGCAAAATGGTTATAAACTTCAACATGTTGTTACTCAGAGACTGTGATGCTTAGAAACTTCTTATCTAAGCCTATTGGATCATGTTGAACCCCTCTATAATAATCTCTCTCAGTTTTCACTATCTTGGAGGCGTTTTCCCATGGTGGTGAATTTTCACTTGGGGAAAAAGTTATCAAATGCAAGTAGTTGAAAGTTGCAAAGTGGTGCAACTTTTGTTCAGCAACTCATGTGACCAAATGATTTGTTCCAACGCATCTGGGTGGGTATTTTTATTCTAGGAATGATCATCTTTCACACCCAAACATGTTGAATCACTCTGAGCTACATTCAACCGGTAAAATCCCTTAAGACAAATGTTTAAAGACTATTCAAGATAAATGTTTAAAGACTATTCAAGATAAATTTTTTGTATGATAATGTGTCAAGAAGTGATGCAGATCGGGGTGGAGGCTCTCCAACCAAACACAATTCAACAACCCTTTCAACTTGGGAACCCTAACTTGATGTTCTTACAATTTTCTCAATCTTGCTTATAACATTCCAAACAGTGAAAATCGACCATATCTTTTAGAGAAGGCCTCAAAACTTGAAACTAAATATCATTCCAAGTACCCTTTTATCCCTTTAGTAACATGTCACAAAATCAGGTATGATTGTTTTGGAACAAATCACTCAAAATTGGACTGCTACGTTGCCCTTAAGGCCTAATTAGGCTAGTTTGAATAGGGGTTTATTGATTCTCTACACTCCAGATCTCAATTCTTCTCACAAATGGCTCATAAATTTCTCCTAAGGTCTACCCATTCTCACCAAAACAATTCCCACACTTTCCCAATGCTTCTTTATCAAACCCTAACCTCTAGCCATCCTTTCATGGCTAAAAACCATGAAATTTCATCTAGGGCATCACCCAATCAACTCCTAACTCTATCCATTTCCCTTGCAACTTGGAAAAAAAAAAACACACCTAATCTACCTCCATTGCACCAATTTTGACAAGATTTCAGCAGTGGAATGGAGAGTTCTACATTTTTCTTCCTTTCAACCCTATTGAACTAGGGTTTCTAACCTGTTTGAGGCAAAATGGCAATAAAATCCTCAAAAATTAATGAAACTTAGTAAGACCAACACCAAAAGAAAGCTAATTCAATTATCCATCCAATAAAATCAACCTCAATTCATAAAACCTTCGTACAGAATTGTACAATGCTCTGAAACAACAAGAAACATTAGAAATCTATAGAAAAATAGGGTTTTTTATTGAATTCTCTCCAAAATATAAGTCACCAACCTTGGGCTCGCCTTCTAAAGGCCAATTTAAACATCTTACATCAGTTTTCTAACTACCCTTTGAATTCCAAAGACCAAAAACCTTATTTCCAACCGATGACCCTTCATATTCCCTTTTTTGCATATTTTGCAATTTTGCAACAATGACAACATTTGCAAAGTTGATAACTTGACCCAACAAACCACCTAGAAACCTAATCAATGAATCAATACACATGTGACATGGTTATTACATGATCTTATTACAAAAGAAAACAAAACCAAACCAAAAATGACAAAATTGCCTCATGGAGGCAAGAAATCAACTAGGTGCTCTTGCACCAAGAAGTTAACTACTCATCATCTACTATGAATATTATGTTTTGCAAGTTTTTTGAAGATTATGTATCCTTTTCTTAATTGAGTTGTTCGAATCAAAAGATTAAATATACCAAAATATTTTTATGAAACATCTCGTGGAATACCAAATGAAAACGTGTCTTTTGCTTTTAGATAAAGCATTTCATGGAACTCTTTGTGTTAAACTGAATTGAGATATGTAAGAACAAGGGAGCATTAGTAAATACATTTCTCAAGGATCTTAAATAATCCTTCTCTCCCATTGCAATTTTGGCTAGATTATTGCTTTCAAAGTATTAGAAATGCTTTGCCTATTTTCTAGTTGGCAGTTGCCATTGTAGAAGGCTCATCCTTTGATATATATTATACTCATTCTTAATCAATTATCAAGTTAATAATCAATGCATTTATTTACAATTAATATTTTCTTAAATCAATTTGTGCAATTTTGTAATTTGTAAGTCTACTAGTATTCCTAAAAATATTGAAGATGTTTAGCATTGACTAATAAAGTTGTTTAGCATCAATCAATAAATATTCAAGACAAACCATGAAGGACAATAATGATCAATGCTAGTTCTGACCAATTAATAAGTATACATGTGAATAATTCAAGCATACATGTGAATAAGGGAAGCACAAGTACTCAAAAACACGTAAACCTTGAAGTATACACACGAATACATAGTATGCATAAATTAATACAAAGTATATGCATGAATACAAGGTATACATATGAAAACACATAAGTCACAAAGTATGCATTGGAATACATGTAAGTCACAAAGTATACATGTAAGTTGTAAAATATACACTTGAATACACATAACTCATATCTATTGAACCATGGATTTATAATGCAAATGTGGACACCATCCATAAAAAATATTCGTATTAACCAAATAGCCATGTAAGCATACATCAATATATGTTGATATAAGTATAAACTATATACAAAATAGCCATATAGGCTTACAAGAATTCCATATAGGCATACAATGTCAAATATATCCAATATGTAAAATATGTACAAAAATGCCATATAGGCATACAACAAAGGGCTCTAGAATCAAAATTCATTGCTTTGCATCCTCCCAAAATAAGTTCTTTCAATTTGCTTGTCATCCAGATGGTGATAGGTCTATTACTCATTTATTTTGAGGCTGAGGAGTGCTTCTGGTGCTCCTCCTAGTTTTTAGCTCTTGGTGAAGCTATATTTGTTACAATAAGAAGTAAATACATTAATATATAGAAATTACATTATAAAAAATTATATATTTAACAAAATAATCACTTACCGCCAGTAGACAATCTCTCTCCTCACAAGGAAGATTCACATGCTCATGTTGTGGTGTGCTAAAGCCCTGTAGAAACCATCCAAAGAAAAATTAAACTACGAATCAATAATGGTTTGATTTTTCACTAACAAACAACTATAACTACAAATGTAAGTTGAAATTTAGCAATCTGCCTCATACCTCCTCTGTGAGAGCCATCGAGGACTCTATAGAAAATGAAACACTGAGCTCCATTGTCTTCTGAACATTTAGAGGTGTATTCGCTTCCAACATCTAAAAATAAAACAACAAATTATTCAATCACGAAAACTACAATAGCAATCCACATCATGGCTTATAATGTATGAGATAATGAACAAAAATTTGAGTACTTATTAAACTATATATTTCCGACTATCATGCTTACTATTTTCCCTATCCATAGTTTGTTCGAAAGCACCTACTTTTATGCTATTACCCATAACAGCAATGCGGTGAACCGTTTGATAAAATGCTTCCGTAGGTCCATGTACGATAACTATGGTAGCATAGAGAAGGTAGTGAGTTGTTTGAAAAAATGCCTCAAATAAATTGGGTTTCATGGCACGATGGAATTCCATTACAAAAAAATGTGTTATGGAATTCCATCACCATAAGACCACATTTATTTGAGGCATTTTTTCAAATAGTTCATTGCCTTCTCTATGGTATTATGTTGGGATGGGGTGGATGGTATAGTGTCGTCTTGGTTATGAGATGGAGGGTGATCATGACATGAAGAGGGAAGGGTGGGGAGATGAACAAGTGGAATAAAAGGTGGAAGGTTCCATGGATTGGTAAATCAAGGATGAGGACCTTGAAAAGAATTTGGAGGGGAATTTTAGCTAAAGGGATGGTTTCTATTCTTCAAGAAGTGAGTTTTTTGAAAAATTCCTTAGAAAAATGTGGTCTCAGGGTGATGGAAGGCATTCAATCACCATGAGACCACATTTCTTCAAAGAATTTTTTCATACTAATCACTGCCTTGAATATGATATTGCATACTATTATTCTTTGATATATTTTTTCCAAGAAACTATAGTTTGTTGGAAAGCACCTATTTTAGGCTTTTAGCCATAGCAGCAAGGAAGTGAGTAGTTTGATAAAATGCTTTGGTACATGTATGTATGGAAAATGTGGTAGCATAGAAAAGGTGGTGAATTGTTTGAAGAAATGCCTCAAAGAAATGTGGTCTCATGGTGATGGAATGGAATTCCATCACCATGAGACTGCATTTCTTTGAGGAATGTTTTCAAACTACTCACTACCTTGTCTATGCTATTGCTTACTATTATGCTTTGATAGATTTTTTCCAAGCATCCATAGTTTTTTGGAAAGGACCTATTTTAGGATTTTAGCCATAGTAGCAAGGAAGTGAGTAGTTTGATAAAATGCTTTGGTACACATGCATGGAAAATGTGGTAGCATAGAAAAGGTGGTGAGTTGTTTGAAGAAATGTGGTCTCATGGTGATGGAATGGAATTCCATCACCATGAGACCACATTTCTTTGAGGAATTTTTTCAAACTACTCACTACCTTGTTTATGCTATTGCTTACTATTATGCTTTGATATATTTTTTCCAAGCATCCATAGTTTGTTGGAAAGCACCTATTTTAGGATTTTAGCCATAGCAACAAGGAAGCGATTAGTTTGATAAAATTCTTTGGTACACATGTATGGAAAATGTGGTAGCATAGAAAAGGCGATGAAATGTTTGAAGAAATGCCTCAAAGAAATGTGGTCTCATGGTGATGGAATGTCATTCCATCACCATGAGACCACATTTCCTTGAGGCATTTTTTCAAGCTACTCACTGCCTTGTCTATGCTATTGCTTACTATTATGCTTTGATAGATTTTTTCCAAGTATCCATAGTTTGTTGGAAAGCACCTATTTTAGGAATTTAGCCATAGTAGCAAGGAAGTGAGTAGTTTGATAAAATGATTTGGTAGCATAGAAAAGATGGTGAGTTGTTCGAAGAAATGCCTCGAAGAAAGATGGTATCATGGTGATGGAATGGCATTCCATCACCACGAGACCACATTTCTTCGAGGCATTTTTTCAAACTACTCACAGCCTTGTCTATGCTGTTGCTTACTATTATGCTTTGATAGATTTTTTCCAAGCATCCATAGTTTGTTGGAAAGCACCTTTTTTAGGATTTCAGCCATAGCAGCAAGGAAATGAATTGTTTGATAAAATGCTTTGGTAGACATGTATGGAAAATGTGGTAGCATAGAAAAGGTAGTGAGTTGTTTGAAAAAATGCCTCAAAGAAATTGGGTCTCATGGTGATGGAGACCCAATTTCTTTGAGGCATTTTTTCAAACAACTCATTGCCTTGTCTATGCTATTGCTTACTATTATTCTTTCATATATTTCTTCCAAGCATCCATAGCATAGACAAGGCAATGAACTATTTGAAAATATGCCTCAATAAAAAGTGGTCTCATGGAATTCCATGACAAGAAAATGCAATTGGAAGTTGCTCCTACTTATTACTTATTCTATGTGAAGTAATTGCACCATTGCTTATATTGACTTTCTAAACAACTATATTGTAGTTGAAATTTTGTCATCTATCAACATCTAGTTATTAGTTATGGAATGTAAAGTAATGCTTTGAGTTTGAAAGATGTGCAATGCAATGTAATCAATGATATGAATATAAAATACACAAATCTATTACTTGTACAATTCATTAGTTAAACTCTTTATTCTATTACTTGTGTGTAGGTTTGTGTAAATCCACTAGCACTGGGAGGTGTCCCACGAAATTTCTAATATTAGCCTATTCAACATCCAAAATCACATATTAGAATACCATTCATAAAAGAATGCTATTAACATGTAATAAATTTATAATTGTTTACTAAATGATAATAAATTTCCACAATCCATATTGTTGCATGAATCTATTTCTGGATTTGATTGTGTTAAATCCAGCTCATAAAGAAATTTGCAGACTTAGCCTTTCTAAAAAGATGCAGAGATGCCAAGCTGATTCCTTCCTTCACCAAGGTCAACCATGATTTGCGTAGCCACCACACCAATCTCATTTTTATTTGGGCTAGCTTATCCCTTCTCAGATCTATGATTAAATCTACCAGGTCTTCTATCAACCATTTAAATTTGAGGCTCCTTCCTCTTCATCTCGAACATGCCAATGCTCTTCGACTAGACATTTGGATTCGCCTGGATGTTTCTTCGCATATGAGAGCCCAGGGCCACCACGAAGCATTCACGAGGAGGCAGATAAAGAAGCTTTTGGCTTTGCAGTGCAAACACGATGCATCTTCTCACTTGCAACCCAATTATTTGGGTTCTCTTCAATTAGTCTCTCTAGTCGTTCGGCCAACTTCTTGCTCATTGCATTCAGTAGTCTCTCATTCTAAGACTTCAACCTCCATCACTCATCAGTCTCCTGTCAATGGGAATGATCCTACCATGTCCGTTCGGGATTCCATGTGGGTTTCAGCTCTTTCTCAGACTTCGGCTTCACTAGATTTTCAATCTATCAGTTGCTCGATATCCTCCTCCAATCATTGTTCTCCTCTCATCAGTCAAGATCTTGCAAGTTCCCATGATCAAGGTTCTCAGATGGTTCCTTCGTTGTATCTCTAGTCTAACGGTCACTATCAGGCCTCCATCATTCATCAATCTCCTCTCAATGGGAATAATCTAGGTACGGGTTCTTGCTCTCTCATTTTTTCATCTTCCAGCATTAATTGCTCTAATTCTTCAACAAATCGCAACATTCCTCGACCCTCTCCCAAGGTCAGCTCTCAGCCAATTATGTCTTCTTGCTCTAAGATTTCCCCCCCAGCCATTGTGTCCTCCCACAACGTGCCCTCCCTATGTGGGGTGGCATCTCCCTCACTCCATTCATCCAGCTCTGCTCTTCTCACGTCCCATCTCTCTTTTCAATGCTCCTCTTTTTTGTCCCTTCGTTCTACCACCCTCAGGCCCACTTGCATTCAAGATTGGGAGTCGAAACTTTTGGTCAACCTATCTTCTACCCCCCTTGATCCGCTGGCCACGAACTTATTAAAAAGGGGTCCGGTTTTTTCCATCACCCTGCATGCTATTCCCCACTTGTCCTCTCTTATTGAAATTGAAAATATCATGCGCTCTCTTCCTTTGGAAACTGCCGAAGAAATCAAGCAAGATTGTGCAGTCTCCCTCCGGCATGCCAAATCCCCCAAGTGAAATATCCCTAAAGCTGAGATCATTTGCATTTAACAATCTGGTGTGTAATAATAACCTAATCATTTACAAAGCCGACAAAGGGAATGCCACTATCATCATGAATAAGAGTGATTACATCTCCAAAATGCATGACCTTCTTTCTGATTCGAGTTGCTACAAGATTTTATCTTGCAACTCGTGTTCCAAAATTTTACATAAGGTTAAGATGCGTTATCCCTTTCTTCCTTTGATGAGGCTACCAAGAAGCATTTGTTACCCTCTAAGGAAGTGACGCCTCACATCTATGGTGTCCCTAAAATTCACAAAAAAGGCATTCCTTTGAGACCCATTGTGGATACCATAGGCTCCCCCACCTACAAATTGGCATCCTTTCTTGCCAAATTTATCTCCCCTCTAATTGATAATTTTGATTCCCACATTAAGGACTCTGACCATTTTGTTCACTTTGTTAAGAATGTCAATATGGAAAATGGGGACATTTTGGTCAGTTTTGATGTGGTTTCCCTCTTCACCAAGGTTCCCTTACCAGAATCAATTGAGATTGTCAAGTGTAAGTCTAATGACGAGATTGCTTCCCTTGTCGAATTATGCTTGAGATCCACTTTCTTCACTTTCCATGATGTCATCTATGAGCAGGTTGATGGTGTGGCTATGGGTTCCCCGCTTTCTCCTGTCATAGCTAACCTCTATATGGAACATTTTGAGGAGTTTTCCCTCTTCTCCTTCCCCCTCAAGACGAGATGGTGGAAATGTTATGCAGATGACACTAACTTTTGTTGGTCTGATGGCCTTGATAAGCTTGAAGAGTTCCATACTCACCTCAATAGTTTATCCCAGTGTATCTCCTTTACTAAGGAGATTGAATCTAATGGCCAACTCCCTTTCCTTGACATCTTTCTCATCAAGAAACCTGATGGTTCCCTTGGTCGTCATGTTTTTCGCAAGGCTACCCACACTGATCTCTACCTCCACTCTTCTTCTCATCACCACCCTTCCCAAAAAATTGGTGTCCTTAAAACCCTTGCCCTAAGAGCCTTTCGTATCTGTGATAAAGACAATCTAGACCAAGAACTAGCCCATCTTCGCAAAGTCTTCATCTTGAATGGGTGCAAAAGCAAGCAAATCTCTCGAGCCTTCAACCAAGCCAAATCATATTTCTATTCCAACTCCTTATCCACCAAGCCGATTTTCCTCCAAGGTGCCTATCTCCCTTATATTGAGGGAATCTCTCAAAAAATCGCTAAAATTCTTCAAAAAAAGGGTCTTCGTTGTGCCTTCAATCCATGTTCCACTATAAGGCATCGTTTCCCCTCCCTCAAGGATTCTAGAGATGTTTTGCTTGAGTTTGGAGTCTACAAGGTTAGTTGTTCTTGTGGCATTCCTTATATTGGTGAAACCGGTTGATCTTTTTGCACAAGAATCAAAGAGCATGGTGCGGATATCAAGCATGAGCGAGTTGACAAATTTGCTTTGGTAGACCACTCGTCTTCGACTAAGCACCACATTTTGTTAGAAAACACTCGAGTTTTGTGCAAAGAAGACAATTTTTTCAAGAGGAAACTCCATGAAGCCATTCATATCAACTTCCACCCTTATAACCTTAATCATGATGAGGGGTGGAGCCTCAGTAATGCTTGGCAACCGTTACTATCCAACTTGCATAACCTAGCTCATTCTTAGCTTTGTTTCCCCCCCCCCTCCCCCCCTTTCTTGTATGGCGGGTTCCCTCCCTCATGGTTGTCTCCACCTTCCCCTCTCCTCTCCTTTGACCCTACCCCTCGTCTTTCTCTCCCATCCCTTGTAGTTTCTTTTGGGTTGAGTTGTTTATTCTCTTTTAGTTATTTTATTTGGTGATTTTATTAGTCTGCTTTTCTCTTTCTACTTGTGTTTCTTCTCTTTTTTTTGGTCTCTTCTTTTGTATTTCTTCTCCATTTTTCATTTACTCTTTTAGGGCTTTAATTTATTTTGCCTCATTGTCCAATTTTCCAATTTATTTGTCTTGATTTACTTTCCTTTCTTTTTGCTTATATTTTTCTTTTTGTTACTTTCATTTTTGAATTTTATTGGCTTTTCTATTTTTAATTTTATCTGCTTTTATTTTGTGTTCTTTCATTTTATTTATTCTTGCTGATATATATATATATATATTTATTTATTTATTTATTTTATATTTTTTTTTTGCCCTCTCTTTTATTTTATTTTTAATTTTATTTTCTCTTTCAACTTTATTGGCTGAGGACTTGTGCATTTACCTTCTCTTTTTATTTTAGTTTTAATTTGGTCCCTTTTTCATTTTGTTATTCTTTTCATTTTGGTTTATATATACTTATTCATCATTTTCTTTTTCTTTACAGTATTTGTTTATTTTTTTCTTATTGTATTTTTATTATTGTTTTTATTCTATTCCAATTTCCTCTCTTTTTATTTTGATTTTTATTTTCATCATTTCTTGTCTTTTTGAGTTCTCTTCAAATTATTTTGATTCTTGTGTCTAATCAAGTTGTAGTAATTTTTCTTCCTTTTTGTTGATTTGTATGTTTGTTGTTGGTGTTTTTTTCTTGGTTCTTGGACTTGCATTTTTTGTGTTTTTCTTGGGGTAATATTTTCCTTGGGTTGACCTTGGACCTCGAATTGTGTGCCTCCTTCCCCTCTCCTCCCTCTCTCTTTTTAGCTGCTCCAAGTTTGCAAACTATCATTTTCTCCTCTTGCTCTCTACCATCTTGATGATGGATCACAGAGTGTGATCTGAAATGTTGATAAAAAAAAGTTTTAACAAAATAAAATCTAGAAATAGATTCATGAAATTGTTTACTAGTTACATACCTCAATGGTAGATAAAGTGGAGTGAGACGCGGGTGTAGGGCCGGTGTATCTAGTATCAACACTATGACCTTGAAATTTTATCAAAATCATAAAACTAAATTAGTTAATCTTGCATTTTAAAATTAAAATTCAATGAATATGCTAACATTTACTTGAGTATCAATGTCATAGGCCTCATTCAAAATGTCATCTTCCCTCGTCATCGCCATAGTTGTAGACGTATCCTATGTAGCAACCTCCTGAGTGTCGGTGGGGTCATATGAACAAGTTTCCCTGCAAGCCTCACACACATGTGGTCGAAGCCCACCACTTGAAGACTCCCCTAGGTGGCGATGTAGTATAGGGCTGGCATGTTGGATGACACTCTGGGTCAAAGAGCTGATGGCCTGCAAAGTTTCTAGCTCGACACTCTCCTTTGTGATGGAAGGGATAACGATGTGCTCATGAGGTGGCCTAGCGAGAGGTCATCTCGCTTGCCACCTAGGATCCTGTTGTGCATCAGGTCTATCTTGAGCCAACGCCCCACCTCTCCCCTGAAAGTCCCTCATATCAAAATAATTTAGGATTTTTTTCAGGATGAACTCACAATATAGTTTCCTCAAGAAATATTGCGGGACTTCACAATTGTTGCATGGTGGGTAATCAAAAACCATGTACCATCTATCCCAAAAATAATTCCTAATCTGTTGGTGGTGGCACCAATGGATAGGAAACCTCTTCACATTGAGGGTACAAGATTTACATTTGTGCGTGGGCTAGTGAATAATGAGCACGAATCTAATTTATAATTTTTTAATCTTTTACATCTTTATATGATAATTTATCTCGGTAGTAATCCCTAGCCACTTACCTCCTATCTTGCCAACCAGTTAATTGTTTACTGATTGAATCTACATGTTTTAACATTTCTTTGAGTGAAGCTGCAAGGGTCTTTCTTTCCATGGTTGAACTATTTGGATCATTCAACCTTGTGATTAACTCCTTGATTTGTTTTTTATTGTTTTCAAATTCACTCATTAAGTTTTTTTGAGTGCTAGGAGGATATTGAGGGATTGGTAGAGGATATTGTTGTTGTGGTTATTCTTGTTGAGTATTTTGTTGATGTTGTTGTTGCTGTGATTGTTGAGGATTTTTTTCCTCTTGTTGTTGTTGTGCTTGTTGAGGATTTTTAGGAGGGTTTGCAGGTTCATTAACATCTCCTACAAATTCAAAAAATTAATATAAAAAACAACCTGAAACTAAAAAATTCACAACAAAAAATAAACAATACTTACCTCTCAGACCTCCTCATCGACATGGTGGCATCCTGGCAATGAAACAACAACAATTTGATGAAAAAAAATTCTAGATGGCTCCTTCCAAAACGCGAATGTGAAAATGAAGGGTTTTGGCCGTGAGCATAAAAAAAACATAGTCACAATGAAAGTGATTTTGATTTTATTTTTTTTCCTTTAATTACCTCATAACATGAATGTGTTATAACACGCTCACGTTATGGGCTTGTTGTGGTCGAGCCTTAGGCTCGACACACCAAGCCACAACACGTCTGCGTTATAATGCACTTGCATTATGGGCTTGTTGTGGTCGAGCCTTAGGCTTGAAACACCAAGCCATAACATGAGCATGTTATAACACGCTCGCGTTATGAGATTTCAAAACTTTTTTTAAAATTTGGCCACAAATTGGTCCCCCATCTTTTTGCACCCGCCCAACCATTGATCTCAACTTTCAATCTCCACCATCAATCAAAATTTTGAAAATATATAAACAAGTCAGTTCCCTCCATCAAATCAATTCACATGTTATGGGAAATCATTCATAATCTTGAGCATTCAAGCATTTTTTAGCAATTTGAGCATCTTGTGGATCAACCATCATCAATTCAAGCTTTTGCAAAGTTGGGTTCTAGGGTTTGAGGAATCCAACACCCATATCCATCAAGTTTTTCACAATTGAATGTTAGGTTAGCATTTGTTTCGATAATTTTTATGGATTTATGCTTCACTTTGTTAATATTTTTCTAAAACAAGTGCATTCAATTTCATTGATTAGTGGGTTTAATCAATCTTTTCTTTGTGGGTATTTGAGATTTCTAACCCTAATTGTCTTAATTGTGTTCCTAATTGATTTTACACTAACCCCATTACATAGTGGGAACATCCCGCATTACCATTAGGATATCCTAATCCTCCTTACTAATCATATATAATTTGATCCCATCAGTAGTTCCCTATATGTTCTACATTGATATCTATAGGTTTTATCTATCAAAATATCTCATTTAAAATAATAGGATCTTACTTTCTATCTATTTACACAACCTATTAATATCATATTCATAGACTTCATGGATGCCATATGTGATTACTATTGTTAATCTTAGTATTCACAAGATTTGGATATTTTCATGCATCCAAAAATGTAGTACTACAACTTGCAAGATTAATCTTGTAGCATATATATCTAAATCATCATTTGAATGAGAAATCGTATAGCTAACCTAGGAAAATTCCTTCTCCAGTGCTCCTCCATGTCATGCATCATATGAATCATACTATAAATAATAAAGAATTCTCTTCCATCTGACAAGATCAAAATTGTAAGAATTAATAATAATAAATTTATCCCTATGGTTGCAAGTCCTAATGAAATATTTGGTAAGGGTACACCACCTTGCACACTCCCTACTTTTTTCATGCAATAACACTCTATCCTACTCTTGGATGATTTAGAAGTCTACCAATGCCACCTATCTACCTAATACAAGAAATTGATGAATAAATGATGCAAAGATAGGAGGATTCAACAACATATCTCACAAACATTCAACAATAATCCAAATAAATCTTTGTATAACACATGCTATTAGTCATTCTATGTCACATTGGAAATATAACTATGGCAACCCACAATTTAATGCAACAAACAGTTATTAATAACTTCCACATAACAAATAATGAAGCCAATCTCTCTATTGAGATTGAATAAAATATAGTTATAGACCTTTCCTCCAATTTTTATGAAGATCCAATGGTGGAAAAGAAAGTTATTGCATTTTCCCCAAAACTACAAACCTTAGGTAGGGTTCAGACCTGCTCTTACTAAAATGGTCATAACTTATTCAAATCTTAATGAAATTTGATGAGACTTGAAGAAAATTAAAGTAGATTAGCATGGAAACAAACTCCAATTTTTTTTAGATGAAAATATGGAATGTACAATCCGTACCATCATATTTTTCAGACTATAAATTCTATGCAATATTGTTAGAATAGGGTAGTCTCACCAAAATAGTCATATCTCCCACAAAACTCAATAAAATTCAATGAGACAAAATAATTAGAAAATAGAAATAGAGATCTCTCCATCCATATATGATACTCCATTATTTGTATCCATACTAGGTCGTACAATGCACAACTTCAACCTAGAAACAATGTAAAAATTAGAAAATGCACACAAAATTTGAGGTTGTCATTCATCAAACTTCAAAAATAATGTCTCCAACCCCCAATTCTAGTTTTTGAGGGTGTATTTATATATTTACAACCAAAAAAAACCATTTTCAACTACCTTTTGATTACTTTGTTGACAAAACACTTTAGTGACACTTTTTGACAAGTTGCTTGACAACTTTCTTGAGCAACTTTTACAATTTTCACAATATGGAACAAATTTAAACAATATTTGACAAATGACTTAAAATATGACTTCCTAAGACTCAAACACCTCTAAAATGGTTTGATAAACCTTATTATAAGACCCAATACACAAAATAGAGCAACTATTTACAAATGGCCTCATGGAGGCAAGAAATCAAATAGGTTCTCCTACACCAATAAATCACATCATGTAGTGTGACTATCATCTTACTTGTTGGAAAATAATTTTTTTAATCTAAATCCTACCTCTTAAAAAGTGGTCAACATATTAATTTCATAACCAAGTATTAGAAATTACCTCATACATCCAAATCCTACTCCATATACCATTTGATTCTAATCCATTGATATATCTAATAAACATATAATCTACAATTAGCACTTATGAGGCCACTATCTAATTTCTAACTTGTTGTAAATCCACATAAAAAAAAAATAATAATATCTTATCATGACAAAAAATTGATAGTGAATTGTAAATTAAACACAAATTTGAATACATATTGTAGATAATTTCCATGCATGATAAGTTAGTTACATGGATTACATCCATGATATCCATCAATTTTGTGGGAACTAGTTTAGTTCCACATGAATGAAGTCACATATGTGCTCAAGCGTCACACACACACACACACATATATATATATATATATATAAGCAAAGGTTTTTATTGTAAAATATAATTAACCTTTCTTTATGACATTCTAAGCATTTAATAAAAAAATTATTTTTTTTTGCACTTAGTACTAACATTGGGAACTCTTACCAACCACTTGTGCTCATATTCTATTAGCTCTTTAGGTGACACATCCTTGATTTTAAACCATGTTTTCTCTCTTAATTTTTATCTCTCAAAAAATGACAATAAGAAAATGAAATGTGTTTTACATTTTATCTCTTATATATATAACAAAGATATATTCTACTTTTATGTCTTGTTATGCTATATTTTATTTAGTGTGACATACAATATTATTTTTCATGGTGATCTACATTATTGACATGGTGTGACATTAATAAATTTTGCTAATATTTTCTATGTTAACATTTATTAAAATGATTCTTTATTAAAAAAGTACATGTGTAATGGTAATAGCTTATATACATTGTATTAATAGAATCATTTTATGCTAAATTATTATAATGAATATATTTTTCATATGTTCATTACTATTTCTAAGACATATATTTTGGGAGCATTTTAAAGGTACAAATTACAATACAATATTGATGGGAACTAAATTTATAGGATACAAATCTTGTCATATTATTGTTTGTACATACCTAAAAAAGCATAAGAAAAAATACTATGATGTGCATTGAGATCGAAACTAATAATACTGTTATTTATTTCAAACAATTTGTTTTAAAAATTACTAAATATTTATTGTAGAATATAATATATTCCAACGAAAGAAACGGGGTAGTTTTCCGTTAACATCTGCTTGCCAAGGGGAGATGTATAATAGTGGTGGGCGGGGGCCCACTTTGGACTGCAAACCCACCCACGGGATTTCAATCTCATTCTCTTCGTCCATAATAATGTTCGCCACTGGTATTGCCTGCCTCTTGTTTTAATGTTGATTCACGCCTTTATCTTTATATTCCTCCCCTGTTCTCCTTATCTCCATTAAGATCACAAAGGCATACTCTCCTGACTTCTCATCGCTGGAAAAATGAGTATTTCAAATGCATTGGTAGCTGTGAGTGTTGCTTCCATTCACGGATTTAGAGATCGGGGAATTCATTTCAAACGTTTACATAACATGATGGCTGAGCTTTCTTTTGGTGCTGCTGCTGCTTCCTTTGTTTTTGCCCTTTATCACTCCGATGAGAGGGCGAGTAGGAGGAATTTTGCAGAGAAGAAGAAGCAGCAGTCAGACGGTGAAGAATCGTTAAGGCGTGTGATGTATCTCAGCTGTTGGTCTCCTTCATAAATGTTCATTATTTCAAATGATTCATGTCCCCTCTCCAATATTGTAAATTATTCTCTTCACTACCTGCTGGAAGGAGATGTAAATTATATCAAATTCCAATCCAGCCGGCCCCAATTTTGTACTCGGTTTTCTTTCTTTTAATGAACAGATTATCAGATTACATCCATCTCAATTCCAATTCGTTTCGGTTTTGAGCGGTTCATGTAATTTCAAGATTTGTTTTTGTTGATGGTGTGTATCGAACACGTAACCTTAAGAATTTTCTTAAAGCTCACTGCGATCAGTACATGACAATTACCATTCTGGATGCTTCCCCCACTTTTTTTTCACGTGCCTGTCTATGCCTTTACATTCTGCATACATGTCTACCAGAGCATTTCCAACTACATCGTCTGACAAAATTCCTCTATCCTTTATCCTTCGATGGATGTTCATACCCTGTTCCAAAGCCCCATTTTGGCACGGGAAAGATGAGGAAGATGTCAAAGGTTGCAGAGTCTCGCTTTACACTCACCGATCGCATTTGCTTGAAAGTTATGAGAGATGAGTAATAGAAGGCCATACCATGTGTAGACAAGATTAATGAACAGTGCAGTCACTTGTGGAATGTTTGATTATTCCTCCATTGATCCACTCTTCGCCACAGAGATGAATGTTATCCTGCATAAACCACCTCTTCATCCTAATGATACACCATTTAGATGATCCAGAAAAAAACTACTAAAGAAAACATGTCTGAACTCTAAATAAACCACGATCCACGTAAACATTTTGCATTATCCTTAGATGGATGTCCATACCCTGTTCCAAAACCCCATTTTGGCATGGCAAATACGGGGACGAGGACGATGTTGTCAGAGGATGTCATTCCATGAGACCGCGTCTTTGAGGCATTCAATCAAACAGTTCACGTGCCTTGTATATTCTTCCACATTTTGCAAGCATTTCTCCTAGAGCATTTCCAACTATATCATCTAACAAATTTCCTCATTCCTTTATCCTTTGACGGATGTCCATACTTTGTTCCACAACCCCGTTTCGAGGCAGACAGGAGCATGTTCTCAAAGGTTGTGGAGTCCAACTTTATACCTCCAAATTGCATGCTATCAAAGGTTGTGGAGTCCAATTTTATACTTGGAAATTGTATTTGGAACACAAAAGTGTATACTTTGTAATTTCTCTTTTAGTTTTATACCACTCTCACAAAAGTGCATAGCTTATAATTTTTACTTTTCAGTTTACATCATTCTAGGTCATTCCCTTGATGCATGATTTTAGTGCATAATTTGATCATTTTGGTAAACTCATTAAGTCGAGATTAATTCCAACATTCATTTATGCTATATTATTCAATTAAAAATTCATCTAGCCTAGTTATCACTAGTCTACTTATCTTAAAAAAGATCAAATAGTGATTGTCTTCCATGTACAAGATTGTTGGCATGATCACATTTAACTTTCAATTTTCAATTATTGCAATCAAAGCTAGCAATTGTAGGATTTGATTGTTACCTATTGACATGGGCATGGAATAATTAAGTTATGCATTTAGAGCTATTTATTTAAATGCATCATTTTAGGACCCCTACACATTATTGAAAGCATACCTTAATAAAATAAAGAAAAATATTTTCTTGTAGGTAATCACTCTTCAAACATTCTCTATTAACATCAACAACAATCGATCTCTAAATAATCAAGTGAGCTATATCCATTGTCAAAACACATTTTGATTACATTCTCCAGCACAATAACTCCTTAGCATACATCATGCATTAGAAAAATAAAAAAATCAACTCAACTAGATTCATTGTCACAATTATAGTAAGTTTTCTTTACATGAACTTACAATTTACAAGGAGTTAGTCCAAATAATGACCAATAAGTTCAACCTAATTCAAAAAAGCCCACTCGTAATCAAAATTATCTAAAACATTATATTGCAACTAGTTTGATTTATTTGAAATGTTGGAGCATAAATATGTTTCAAATAGTCCAATTTGAAAATAATAGTACGATTTTTTAAAGAATAGTACGATTTTTTAAAGAATAGTACGATTTCTTAAAGAATAAGCCTATATTTTTGAAATATGTATATTGTTTTTGATAAAAGGGTAAAACAGGTTTTACAGGGACCCAAAACCACAAAGTTTACAAAACTACAAAGAGGACACCAGAGTTCCACCAAAAAAAATAGCTGCCTGAGAAAAGACCAGCAACAACCAAATAAAAAGGACCAGAAAGGTCAAGAAAGAAGGACCAGCAAAGAAAGCACAAAGAAAACCCCAACCATTAATTCAGAGTCCTAAGGACAAACTCCGTCTCCGCCTCCAGATCCTGCATATCTTTAACCCCCTTTTTAAACATTTGAATCATTTTCGGAGTAAGGGGGGCCTTGCACTTCAGATTGGCTCTGGTTCTTCTAGAAATGTCAGCTTCAGTATCCTGGCTTTTATCCTCGACATCCTCCAGATCAACCACCAGAGACCCCTGCTGGGCTTTATCAAGCTTCTCAGTCATCACATTAATGATTATAGCATTGTGTCTTGCTATACAGTTGTTTTGCTCGGCAACAATTTTGATGGTATTCTTTAAGTTCTCAGCTTTGGTGTCACTACTGTGAGCCGCTTCTTTCTTTTCCATCTCAGCAATCTTAGTGCCCATTTCATCGATCTTACTTTGCAGGGCCCAGTTTTTAATTTTCAGCTCATTAATTTCAGAGAAAGTCCAATCCAAGAGTTTGGAGTGGGACTCAGAGTTGGTTTTGGCAAGGTTGAGATAAACCAGAGAGGGCTCTTTTCCATTGTTAACAGGGGAATTATTATAAATGTGTGTGTCTGGCAGAAGGTCAGCACAATGTTCATAATTGTTGGTATCAGATTCCTCCGACTCAGAGGACTCTTCAGAGTATTATTTCTATATATATGACTATTATTTCTACTTTAAATTATGTGAAATAAGTCTGATTTTTTCAAATATCCATACAAACTATAGTCTAATTTATTAAATTGCAACACTTGTGTGTGGAAGGTGTTATTTTTTGTTGTTTGATCCTATGTTTTGTGTGTTTTCACAATTTCAACATGGTGTCAAAGCATGAATTCAACAAACTCCTTATTGAATTTTGAGGGTTTTCCTCAACTAGGATTACAAGGCCATCAAATCTAGAATTTTCATATTTTTATGTAGGTTTTGGATTTGAACATATTTTTGGTGCATGTTGGACCAAAATGGAGTTCACTATTGTGTTCAAGAGGTTGAATAGACAAATTTTGACTATAAAATTTTATATATTCGTTAATAAGAGCTTCTGAGAAATTTATTTTTTACTATAGGGACCATATGACACATGTATAGTTGTATAGTATCACAGGTTTGAAAAAAACAAATAGTGCTCATTATAGCGCTACATTATATGTAGTGCTAGAAGAGTCGGCCACATCACCTTGTATTAGAGGCCTCACATATTGTGTAAGGCTCTAAGTGAGTGAGCTAATGGAGTCTAAGGTGTCCACCTCGATATTGTCCTTCACAACAGAAGGAATAGTCACATGCTCCACCACAGGCCTACCCAAGGGTTTTGGTGCTAGGTGTGGGTTGCATTGTGTCTCCACTCTATCATGTGAGGAGTCCCCACCTCTACCTTATAAATATAGAAAGTCAAAATTGTTTGGAATGTCATTGAGGAAAAAATCACTATAGAGTTTCCTCAAAAATTATTGTGGAACCTTGTAATTATTGCGCAGAGGTTAGTCAAAAACCATCCACCACCTAGCCCAAAAATTATTCTTTATCCCTTCATGGTGGCACCAATGGATAGGGAACCTCCTATATTCAGTTGCTAAGTGTTGATTGGTTCGTGGGTTAGTGAAGAAGGCACACAAGTCAAATTTGTTAATTTTTATTTTTTTTACTTGCTCATAGGATAGTTTGTTTGCATAAAATTATTTTTGTTATTCCCTCTATTGGATTAAAAATTAATTTGCACACTCACTAATCATACATGAGACACGATAGATTGCAGGGATTCAACAAGGCTTACATCCTATGAGGGTTTTTTGCAATAGGGCCATTCAACCTTGTAATCAATTCCTCGAGCTATTTTTTATTGTCTTTTATTTGCTAGGTAGTATGTTTTTTTGTGTTCTTAGGGGATGTATAGGAATTGATGGAGGTGTTTGATGTGGTTCCTGTTTAAGAGATTATTCATGAGGACCTTTGATGGAGTATTTTCAATATTTGGGGGTGGAATATCATTTCATGAAAATTAAAATAATTTTTATTTTAAAAAACCTAATTCAATCTACAATTTAATCAAAATTTGAAACTAAAAAAAAAAAGATTACCTCTTTGACCTCCTTGGCATCTTGGTGGCATCTTGATGAGGATTTCACAACCTCGAGGTGAAAAATGGAAATGTATTTTGGTGAGTGTGGGTTGAGGAGTAGAAAATGCGCAGGTCGTGGGTTGAAGAGCAGAAAAAAGATAAGAAAGTTTTTTTTTTTTGTATTTATAATAGCATTCACATTTGGCAAGTGCCAAATTTAGAGCTCGCCATAGTTGGTTTGGAATGACCAAGCCTTAGGCTTGGTCATCTAAATCATTTGGCGAGCGCCAAATTTGGCACTTGCCAAATGCTCATTTTGGGCATAAAAAAGAAAGCGACATCTTTTTTGTGTCACATCTTTTTGCATATACCCACAATCACATTACAATGCACATTTTGGATTTGGCTAGTGTTTTTACCCCAATTCAATGCATTCACCCAATATTAGATTATATATCACATGAACATCCTATTCTATATTATTAAAAGCATAATCAATTTTGAATATGATGTATACACCTAAATCATTGTTTTTTTAATCACTTACCACTTGCCATAGTCAGTTCATCTCCCTCTCCTATGCCCATAGTTTCATCTCCTCTCTAGTTAAGGGGCACTTGGGTTAGCACAAGAAGTTGAATCCACTTTTAGTGTGTTCAACACCTAGAATACTGAGAAGGGGGGTGAATCGGTATTCTCTTAAACCATTTAAACATTAAACATCCAATCACCAAAGCATATTCAATTGTAATAAAGAAAGAAATCATGAAACATTAACAACACCACATAACACATGAACACCAAGATTTTTACATGGAAAACCCAAAATGGGAAAAAACCATGGTGAGGATTAGCTCACAATATATTATAACCAGTTATAATATATTTACATAAATACTCACTACAGGTGGACTCATTGTCCACAAAGAAAATGATAGAAGAGAGATGGGGGCTCATAGCCTATTTTGAACTGTTACATTTGCATCTTTCATATGCATGTAAAATACAGTTCCAATGAAGCTAAAAAAAAACCGACTTTACACACTTCATCTGATTTAGATTGAACAACACTCTTCTTTGTTAAAAATATTTTTCTATTTAGTGAAATTAATTTTTATCCGAAGGGACTCATAAACTTGAAATAACATATATTACTATTTTTAATCTTTTTTATTAATTTATTTTAAATTTTTTATTTTATCCTGATTTTTATAAATCGAGATCTCGTTTATTAAATGGGATCCTGGGTTGTTTTTTACCATTATTTTTTATTTTACTATCAAAAAGGGGTATGTCGGGTCTAAGAATCATTCTATATGGCCAACTACAACATATTCCCTATTTTCTACCACCTTTTGTCTTGTTGAAGCTCTTCAAGTTGGGAATTTTTTCAATTTTGAAAGGATGCATCATTGGGATGCTGTGAGAAAAGAATTATGTTGAATTGCTACTTGTTTGAAGGAGAAAGAATTTTTTTGTTGAATTGCTATTTGTTTTCAAAGGAGGAAGATGAATTTTATTTATTTTCTATTTGTTTGAAGAAGGAAGATAATATTTTTTGAATTCCTATTTGCTTTCAAAGAAGGATGATTTTTTTTGTTTCATTGAGCTACTTGTTTGAAGGAGGAAGAGAAATTTTCTTGAATTCCTATAAATGTTTTCAAAAGAGGATGAGAAATTTTGTTTGATTGAGCTACTTGTTTGGAGGAGGAAGAGAAATTTTGTGCAATTGGTACTTGTTTCAAGGAGGAAGAGGAATTTTATTTAATTGATACTTGTTTGAAGGAGGAAGAGGATTCTTGTTCAATTGTTACTTGTTTGAAAGAGGAAGAGGAAATTTTTCCAATTGCTACGTATTTGAAGGAGGAAGAGGAATTTTGTGAATAATTGCTACTTATTTGAAGGAGGAACAAACAAGGAAGACTCTCAAGTTTTTGACATTCATTTGTGTATACTTCAAAAAATTTCAATCATGGGATCACAATGTCATAATAAGAGGAAAGATAGGAAGTTATTGACCCCTGAAGAAATTCAAGCAAAGAGAGAGAAGGAGAAACAAAGACAAAGAGAAATAAGAATGAGAATTTGATCAATGAATGATGGTGAAGCATCCAATTCCAAAACTATTGAAGATAAAAAGATGGAGGAGACCATGGATGTAGATGATGCAAACTTGCAAGAGGTGAATGTGGAAACTAATACGAATATACAAACTACTCCTGGTATGTCTTCAAATATCCCTTCCAATGCTATGGAGAATGTTTCAATAGGCACAAGTCTAGGTATGTCTTCAAATCCACCTTTGAGCCTCATGAAAATGGTGTTTATTAGAGATTTACAAGAGGCTAGATATTAAAATGTTGATATTGATAATATTCATAGAGTTAAAGATTTGAGTCAAATTTTTGTTGAAAATGAAAATGAAAATGAAAACTGTTTTGTTGTGGAAAATGAAAATGAAAATCCTCTTGCTGAAAATGAAAATGAAAATACTTTTATTGAAAATGAAAATGAAAACCGTTTTGTTGTTGAAAATGAAAATGAAAATCGTTTTGTTGTTGAAAATGAAAATGAAAATGAAAATCTTTTAATTGAAATCGAAAATGAAAATGAAAATGAAAGTGGAAATAAAAATGATGATGAAAATGAAAATGAAAATGAAGATGAGAATGAGAATGAAAATGAAAATGAAAATGAAAATAGTTTTGAATATATATTATTTTAAATTGAAAGTGATGTTTTGGATAATCTTCCTGGCAAAATTTCTGAGAGACAAATAAGAGCACATGCTAATAGATTATACAATCAATTTTTTTATCATAAAAAACTTTTAGTTCAATGTCAACTAATGATGCAATTAATGAGAATGTGAAAAATGAGAAAATAGTGAAAAAGTTAGGCATTTTTGTTAAACAAAGAAGAAAAGATCAATCAATAAAACATGCTATGTCTAGTATTGCTAGTGTCATTCAGTCTATTGGAAAAATAGTAGGTCTAAAGATAAGAATACAACAAGAAGAGTTATAACAACTACTATAGTTAATAAATCAACTTTGAATAAAAGAATGGTAAGCAATATTAGTGAAGTTTTAAAAATACATCCTAAAACATTGCTAAGAGTGGAAAAAAGAAGAGAAAGTATAGAAAATGATCCTATCAACCAATGTTGGAGTTTCAGTGGTCAACTCCCAAGGTCTGATATGAAATTGAATGTTGAAATTAAATCTTTGATTGAAAAATATTGGCATGATAATACTAGGGTATCATTTAATGCTAGAGATGTTTTAAAATTAAGGGTGGGGTCCAAAGTTTGTGATCCTCATCCAAAATACCTATTAGATACTACACAAGCTAAATTTTATAAAAAAAATTATGGTGATTTAGTGTTACCAAGTAATATTAAAATAAGACAAAGGTCTTTTGAAAAATGTAAACCATGGTATGTAAAAATTAATAAAGAACAAATATCTTGTTGTTGTAAAACACATGTTCAATTTCATTATTTTTATGATGTTTTTCGATATATACATTGTACTTTGCATACTAACATGATTATGCAAGAATGTGGTATCAATATACCACCTGAAACAGTAAGGGAGTTTATATCAAGTTTATTTTGTGAAAGATCTAATGAAAAAATATTTTATTCAAGTTCTTGTATTTCTCGACAATGCACTAGTTATGGAAATCTTTCATTCTTCAGATTTTGCATGCATGAAAGTGTTGATAATGATTTTGGAAAAAAATAGTTGATGTTAAAATATTTAAGAATGTTAATTATTCTCTAAAAGATGGAAAAATTGGAAAGCGTTGTCATTTAGTTACAAAAAAAGTTAGTGTACATGCATTCATATTAGAATTTAAGAATAAGATGGTACGAAAATATGTCATGCATTCTCAACACGCTCGATGGCTTGATGGCCAATTTCATGCATGTAGAAACACATTTCCAGTTGGTAGTTTACTTTCAGTGGTTGATTTTGCAAAAAAAATATACTCTAGCTCTGCAAGAGGAAATTCAATCATGGTACTATAATTCAGTGCAAGTAGCTATGTTTTTCCATATTATTTATAGACATGCAAATGATAGCATAGAGGATGATAGAAAATTTTTGAGGGAGTATCATTTTTATTTGAGTGACAACTAATTACACTCGTCAGAGTTTGTTCAATATCGTTTCAATATATTTTATAGAAATTTAAGAGAAGGAGGAATCCAAATGACAGAACACCTCATATGGTCAGATAATTGTACGAGGTAGTTCAAGAATGCTCGAATGTTCTATTGGTTAAGTAGGGTTCACAAGGAACTTAATGTCCAACATATATGGAGTTTTTTTGAAGCTGGGAATGGTAAAGGAGAACATGATGGAGTTGGTGCATGTGTCAAAAGGATTCTTGCTAGAGAACAATTAAAATTCAAAGATGCAGTAAAATTTAAAGATGCACATGAGATTGTGGATTGGTGTAATACAAGATTATCTGCACATGGTTTGAGTGAGTACTCTACAGTTCATTGATTCTTTTGATTGGTTGAAGAAGAGAATATTTTACCTAGAGTTGATTGTGAGATAATCAGTGGATCTAAGTTAAATGGCATTCATTTAGGAGTTCGAAAACAAGCACATGGACTATTTGGACAAGGGAGCTTGCATGTTTTTGTTAGTTTTGTATCTCAAGAGATTGGGAAGCATGTGAAAATACATAATGGGTTGAAGAGTGGGAGCAAAGATCATTGACACCTGCACAAGTACACAATCAATATGAAAGAATTATTGAAGAAAATGATCAAGTTTTTGCATCTGAAGACTATGACTATGTTTCAGACCTTGTACAAGAAGGTAATTTAATTCAATTTATTTCATTTTATTTCACTTTATTAAGTTATTTTTTAATACTAAATTATTTATATGGATATGCGCAAGTTAAATTAAATCAAAATTTATTTGTAGGACATGTGTATACTATTGTTGCACCTCAAGGGAATGAAGAGAAAACAAAATATTGGTTGGCTCGTTGTGTGGAGACTAAACATAAGTTAATAGCACCTCGAGAAGATGATGATGCCTATCATTATCCAATAGGTACGATGATCCCCTTAAGACATCCCCTTAAGAAAATTTTGATAACAAGTATTTGATCGAGCCTGAAGAAAATTCTTAGAACAAGTCTTTGATCCCCTTAAGAAAATTTTGAGAGCTTATTTGATGATGGTTTTCATTTTTTCGAATAGGATTGATGGTGGTTGTTGGAACTTGGCTACAAAAATACCTGATAAGGAAGAATTGTCTACCTGCATTCGAAGATTATGAAACACATAAAAGGATTATACACTATTCACATTTGGTGGTGGCAACAAATATAAAACTAGATCGATATCATGGAAGACCTAAAAATAAAGTGTTATGGACAATTTATATGGAAGAACATGAGATAATCATAAATGTGTTGCAAAAAAGAGAGGATGCAGATGGTACAATGAAATAAGTAAATACGGGTAAATATAGTTTTAGTTTTATATCATCCTTTTAAATAGATAAAATACATGTTTTCATATTGCTCAAGTGTGTTATTAGTTGAAATTGATTTAAATTTTCCTTTTATAGATCCTTAAGTCATAATCACAAAAAGGAGAGTCCATGCAAATTCAACATAGACAACATGGAATACTTGGTAAAAACAAGTACAATTATTAGTTAAATTATATTTAAATACATGTTTTGATTATATATTGATAGTGCTTTTATATTAATAGTTAAAATTGATTTATTATCCTTTTTTGTATCCTTAAGTCATCATCACATTGATCTCATACTTTGAAACAAAAAGGAGAGGATGCTTGGAATCAACCTACACACATGTGTGGAATACTTTTAAATACAAGTACTTGAGTTGTGTACATATAGATGGTTTTATATAAATTAAAATATGTATGTTTTGATGATTTCATTGATATTTCTTGTGCCTTTTTGATATCAGGTGGCGTGAAGACCTACTCCATTCTGGGCACGAGTTTGAGATGTCGTATTAGGACCCCTTAAGACATCCCCTTAAGACATCGTATTAGGACCCATTAGGACATCCCCTTAAGACAACCTATAAATTAACGTTGGATGCTATTATTTGTTTTGACATCTTATAAATTAGTGTTGAATGCTATTATTTGTTTTGAAAACTTATAAATTAGTGTTGGATGTTATTATTTGTTTTGAAAACTTATAAATTAGTGTTGGATGCTATTATTTGTTTTGATAGCTTATAAATTAGTGTTTTTTGTGGAACATGAGGTCAAGAGGACTTTTATGTTCTTAAGTTTTCTCTAACACTTTGCATGATTTTTAAATATAGGACCTAAAGCCTAGGAGATGAGCTCTAAACCATAGGACCTAAAGCCTAGGAAATGAGCCCTAAAAAACCTTAGAAACCATAAACCATAGGACCTAAAGCTTAGAAGATGAGCCCTAAACCATTAACCCATATAGATTTGTTATTTTAAGCATTTGATGAACCCTACAAACCCTAAACCATAAACGATAGGACCTAAAGCATAGGAGATGAACCCTAAACCATTAACCTATATAGATTTTTTATTCTAAGCATCTCATGAACCCTATAAACCTAAACCATAAACCATGTGACCTAAAGCCTAGGCTATGAACCTTAAAAGATTTGTTATTCTTAGCAAGTTGATCTATTTGGGGAGGTTGTTAATAAAAAATTATTGAACTTTTGAATTTCCATAACAAATGTTCACTTAGATAAAGTTCTATTATGGAATATTTTTAAACATATTTTTAGGTGTTTCATTTCATCATTTAATTGTTAGGATAAATCTAGATCATTATTCATCATAGAAAGAAGGGATAAATAATTATTACCAAGTGAGAAATATCTACTACCCTATCTCTATGGACTTATTCTTGAACTAGATGTCCATGAACATAAACATGCTTGATTAGAATCCAATGAAATGGTTGACAACCTAATATATCTTTTATTTTTTAAGGAAATTCTACATCATGTAGACCACATTGATTGTCCTATACTATACTCTTCTTTGATCCCCTTAAGACATCGTATTAGGACCCCTTAGGACATCCCCTTAAGACAACCTATAAATTATGTTTGGTTTATAAATTTATTAATGATTTTGTTCTCTAATCTTGTATGGTATTGTTTCTTTCTTAAAATTTCATCCTTTGTGGTATATAAATGGATTGCTTTTGTTTGTAGATTATTATTTTTTTCTTATTCTATTAGATGTAACTTGTGTATTACAACCCCTTAAGACATCCTATTAGGACCCCTTAAGACATCCTATCAGGACCCCTTAAGACATCCCATTAGGATGTGAATTGAATAAGTTCATTGACTAATTATCGCTAATTATTAAATGTACATATCATGCATATCATGTACATGGATCACTAAATTTGTGAAGTACAAATATTAAAATGTCCTATTAATGTCAACTTTAATTTCATATTTATATTTATTTTCACATTAATGTCCTATGTACTAATTTCTTGACTATGAACATAAATGCATAAATGTACATGTGTAAATTCGAATTGAACAATAATGAAGTCCATCATTTACAATATATTAAGTGCATGAAATAAATTCCATCATAGTACAACCCATGAAATAATGTCCAACAAAGTACTCGACCCATGTAAAAATGTCCAACATGGTACATAAGAAACCAAATATGTAGTCCATGAAAGAATCAAATATAACCCATAAAATCATGTTTAGGTCATGTATCATCTCTATAATCAAGAGACCTCTTCACACCATGCAGACTACGTAGATGACTTGAAACACTCTGTACAAGATAAAGATGAAATCAAATGTAAGGTGATGAAAAATGATTTAATGAAAATTTAATTTATAATTCATCATAAAATTAAATTACCATCATATTTGGGTTTGGATGCTCTAGTGCACCTAAACCAACCTCTAAATTCTCTGAATCAATCTACATAAACAAGACAAAGAAAGTTGAAATTAGATGTAAGTCTACAATTAAAAATGATTTAATTCAATTTAATTTATAAGTTATCATATTATATTGTACCATATTCTGAGGTTGTGCACCCTCTACTCCAGGACCTATTTGTACATGCTCAACTACAAGATGTGTCTCATGCTATAAAAGAAAAAGAATTTAAAACATGTATTAGGTCATATTCTATATATATTCAATTTAAAATTTAAAATTTAAGTTATTAAGAATATATAATTTGTAATTGACTTTAAAAATAATTAAAAATTTAAATTACCATGATATCTGGAGCCTGCTCTGCATGTCCTCCTAGAGGTGTAACTATGACTGAGTCATGGTAGACAGTTGCAGTAACAAAGTCCTACAAGATCAAATTTAAAGCATGTATACTTGAATTAGGTTAAAATATATATTCAGGTTTGCACATTTTGTGTAGATTTTTTTTTAAACAACCTGAAATTCAAAGTCCTCATGAGCAGCTGCAACATCTAATATTTTCCTGATGCCCATTCTCATTGTTGTATCAACCTAGACATACATGTAGACATTTAACGCTTATAATATTTACAAGTGTACATGCAAATTTGATATATATTGAATTCAAAATTCATAATTGTAACTATACAAATGGAAGTTAAACAATAAATACAATATAAATGTACCTGCCCCTGATATATGACGCTCGACAATGGAGGAGTGCTTGACAACCCCTCAGGTGGAATCGATGTGGAAGTCGATTGACTCCCCTAAACCAACACAAATATTTAAAACATATGTTCATGATTCAATTATACAATTTAAAACTCAAGTTAAAAATTATTTCAATGTAATTTAAAAAACTGAAATCAAAATACCCCATAAGGGTTGCTAGCTAGGACTAGTGTCGATGTATGTACTCACAAAGTGGATGATTGCCCCATTGTTAGTGTAATCTATACACCAAACAGTTTGATTGTTAAAATGTATTGCAAACTTTTCTTTGATATATACATTCATTAAAATTCTTATAAATTCAACATGTAGATGCATATTTATACCTGTGTCACAGTTTCCTCAGGGTGATGGTCCACTATAAGAAATTCTACAAAAGAACTGAGGCGACCAAATGAACTACTAGAATCTCCACATCCACTCAAAATAGCTATGGCCTAATCGGGTCCATAGCATAACCGATGGCAACTAGTACATACATGTGGTCTCGACACTCCTAGAGTGGTACTCGAACCAACTCCATAAAACACTCCTCCATCACTGTCATGTCTATGCTCCCTACCCTCTATCACAGAAGCATGTTGATCAAGGTCTCATGCGAGCGTACTAAGGGATCCTAATGTCAATACCACCGCACGTTGATGCACAAGTGTGGGAATGGTAGGACCAAGAGGAGAAACAAGGGGTTGCACATGCATGGGGCATTGGGGATCAACCCTTGCCCCTAAGCTCTATTGTGGCATTCCGCCACCAACACCATGAAATGTTTTAAAATCAAAATAATTGGGCTTTTGCCCCATAACAAACTCTACATATATTTTTCTCAAAAAATACAATGGGACCTCCAAATTAGCATGTGGTGGATTGTCAAATAACGTATACCATTGATCCCAAAAATGTGCACTCATCTATGGATGTATACACCACCTCATGGATATTCTATATTTGGTGGGAGGAATGGGTTGTCGAGTAACAAGGTCGATAAAGTAAGGGGCTAGATAGGCTTTTGTTATTTTAAGGTCTAAAATTTATTTATAGGAGAGACTATCTACATAAAATTCTCTCATCTGATCTCTTTCCCATCAATGCCTATCTAGATGAGAATCAATAGTCCTAATGGAATCCACAACATTTTACATCATAGATGGAAAATGTCTCCCATGTGGTGGAATCAATGCTTGATTTTGCATAGCATTGATTTGATTTTGTATGGATGTCACTAGATCATTTATATGTGCTCGCAAGCAAGCCTCATTAGATCCAACAGGTGGTGGATGTGGGATATTAAGTGGAGGAGGTGGAGGGGGAGGTAGAGGTGGAAGTGGCTGAGGTGCTAGATTGATTATATCATCATTATTAAATTGATCCATGATATTAGATATAAGTGCACCCGCATTGAATTATACAAAATTAACATACAAACTTACAAAATTACAAGAAATAGTTTAATTTGAAATGTACATGCAAATTTGTTTAAATAGGATGTGCATACATATACATACACATACATACATTGATTGAACTTGAGCATGTGCATACAAATTTCAAAATTTAACATGTACATACATTTAAAATAAAAAATACGATGCATAATTTTCATGCATACATCATTCAACTAAACTATGTACATACATACAAATTTCAAAATTTAAGATCTAGAACTATGCAATTTTAATACATGTACATACTAAAAAAAAACTTGAAACATTCACAAAAAGCTCATTTTATGTCTAACACATATATATATTACATTTTTTCAATAGGATAAATCACGATCTAGTAGATGGTCATAAAATATATACTATTATAAATTCATCATTATAAGTTCATAAATTCCACCAAGTTCATAAATTCATGTCAATAAAAATATCCATCCAACCAAAATCATAAATTCATGTCACTAAAAATATCCATCCAACCAAATTCATAAATTCATCACACAAAATATCCATCGAATCAAATTCATAAATTCATAACTATAATCTATCATTGTCTTAATTTATAAACTATTGTGGCTCTCTACTGCATCTCTTCATTTATTTGTGTTATCCTTTTCAGAATCGGCAGTTCTCCTCTCCTCTATCCATTATCGATGCTCATCTAATATGCCATCCATAGACCAAACAACATCAACAACATTTTGCATCATAGATGCAAACATTCTCAAAGGTGGTGTGCACATTCTTCATTTTGAATAATGTTGATTTGATCTTGGATGGTTCGAACATTGGCATTGATTTGTGCTTCCAAGCGAGCACCATCGATTTTAGGTGGTGGAGGTGGGGGCTTATAAGGTGGAGTAGGTGGAGGTGGAGGCGAAGGTGGTGGAGATGGATGACGTGGAGGTGGATTACAAATATTATTGAATTGATCTATGTGATCTCTAAGATATAAGTGAACCTACATTAGATTTGTAATTTCAAAATGTAAGATGCATGTTTAGGAAATACCCTTAAACCATTCAATATAAATAATACAAATGATAAAATGTGTAAGCCTCATTTATGTCTGAGGCATGTTACTTGAATGAAAAAACAATTAACTATTAATATAGGACAATTTATGAATTCTTTAGGGTTTATGGTTTAGAGTTTAGGATTTAAGTTTTAGGGTAATAGGATGGCTTAAGGGGATCTATGTAGTAAGGTCCTAGTACAAAATGACATGGCTTAAGTGAATAAAATTTGGTGAAGATTCCCAAGACAACCAAATTTCATTAAGGACTGAGGCAACTTCACCAAATTTTATTCACTCGAGACATGTCATTTTCTCCTAGGACCCTACTAGACATAGATCCCCTTAAGCCATCCTATCACCCTAAACCATAAATTGATCAACCTAGATCATGAAATCTCATTCATATTATAATCTTGCATGATCTTATTATTGTTAAATTTGTCTTAAGTATAATCTTGCACGATCTTATTATAATACTAAAGTATGGCTTAAGGGGATCTATGTAGTAAGGTCCTACTAAAAAATGACATGGCTTAAGTGAATAAAATTTGGTAAAGATTCCCAAGGAAACCAAATTTAATTAAGGTCCTAGGCAACTTCACCAAATTTTATTCACTTGAGCCATGACATTTTTTTCTAGGCCCTTACTAGACATGGATCCCCTTAAGCCATCCTATCACCCTAAACCATAAATCAATCAACCTATATCATGATTTATCTCATTCATACTATAATCTTGCACGATCTTATTAAATTATTAAATTTGGTTGCCTTGGGAAACTTCACCAAATTTTTAGAACTTATTTGATCCCCTTAAGAAATTTCATATTAGGACCCCTTAAGACATCGGTTTACGGTTTAGGGTGATAGGATGGCTTAAGAGGATCTATGTCTAGTGAGGTCCTAGTACAAAATGACATGGCTCAAGTGAATAAAATTTGGTGAAGTTGCCCAAGGCAACCAAATTTCATTAAGGGCCTAGGAAAAAATTATGGCTTTAGGGTTTAGGGTTTAGGGTTTAGAGTTTAGAGTTTCGGGTTTACGGTAATAGGATGGCTTAAGGGGATCTATGTAGTAAGGTCCTAGGACAAAATGACATAGCTTAAGGGAATAAAATTTGGTGGAGTTGCCTAAGGCAACCAAATTTCATTTTAAGGTCCTAAGATAAAATGAATGCTTTAGTGTTTAGGGTTTAGGGAACTTAGAGTGAAGTTTGGGTGGCCCTTGGAATAATGGACTTGCAAGTAAGTGACCAAAATTTTCTCATGGAATAGTTGATTGAGATAGCTCTTGTTTCAATTGACCACCTAGATCATGAAATCTCATTAATATTATAATCTTGCATGATCTTATTAAATTGTTAAATTTGGTTGCCTTGGGTAGCTTCACCAATTTTTCATAACTTATTTGATCCCCTTAAGAAATGTCATATTAGGAACCCTTCAGACATCAATTTATGGTTTAGGGTGATAGGATGACTTAAGGAGATCTATGTCTACTGAGGTCCTAGGACAAAATGACATGGCTCAAGTGAATAAAATTTGGTGAACTTGCCCAAGGAAACCAAATTTCATTAAGGGCTTAGGAAAAAATGATGGATTTAGGCTTTAGGGTTTAGTGTAATAGGATGGCTTAAGGGGATCTATGTAGTAAGTTCCTAGGACAAAACAACATGGCTTAAGGGAATAAAATTTGGTGGAGTTGCCTAAGGCAACCAAATTTCATTTTAAGGTCCTAGGATAAAATGGATGCTTTAGTGTTTAGGGTTTAGATTTTAGAGTTCAAGGTTTAGAGTTAAGGGAACTTAGGGTGAAGTTTGGGTGGCCCTTGGAATAATGGACTTGAAATTTAGTGAACAACATTTTCTTATGGAACAGTTGATTAAGATAGCTCTTGTTTCGACTGACCAACCTAGATCATGAAATTTCATTCATATTATAATCTTGCACGATCTTATTAAATTGTTAAATTTGGTTGCCTTGGGTAACTTCACCAAAAAAATTTAGAACTTATTTGATCCCCTTAAGAAATGTCATATTACCTGATCCCTTAAGACATTGATTTACGGTTTAGGGTAATATACTGACTAGTTTATGAATAATTTTTATTTTATAAATAGATGGAATATTTCTGTAATAGAAACACATAATTATGTATTATTAAGATTGAGTTTGATGTATATTTTAACTCGATATTTTATTAGTTGAATATAAGGTTATTTTATTTAACATTTTTCACATTAATATTTCCCACTTAAATGAATTTTATGATATAAAATGTATAATAAAATTAGTTAATGTTGAATCTTTTTTTTTTTGGATTGTTTGGAATAGAAAGAACCTAAAAGAAAGAAAATAAAAATATTTAGACTCTTTTAGTGTCTAGGTGACTAGTGCAAATTGAGATTTTAGAGTAAACTAGAAGCCTAATTAACAATTAATTGACAAGAAATGGAAATAAGGCATGACTAATAGAGATAAAAACATAAAATAGAAATGAATGCAAATATTATCTATTTAAGTGACAATTGGAAATGGATTGTACACTTGGATTTAGGAATTTATTAACTAAATTTGTAGTGCCCCTGCGTATTGGCATCCCTAGACATTCAAGTAAGTTTTTTATTCGTGATGTCATGTGATTTCATTGTTTATTGTGTTATTGAATTATGTGGCGAGCTTAATATTTTATATGGCCTTGTTTAATCAGTTAATTAAATTAAAATTGATTTACAAGGTAATTTAAATAAATTTGGAAATTAAAATAATAATTAAATTAATTAATTTCATAAAATATAAAGTATATGGTTATTAGTAAATGATTAAAATAAATTGTTTTGTTAAAAGTATTGTATTAAATTGTATTTAATAATAAATTGATAATTAATTATCATGAAAGGATAATTATTTAAATATGGAAAAATAATGTTATTTTTAAAATAAATAAAGAAGATTAGATTTTGAACGGTTATAAAAATGAGTTCAAAATAGAAAAAAGATGAAAAAGACGGAGTGCATGCACATGCACAACTTTGAACTGTTTTACGAACGGGAAGCTTGCCGATTTTTGGAGTTTTAATGATTTATCTTTTGATTTTTGATTTTTTATTTTCAAAAAAGGAAAATAACTTGGGAGAATTGGGGAAAAGTGTGCCAGATAATTATTTTTTTGTTTTTCGAAAAGAAATTTTTCTCTGCAAATTATTCCCTCTGTCAAATAAAAATAATACAACTTTTAGAATATTGTTAATTGTTTTTCGAAGTGAACAGATCCTTCCTAAAAATTGATTAAAACTTGCGAAAAGAGTCTTTGCCAGGGTGAATTTTGGCTCTCGTCATTTCTCTTTCATTTCCAAGTGAAGGACACTAGGTAGGATTCGTTCTTCCTGCTCGTTGTTTATTTGTACAAATGTTCTCAACATATTAGGGATATATGCCTTAGTCTCTTATACGCCATGTTTATGCATTCATATTTTGCATTCTAAAGTATTCTTTTTCCTACGTCTTTTGATTCTATTGGAGGAATGATCGGTGCTTTTATATATGTTGCTTTGGCTTGAAGAAGCAGATTATGTTTGTTTTGTGGCGTTCGGCTTTCGGTTTGAGTATTCGATTTGTAGTAGGAATGAATTTATATATGTATATGTTTATGTTTGGTTATATGGGTTATTTTATCATGGATTTGATTTACTGTTAATGATAGTAGATTGTTGTAAAATAATATCTACAATACTATATTCTTTACAATAGCAGAATGCTTAAATTAATTATGTTTATATATATATATATATATATATATATATTTATAAATGTATGTTACAATTACTATTTATAAAGCAAATGGGTTGTATTCTATATAATATGTTTATTTCAAATGATTTTATAATGATGTAAACATAAAATGGAAATTGATTATTTGGAATGTTCTTTGAGATTGTTACTTCGAATATTAATTTGTTGTGTATAATGTGTGGTTTTATATCTATAAGAGTTAGTTTAGTTATTATTATGGATTCATTAAAGATGTGAAAAATATATTATATCATGCATTATAAGTAAGAGCAATCCGTTTGTATAAAATGCATATGTATATATATTGATATTAGATGATTACATAGTCTCTTTAACTATTTTTAATGACTTGGTAATGAACGAATAAATATAATGTAATTAATTGAATATTATTCTTTATGGTTAATACATTGAATGTATCATGCTTTTAAAGGTTGATTCATGATGTTTTCATTTCGATGTGTCTTTCCTCTTGAGTTTATTGTTACTGAGGATAATTTGTTCATTGAATTTGTGTGGAAATTTATTTGGAAACCCGCGTTGCTTTGATTCACCCTCAATTGTGAGATCTTGAGTTGTCAATCCTTTTAGGCTTCCAGAGGTGGGGAAGAATGTTGCTTTATAATTGGTTTTCATATTGGGTCTTTTTAAACTATTGCTCTTATGCTTGATTGGATTTTGATGGGTTTTAGCCTCGCACTTGGAAGTTGTTTACTATGAAGTTCTAGCGTGAGATAGTGCATGCCTCACTTGGTGTATTTAATTTTTGGTTTTGGTATCTTGTGCAAGTTGGCTTGTCCATTTGTGATTTGAAATTTTTTTGTTAGTAGGGGGAGTGGCTCTCAACGAGGGTTGGCGCACAAAATGGTGTATGGGCAACTCATTGAGTGTTTCCTTAATCAGTGATAACCTAATAATTAATTAGGGGGTATGGGTAGTATCTTTCATTAATCTAGATAAGTTAGCCTCACTCATGACTCAAGTGTTTGTTTAAGTTTGAGATGAGTGGAAAGGCTTAGAATGGCAAAGATCAACTATCTTGTCCTCTTGAAAGGTATGTTAATCCCACATGAGTGAGAATGGGGGCCGAGGATCAGTTGAGGCTACCAAGGTTTAACTAGGTAGGGGGTCGGTAACCTATGAAGATCCACATTGGGTAACCCATGTCGAGCTTATGTGATGACACTCCTCCCTTTAGCAACCTTGAATGTTTGGTGTTTCTCTCTTGTTGTTTTGGTACCTTTGGAAGGGGATGTTTCTTATGTTTGTTGTTGCTTTGTATGGACTCTTGTTAGCCATTTTTCACTTGACTCTTTTACGTGTGAGTCCTTCTTGTCATCTCCTAGCACATGGGGTAGTCCTTAGGGTCCACATGGTTGGGTGGAACGTGCTATGCACCCCATTGGGTTCTCATTCGAAGATCGAGTTGTATCAGAAATAGAATCAGTCCTGATGCTATGTAATCATTCATATCAGTTTTATTATTCCAAGTTATTGTATTATTCCCATTCATGCCAGGAAGCACTTTTTTATTGATGTAATCCTTAAACGATGTATCTCCATATTAAAAATGTAATGATTGTAATCTTTGGCTTTAACTTATGATCACTAATGGATGCTTATCATAAATGTAATGTATGTTGGTCCTTTTATTATTATATGTTTATTGGTTTATATTATATGATCTACAATGGTGTTGTATCTGTGAAAATATTTATAATAAAATTTATAAGCGTGATGGATGTTTGTATAAATTGTTATGGATGTTGTTTATTCTTACTTTATAATGGGATGAAATGGAAGCTTGTGAGTGGTTTACCTTCGTTATGGGTTTAGGATGATGTTAGAGTTGTTCGACATGTAATGCATTCATGTTACCCCAAAGGATTAGATAGGTGAAATGTGTGTATGGTTCCATTACTAGTGTTATATGTTAATGTACAATTCATATTAGTATTTACTTTATAATAAAAATGTGTTATATATGTTATGTGTTTAGTGTCCTTTGGGGTTTGCGTGGCGAGGCATTACAAAATTTGCAAAAAAACATTGATAATTTATGAATTGTAACTATTCTTTAACATCTTGTTTTCTAATCTATTTATAATTTAACATTGAAAGTAAAGTTTAGCAAATTGTTTTCTCCATACAATGCAAATGAAATTTAAAAAATTTAGGCAATGCAAATTAATTTTTTCCATTATCAAATATTCTTAAGCTTGAAATCATGGTTTTCAAATGCAAAATGATTTCTTTGGTTTCATGTTAGGGTTTTAGCAAAAAAAATTATTTGAATTCAATATAGGGTTTCAATATAAGCAATTAGGGTTTTTAATGCAATTTTTTTGTTTCATTTAAAACTAGGGTTTTCAAATCCAATTTTTTTTGTTTGATTTGAACTTAGGTTTTCAAAAAGAAATTAGGGTTAAATTCAAATGTAATTTTTTATTTCATTTCAATTTAGGGTTTTGAAATACATTTTATTTTGTTTCCTTTCAATTAGGGTTTTCAAATGCAATTTTTTTGGGTTTGATTGAACAATTTAGGTTTCAAAAGCTAAATTTTGTTCTTAACATACAATTTAAGGTTGATTTTTTCCTTTCTATTCAATTTCTTCAAGGTTTCATTGCATTTTTTCATCTATTTCTACAAATCATCATTTATACTATTACAGGGAAATAAAATGCATAAAGTGGTAATTAATTGAAAAAAAACATGCTACAACACATTATTGTATTAAAAAATTCAAGAAAACATGAAAAAACCCAAAAAATTGGGAGTGGAGGTGCATCTGGAGGTCACTGCACAGTCATTGTTGTCCTTGTGAATTCGAGATCCCATGCTAAATGAACTAAGTTTTTTTTTTTGAAAAAGTAAATACTATCCTAAAATGGGATCACAATTTTTACAAAATGAGATCCCGCATTTTATAAATTGGGATCATGTTTTGTAATAATTGGGATCCCATTTTGTGTCCATCAGTTCGAGACCCTCTTACAAACGGGATCCTGACTTTTAAAAAATGGGATCTCATTTGGAATTCAGGCTCGAGATCCCGTTTATGAAAATCGGGATCCTGTTTTTGCAATGCCGATTTCTTTTTTTTGGCTAAAGAAAAAACTTCCACGTTTTGAGGACTCAACTTATTGCACTTACCCCCACATAACACATGAACACCAACATTTTTACGTGGAAAACCCAAAATGGGAAAAACCACGGTGAGGATTAGCTCACAATATATTATAACCAATTATAATATATTTACATAAGTACTGACTATAGGTGAACTCACTGTCCACAAAGAAAATGACAAAAGAGAGATGGTGGCTCATAGCCTATTTTGAGTTGTTACATTTGCATCTTTCATATGCATGTAAAATACAGTTCCAATGAAGCTAAAAAAAAACTGACTTTACACACTTCATCTGATTTAGATTCAACACTCTTCTTTGTTAAAAATATTTTTCTATTTATTGATTAATTTTTAGCCAAAGGGACTCATAAACTTGAAATGACATATATTACTATTTTTAATCTTTTTTATTAATTTATTTTAAATTTTTTATTTTTGACCAATAGACATCATTTTCTTTATGGTGAAAAAATCATGTTACAATTATTTTAACTCAAATTATGTTGGCCATACACAAGGGATTTAAAAAAACACAAATTAGAGAAAATAAATAAATATTTATTAGAAAATATCTTGACCAAACTTTAACATCATACACATCTTTCCAAAAAAGGACTTAGAAGAGTACTTTCATTTGGGTCAAATTATGTTGGTTGAATACATGTGCATGTTTTGGCCCAAACCGTGTAAACAATTAAATTTAAAAGGCAATTTTTGTACATCCTAACAAAACTAACTTTTATCATCTAAGTAATATTAGAATAAAAATTATATATTTCATATTTTTGCACCATGTTAACACTTTATGTGTAATTTATTCAAATTTTACTCCAACTATAACAAATTTTTATTTCTAGGAAAAAGACTTCCACTTTTTGGTCAAAAAGTGAACCCAGCTTCTTGCATTCAATCTCCTTGATTATTTCTCATACCTCTTGGGATCCCCATCATCTAGTGGATATAATGGTGGGGTGACAATGATCTATTATTTCTTGTACCTCTTGGGATCCTCATCATCTAGCAGATATAATGGTAGGGTCATGATCTCTTCCATATATATATATATATATATTTATCTTTGACATCACCTCCATGACATTATCCTCCCTATCATGTATCAAATCTTGTTTAGAAAATGATAGAATATCTATATCTCTAGGTTTAAACAAACAATGTTGGTATTTCGTATAGATGGGGGCTTAGGTATCACATCTTCTCAAATTTTGTATTATTTTACCACCTTTTCCTAATAAAATCTCTTGAGGAGTATGGGGACATCCCACATTACCATTCAGATCTCCTAATCCTCTATAGTTATCATATGTCCTTCGATCCCATCAATAGTTCACTATATGTTATCCATGTGATATCTATAGGTTTTGTCTATCAAAATCTCTACTTTAAAATATTAGGATCCTAATTTCTATCCATTTACCAAGCATATTAATATCCCAATCATATAATTGGGGCATATCATATGTAATTACCATTATTAATCTTAGTAGTAACAAGATCTAGATATTTTCATTCATTCAACAATGTTGTATTGTAACTTACAAGCTTAATCTCCTCACATCTATAAATATATCTAAATAATCATATAATGGGAACTCATGCACCTAACCTAGGAATATTCCTTATATAGTGCTCCTCCATTCCATGCATAATATGAATCATACTATAACTAATCAAGAATTCCCTTCCATCTCACAAGATCAAAATTGCAAGAAATAATAATAATAAATTTCACCCTATGGATGTAAGTCCTAATGAAATATTTGGTAAGTGTACAACACCCTACACACTCCCTTCTTTGTTCATGCAATAACACTCTATGCTATTCTTGGATGGTTTAGAAGTCTACCAATTCCATCTATATACCCCATACAAGATATTGATGAATAAATCACATCATGTAGCGTGACTATCATCTTGCTGACAAATGATTTTTAATCTAAATCCCAACTCTAAAAAGGTGGTCAACACATGAATATCATAACTATGTATTAAAAATTACCTCATACATCAAAATCCTACACTATATACCATTTAATTCTTAACCTTTGAGAGATCCAACAAACATATACTCTACAATTCGCACTTATGAGGCCACTATCTAATTTCCAACTTGTTCTACATCTGCATAAAAAACAAAATAAATTAGTATCTTATCATGACAAAAGAATTGATAGTAAAAGTAGAGGAAAATTTGCGATTCCTAACAATAGATGGATTAGCTATTGTCAGTAAATTGAAATAAACCTCTCCCTATGAAATTATTGATCAAACATAGAAGAGAAAAAACATTAAGTAAAGCATGTGCAACTTAAAATATGAAAATCTAATCTAAGTTAACCAACCACCATCCCATAGGGGGATTGGTGCCCCTTGATGTGAGAAGAGAGCCCTTTCCCAATCCCTGATAAGCAAATGATGTGATAATGGACAAAATTTGTTCTCAAATTAAGAGAATAACTTTGCATGAGCTTCTATGTTGTCTGTTTGAAGGATAGGAGCCTTGAATTTATAGTTGAGCTTGAAGAGAGGAGAGGCCAAATTGAAGAATGTGGGACTAATCCCCAACAAATAGGAGAGATCCACTTGTCACAATGTGATTGGCCCATGATTGTGCAAGTTTTGGCCAATGTGCCCATTTCAAATTTGAAAATGGCATTGAATGCATATGGTTGAGGGATTTGGGGGGAATTTTGTTTGAACAAAAAAGTCAAACAAGGGGAGTTAATGAGGGAATATGCCTTGTGAGGAAAATAGGTGTTTTAATAAATCAAATTAAATGATTTATTGTGCAAGTGGATGGGACATGGGTTAGTCTTAGCATTAATTAGAGATTTTGACTAATTAAGCTAGTGATTAGGTGGTGTGACATTTGATTTTCATTTTTGTATTTGTTTTAAATCAAATGAGAGGAAAATGAATGTTAATCTTTTAATTAAATACATGTGATTTAATTAAATCAAGAGACCTTAGGAGATAAAAAGTGACTTATTTAATTAAACTTGATTTGTTTAATTGATGGATGAAATATGATTAATCAATGATGTTAATCAATAGTGTTAATTTTGCATGTCTACATTTTGCCCCTCTTTGAAGCAATGTACTCATTGCATTGGTTCAAAGAATGATGCCGCCAACATCGAAATTAAAAAATTTCTAATTTTTTTGGATGCCCCAGTGAAAATAAGTACATTAGTACATTGCCCCCTCAAGAGATTGAGTGAAAAGATTTGATTTGAGGTCGATCTCGTGATAAAGAGGTTTAAAATGGATGTATGGATGGTTAATCTAACTGATATATATGATAATGATGATGTAAATGAGATGTTTTTATCTATATTATTTTAAATATCTTAAATGATTATGCAATGCATGTGAGATGAATGAGATGAATGATGTTGTCTTATGATGATATAACATGATTATGCAGGATGAGGATGGATGCATTGTTAGCGTGAAAGAGGATAGAAGAATGAGAGGGATCAACTCTTAAATTCAAGAAGATATAGAAGTCCAATAAGTCCACTAGTTGTCAAGACTTTATTGGATATGATGATGAATGATGATGATGTATTGCTTATCCAAGGATGGGAGAGATAAAGAGCATACCCTTCTTTATGTTTGATAACACACGTAGGTGCAATGCATCAAGGTATTAAGAACCAAGATGGCGTTGCGACTAGTGTGATGAAATTTGACTCATCAAATAGATAGGAATACTCTTGTTCACACTTGACAAATGAAACCTTATTCAAAATACAATTTAGATATTCTAAACATCTAGAGCCAAAACATAAAAAGGCAAGCCTTCTTATGTGGTCAACAAGACATCTACAACATCCTTCTGACAAACAAAACAAATTACACATGACGAAGTTATTTTACAAGAATATCCAATAAGCACAACAGATAAAAAAGATAATGATCTTTGCCCCATTCCTTTCTCTCTAAACCTGTTTTGTTTAGGCATCATTGAGAGGTCCTTGAAATGAGTGCAAAATAAGTTAAGTCAACAAAGACCAAGAAAAATAAAAATAAAAAATAAAAAATAAAAAAAATCAAACAAGCTAATGTTCTTCATACTGCTAGCCAAGGCTAAACTACTATGGGGTACCCGATGCTTATGTCCAATGTAGAAGAGATTCAACCTAGGACATGTTGTGATTAGGGTTTTGATGAGACTGATTGGGTAATAAGCTATTGATACTTCGATTTGATCAACTTGCTTGCTTACTGACTTAGATTTAAGACTTTGAGGATTAGGTGTTCACTTTTGAACCTGCTAAACTTGCTTCTAATTGACTCACCAAAGAGTGAAGGCGATGATTGAATTTATTCAAACGGATTGACAAATGCGATGGATGCCTAAGGACTAACCTATACTGTAAACCAAATGGGAAAACAAATTGCCATTGCAACAAATGCCTAAAGGGCCAACCTAAACTATCTCGGGGGATGATCAAAGATCAACCTTGCCTACGTTCAAGCTTAGAGGTGACGTAGTTCGGACAAGGTGAAAGACTGACATGACTTAATGATGATTTTTTTTTGAAGATTTTTTGAGACTTTTTCAATGTTTTTGGATTTTTTTGATTGAATTTGGGAAGAGCACAAAATATACACAAATCCGATCCACTGCCAATTTCAAGGACATGCCCCCAGCATTTAAGTGATAGAATTCTTCGATAAAAGGTAGGAAAAATTGACCTTAGGAATATGCCAAATAGTACTATGGTGGAATATGATATGGTCATCAGTTAAGGCTGGGTGGATGGATGATTAATGAAATGTGATAGAATGGATGGTTGTTGTTCTCCAAGAGCCATGAACTTTCGCTTAGGAGGATATTTTCCTTGGGGAGGTGGTCCTCCTTGATTGCTCAAATTATTGATTTGGTTTGTGGGAAATGGTTGTTGTTGTGCTACTATTGCATTACTTTGCACATGATTTTGCAGTTGATGATGGGTCTGGATTTTTTGCTTAGGGGCACTGATAACCACTTTAGCATCGACCACGTCGTCATTTGTGATATTTTTGTTCCTCGACCATGCTCGAGGTTTATCGTTATAATTGTTGGACAAGCAGTTATCCTGCGATGGAGTGAATGTTGATGCACCTCCTCGCGGAGTAAGGGCTCTTTCGATGTTGAACTTGGATATGATTGTGCAAACTTGTTCTTCTTCTGGCATGGTCCACTTGCTCTGACTAGCCTTGGATTGCCATCTTTGCAAGAAGGATGCGAATAGCTCTCCTTTTCTTTGTTTGAGCATTGATAGTTCTTCCAAACTAACATTTGCACCCATCTTGAAAGCGTAATTTTTAAGGAATGCTTCCATAATTTCCTCAAATGTTTTAATGCCCGTGGGTAGGCAAGAAAACCATTCCATGGCTGGACCAGTTAGATTTTGAGGGAAGAGTCGCATTAGGTATGTGTCATCGTATGCAACCTCCATGCAATGTACCTGAAATTCCCTGACGTGGTTTTCAGGGTTGCTTGTCCCATTATACTTGTCGAATTTGGGGATTTCAAATCCCTTTGAGAATAGTACCATTGTGAGATCTCTGTTGAGTGGATAGGGACACAAGTTTCCCAGTGTTCTGGTTGTTTTCCTTGATTAGAGGTCCAACACTTGTTGCGAGAGTAGTTTGATTTGTGTTGTGACATCGTTGCTTGGATTGGGAGGCAGAATGAATCTGTTGTGAGGTGTTTGATTGGTGGGAGGGCTACTGGTGGGAGTTTGCTACAAACTCTGTTGTGCATTCAAGGGCTGCTAATATGCCTGCATTTGTATCAACAACGCTTGGTGTTGATCTTGCTGCTATTGTGCCAATGAGGCTTATTGTTGGATCGAGCTGCTATAGTGCCAACGAGGCTTGTTATTGGTCGAGTTGCTACTGCGCCAACAAGGTTTGTTATTGGTTGAGCTGCTACTGGACCAACGAGGCTTGTTATTGGTCGAGCTGCTACTGCGCCAATGAGGCTTGTTATTGGTCAAGCTGCTATTGCGTCAATGAGGCTTGCTATTGATTGAGCTGTTGTTGCGCCAACAAAGCTTGTTGTTGGGCGAGCTGCTATTGAGCCAACAAAGTCTGTTATTGGGCGAGCTGTTGTTGAACCAATGAAGTTTGTCATCGAGCGAGTTGTTGTTGAGACAACGAAGTCTGTTATTGGGTGAGTTGTTGTTGAGCCAACGAAGTCTGTTATCGGGCGAGTTGTTGTGCCTGAAAATCTTGTAGGGCTTGTTGGTATGCTTGCTAATGGATTGCTTGCAATTGTGCTTGGTATTGTGCTTAAGCTTGAGATTTTGATTTTTGGGCTACTTGAGCTGCTTGTGTAGCTTGTACGGCTTGTTGGGCTTGTGTAGCTTGTTGGGCAGCTAGTTGTGCTTGTGCTTGTTGAGCAGCCTACTGTGCAGCTTGTTGGTTTCAGAGCACCTTTTGATGATTGACTTGTCAAGCGACTTGCAACATGATGGAGAATGAAATTGTCATGTTGTGCTTTGGCAGTGGTGGTGGTGGATTGGGAATGGTTTTGACCATAGGGTCAAGTGATGTTGATATTTCTTGAATTGGATCATTGTTGGGTATTGTTGGGTATTGTTGGTGAGTTTTGATCATGATTGGAAAGTGGCTCTTGGTGTTTGTTGATTTGATCATTGGATGAGGCGGAAACATCTTCAAGGCATTTATTGATGGATTGATCTTGATCACCATTTTCAACAATTATGCTAGTGGTTGAATTTTTATTATTGTCCCCAATAGCTATTAGCTTTTGATCAATCGGGTTTTGGATGATATTTTTGAGTCAAACACAATCTGATGTTGTGTGTCCCTTTACTTTGTGAAAATCACAAAAGTGTTTCTCGTCATACCCTAGCGGTTTCACCATAGGCTCTTGATAATTCACATAAACAGGGATTTTAATGAGATTTTTTTGGATTAGTCATTGCAAGACAGACTCAATTGGTTCCCCAAGTGGTGTGCATTTTTGTTTGCTACCTTGTGAGGTTTGTACTTTAAATTGACCTTGTGGCGATTGATTTTGGAGATGTGGTGATTGAGTTTTTTGTTGATTTCGTTGATATTGATATCCAATTTCTTGACATTGGAGATATTGTTCTTGATGTGGTTGTGGAGATAGCTCAATGCTTTGATGACATGGTTCAACCAATGGAAGAGTGTATTGATTTTGGGATGGAGATGTCTCTTGGCGCAATGGATCAACTACTTTGGCAAGTGAAGCAATTTGATCCCGCAAAATTTGATCTTGATTTTGATCTTGACACCTTTGATATGGTTGATTTTGTTGTAGAGCAAGCAGATTTGGAATGCATCCTTGTGGTGCTTGCCTAGGATTATGGACAAGTTGATTCTGGATAATGCTCAAATTCAGTGTGATGTTTTGATTTGGCATTATAGGTTGACTTTGAATGTTGTTTTGGTTGGGAATCATATTGCCTTGATTTAGGTAACTTTGATTTTGCATGGAGTTACCTTGACTAGGATCAATACATGGAGTCATCAACATATTGCTTGGATTTCGACGAACATTGATGGGATTTTCAAACATGTCTACCCCAAATTTTACCAAGTATGGATTCAAAATGGTCATGTTTGACAAACTTGTATTTGACATGTATGGATTTGGTGGGATAGTGTTGTTTGGAATAAGACTCATGCATTGAGTGTTTGGTTGATAGATTTGCAGATTTGGACTTGGATTTAAATCTATCATTGGAAAAGGTGTTCCAAACTTTAGATTGGTCATACTCACATTTGTATCATTTGAAGTTTGGAGGAGATAATGATGCCATGCATAAATGTGAGTTTCGATGATCAATTGGCATTGCGAGACTTGGATAGTTTGGTTGACTCAGATTACTCATGATGGATGGATCAAGTTTATATTCCATGTCCCTCTTGTGTTGAGATCGAGTTTGAACCATAAAATGAAGATCAATTTTCAAGAATGTAAGAGATGAACCTCTAATCCTTTAGATCGGTCTAAACCTTAGGTTCAAAGAAGCAAAGAACTAAGATAATTGAAGGATCAAAGTGATGACGACGATGAGATAAACGAAAGTTGAGTGATACGAATGAATGGAACTCTTAAAGAAACTTTCAAGGAAATTCTAAACTTTTTAGAACTTTGATTGATCGTGATTGGATTGATAGTTTGACTGAATGTTTTAAGTCAAACAAAATGTGATAAATACACTTGTAAACCCTAGGAAGTTGTGTTATCCTAAAGTGGACTTGTACATAAGAGGATGGTTTGACTAAGTGTGTTAAGTCAAACGAGGTGATGATTTGATAATTTGGCTAAGTGTGTTGAGGCAAATAAGATGAAATCATAAACCCTAGGAAGTTGTGTTATCCTAGAGAAAACTCGTGTACAATATGATGGTTTGACTAGGTGTGTTAAGTCAAACAAATTGGTTTTGATTTTGCCTAAAAGTTTAGCATAAAAGATGTTTACAAAGTTTCCAAGAGTTGTTGGTGAGGTGACTATTGACTGATTTTGATGGTTGAGAGATGGATGAAAGTGATTGAATTTGATCCTAGACTTGACCTAGATAACACTTCTTCTTACAAGACCTCGGTGTTGAAGAACATGCTAAACTTCCTATGGGAGGAAAGCAAACCTTTCAAAAAGTTCAGGATTCTGTTGATAGTAGAACGCATACAACTCAGGTTTGTTTCTTGAAGCTTTTTTGTAAAAGTTGTAAACCAATTCTTTCTCTAAATTTGAAAAGTCTCTCAAGATGCTCCTCACGAGCTTTCAGACTAAGCTTCTTGAACTTTGGTTTTGGGATTTTGACCTTGTGGGAAATCATGTTAGAAAACACATGTGTAATCCAATTTGTTTTTTTATCTTGGCTTAGTGTATTCTTTTTACCAAAAAGCACTTGCTTAATTATCTTTCAAATTGTATGTCTAATGTCCCACTTTCGTTTTCATCCCACAAAATCCATTATGTGGAAATCAAGGAAAATAGGGAAAAATTCTCCTATGTTTAACCTTATTGAAATCAAATGGTGATAGAATCCGAGCACTTAGAAACCTCTAAGGATATGATCCTTAGGGAAAGCAAGAGTGCTTATATTCGTCAAAGGTATTTGTTTCCTAAAAGGGGTTTGAAATTTGAAAGTCCTGTGAATGTTTGTTTTCAAATGTTTTTAAGAACCAAGCAATGTGTTTTCCATTTCCAAGTACTTTACAACCCTAGGATGATGAGACAATATTCTATTGGGTTCCCACTTGGACGAATCCAGCTGCACATATTTTGTGTGAATGGCTAAATGCTTGACCACACTGGCTCCCCTCCACGACACACACTTCTCGGGTCAGCCAAGCATTAGTACCCATGAATCTCCTATGGCATACTTTCCATCTCTACATCAAAACCGCATGTATAACGTGGGGCGGCTTCAAAGGACATGACCTTTTGCACCAACAAAATAGACAAGGATTTGGCCTCTTTCTAAACAAAGGGTTTTAATTCAGGCATTCCATTCGTGGGGGATTATCCAACGTTGGTGAGAGTCCATTTCTATCTATCTTGTCGGAATAATCCTCGTGATTCTTGAACTTTCCTCAAGAATCCACACTTATATACCGGTTGGAAGTCGCTTGGGTTTAGTGTATTCCCGATTGGGTCATTCCCTTGGGTGAGTACTTTTTCCCACAAAGCAGGCCCTCTAAGTTAAACAAAAGTGAATAAACTCATCCGGAGTTCGATCAACCTTCATTTAGAAACAAAGGGAGAACACTCTCAACAAGTTTACTCACACTTGCAAAGTGTTTTGTTTAGTTTTAAATTCCCAAGTCGAAGTGTGAAGGCAATATTTTTGACAAGTTAATATCGCCAAAATGCTTTTGATTCTCAAGATCGTTGTGAAGCGCGAGAGAAGCGCATACGCATTTTAAGTGATGTTAATTTGTGAAAAAGATTGCAAAAAATAGAAAACACTTGTTTATTTTAAGTGCAAAAAGTAGTGATGTGTTCGTTTTAAGCACCAAATGAGATGTGAAGTTTGCCTTGTCCAATTGTTAAATTCGAAAACCAACTCTAGTAAGTTTGTCCTAAGGTTCCCTTTAAACCCATTGTAGCAAAAATTGAAATGTTCCTTTTAAAGCCTCAAAAAGATGTGAGTTGATCTAAAATAGAAATTTAAAGCATAAGATGGAGGCCCTAAGCATTTAGAGATTCTTTGTGAATTCCAAGTTTAATAATCAATTTTCTAACTCCAATATTCTTCCAATTCCATTTTGCTATTTGATTCTCCTTTGAGAGAGATGGAAACCTGAAACAAAGTAAAAAAATTTATAAATGAGAATTTATGTCAAGGAAATAATGAAGCATTCAATACTTTGAAAATAAAAATATTCTTTCTATGCAAAGTTTCCATCTAAAAGCAATGGTTATAGTATTTTTAAGGAACCTCATATGATTAAATATAGCTAGGTAAACAAGCATGACAACACATTTATTCAAATTAAGCATGAAAAATATATCCACAAGATTATATGGAAGTTTGTAGAAGCAAAAATGAAAGCTTTAAGTGTTGATTGAATGCATTGATTAGTAGTATCAAAATTTCCCTCAATAATGATATCGTGTCAATGAAAGATTTCTGCAATCTAAAAGTTTTTATGAGAAAAAATAGAGAACACCGACTTTGGTTTCCCATTCAATGCATCAATCAGTATTAAATGGAAAGGCACCATGAGTAAAGTGTAGCTATAAACAAGTGGCTTTAAACATATTAAGACTAAAACCATTGAAATGTGCGTACGCTACCTGCCAAAAGTTTCCATAATTCACTGTTAGAGCAATATCATCAATAAAATTGACAGAACAATCAAATTCTGAGACAACAATACTTATGAGAAAAGAATAGCAACTTTAGTAATAAAAACAATGATATTGATGGGAATGACAACAACAACGTTGATGAAAGACAACAACATAAATGAGAAAGTCTGACAGAAATATTGATGAAACACAACAACAACATTAATGAGAAAGATAGAAATTTCAAAATTCACAATACATATGCCTCCCCCACGTGACAACTCAAAGCCCATCTACCAGATCTTCCAACAACACTATCAATGGCGGCACATAGCCCATTCTTTTGGCTTGAGTTTGAAGTGATTGGTGTGGATGGGAGAAGGACGCTTGAAATCTATGCACAGATTTATGAGTGCTATGTTTGCAGATTTCTAACCTCCTAGCCACACATATCAAATTAAATATTCTAACAGTGCACTTTCCCTTATTTAAGGAAAGTCAATGCAGCTGGCAGGCGCGAATCCCTCAACAAATAATGAATAAGCCAGCTAACAACTGATAGAGGTATTCAGAAAAATTTTAATCTAATGTCAGTGGCAGGTGTAAAACAGGGTTCTACAACAAAATGCACCGATTGCCAGGCCTAGGAAACGCAAGTGGCAGGGTGCTCCATCATCTAATGTCTTAATAATAAATGCAAACGTGAACAAAAGTCATACAGACTATAAGCGAAAAAGTACACGCCCCTGGTTTTTTGTCTGCAATGCCGACCCACATTCATTACTCTTAATCACCTTTGGAAAATAGAAAGTTCAACACTGGAGGCGCCCTCTTTGAATACTCTGCAACATTCTCTTCTATTTCAGATTCATATGCAATGCTACTGATTATAGATGCGTGGGTCGTTTGACAGAATGCCTGATAGAATGCGGATGTTGATAGTGATCCGCCTACACAAGGTTCTATTCAGAAAAGATTTCTCACAGATAATGGAGGTAACATGCTGTAAAAACGTATCAGAAAAAGAACATGAAAATTTTATAAACTGCCAGTCATCGGTGGCATCCCTGATATTGATGTTGGTGATTCAAACCATCAATCAGAAGCGGTTTCCAGACTATGAAAGGATATTAAAACCGAAAGCACAAGAATGGCCAGTTAGTATCCTATTATAAATGTTAGGTTTCATCTGTCGCAGCAGACATTTTTGTAATGCCATTCATGTACCTCAGCCTTTTTCTCATTCATATTCATTAAACGACAGTTTTAAAGAAGCCATTCGTAGTTTCCAGACTGTTAGAACCATCACTCAGATAAACTTAAACGGAAAGCGCCTATTTTCATGACAACGAAACTCAGACAGAAGCGGTTTTTTTTTGAAGGACATTATAGACTGTTATAAACATCACTCAGATATTGATGTCGATTTCCTTACCAAGCTTGTGGGAGCGGTCGACTTAGAAGAAGTCGTTCAATGGAAGGGCGTCTATTTTCAAGGCAAAGAAGCTTACCTCGAGTTTACTAAGATGGGAGGAGACAGAGATACGCCTTAAGATTCGATTTTTCTATCAGTTTAAAGCTCGAGTGGTCGCATTGTAACTCTAGGAAGATTTCGTTGACCTTTAACCAGAAGATGGACACATGGAGAGGTGTTTGGAATGAGTGTGTGATGGAAAATATGGAGAGTCGATAGGCAAAATTTGCTGTTTATAAATAATACCCTCTCAAATACTGGACGTTATTTGATAAAGATGTGGGTCTCTAGCAAACAGCATGGCCGCAACAATTATGACTGGATGTATGATAAAAAAGATAAATATGTCAAGCTTTAAGGGAGGCAGCATAAATTGGGTTGTAATAGGCAACACGGTGTTGACAGAGATGCATTTGTTTGGCTACCAAAGACAGTTCTATTTTCAAAGCTCTCTCCCTTCCTACGGACATCTCTCTTGATGTGCTTAAGAGGCCGAGATCAAATTCGAGAAAAATATGGAGGAGGATGTGAAGCACTCTCAAAGATTTTTGAGAGGAAATGTAATGTGGTAAAATGTGAGGGAAGCTCCGTTTAGACACAGAGAATGGTGAAGAAATTAGACATGTTCAGTCATAAGTGGCCATTGTGCTGGGGAATCAAAACCTAAAACAGCCTGGGACGCTCTACATCATCACTAAGAGGTTGATTTAGCTGAATAATGAGAATGAACAACATGGTTATGGTGTCGATTTTCTGTCAATTTCTCATGTTGTTTCCCAAGATCCTAAGGCATACTCTCTTCCTTGCATTTATGCACAGATTGAAAGCATAGGCACACAACACTTTAAACAGATCATCCAATGTGTTTGCATCAAAAGGAATGAGACGTATCTTAATAACTTGTGACAAATCCAGGTTCTCATCATTTATTGAGTTTTCATCTTCCAAATCATGAACCAGATGAAGATGATTGGATTTTCAGTGTCGAGGACATGGCTAATTCTAGTCTACTTGTTGTACAAGCTAGTGAGGATTTTGAATATGATGAAGAGGACATGGCTAATCCAATTGGTTATTCTAATGGCTTGGTACATAGCTCGCCTGAGAATATTTTAGAGCTTCGAATTGATAACCAATGTTTTGAAGATGCAGTGGAAATAAAATGAATAAATGAAAAGAGACTTTATCTTGTTGTCTAATGCATAAATCAGAAACAAGATACTTTAGATTCCTATTGATATGCAGATTTCAATGCCTCAATAGAAAGAAAAGACTTTATATTCTAATAGTATGTATCAAACAAAGGTGAATAGATACGAAGAATTTTATATTATGCCCTCCTTCTAGCATCATTTTGTAGAGGAAAAATTTCAATTCCTAACAATAAATGGATTAACTATTGTCAGTAAATTGAAATAAACCTCTCCCTATGAAATTATTGATCAAACATAGAAGAGAAAAACATTAAATAAAGTATGTGCAACTTAAAATATGAAAATCTAATCTAAGTTAACCAACCACCATCCCATAGGGGGATTGGTGCCCCTTGATGTGAGAAAAGAGCCCTTTCCCAATCCCTGATAAGCAAATGATGTGATAATGGACAAAATTTGTTCTCAAATTAAGAGAATAACTTTGCATGAGCTTCTATGTTGTCTGTTTGAAGGATAGGAGCCTTGAATTTATAGTTGAGCTTGAAGAGAGGAGAGGCCAAATTGAAGAATGTGGGACTAATCCCCAACAAATAGGAGAGATCCACTTGTCACAATGTGATTGGCCCATGATTGTGCAAGTTTTGGCCAATGTGCCCATTTCGAATTTGAAAATGGCATTGAATGCATATGGTTGAGGGATTTGGGGGGAATTTTGTTTGAACAAAAAAGTCAAACAAGGGGAGTTAATGAGGGAATATGCCTTGTGAGGAAAATAGGTGTTTTAATAAATCAAATTAAATGATTTATTGTGCAAGTGGATGGGACATGGGTTAGTCTTAGCATTAATTAGAGATTTTGACTAATTAAGCTAGTGATTAGGTGGTGTGACATTTGATTTTCATTTTTGTATTTGTTTTAAATCAAATGTGAGGAAAATGAATGTTAATCATTTAATTAAATACATGTGATTTAATTCAATCAAGAGACCTTAGGAGATAAAAAGTGATTTATTTAATTAAACTTGATTTGTTTAATTGATGGATGAAATATGATTAATCAATGACGTTAATCAATAGTGTTAATTTTGCGTGTCTATAGTAAATGACTATAATTAAACACAAAATTGAATACATATTGCAAATAATTTTCATGCATGATAGATTAGTTACATGGATCAAATCCATGGTATCCATCAATTTTCTGGGAACAAGTTTAGTTCCACATGAATGAGGTCACTTATGTGCTCATGGGGTCAAATATATAGATTACCAAAGGTTTCTATTTTAAAAATATAGTTAACCTTTCTTTATGACATTCTAAGCATTAAAATTTTTATTTTATTTTGCAATTACTAACATTGGGAGCTCTTGACCAACCACTTATGCTCATATTCTATTAGCTCTTTGGGTGAGTCATCCTTGATATTACACCATGTTCTCTCCTAAGCCTTATCTCTTAAAGGTGACGATAATGATGAAATGTGTTTTTACATTTCAGCTAGATCATATATATAACAATAAATATATTTTACTTTTATGTCTTGTTGTGCTAAATATTATTTAGTGTGACACAATATTATTTATTGTGGTGATCTACATTATTAACATGGTGTGACATTGATAGGTTTTGCTAGATGTTTTCTATGTCAACATTTATTAAAGTGATTCTTAAAAAAAGTGTGCATGTACCTATATCATTGCACATGACTTAGATGCATTATATTAATAGAGTCATTTTATACTAAATTATTATGAGCATATTTTTCACATATTCATAAATATTTCTAGGGATTATTAATATTTTGAAAAAATTAGGAATCTTATGTAGTTACTCGAGCTATAATCGAGGCTTTTCTTCCTAGTTCTTTCCCACTAGTATGCTCGCTTGAATAGGGTTTTGTAATATCTATATTTTAATATGAATATAATTATAATATCTTGCCACTTTTACAAGAAAAAACATTTTGAAAATATTTTATTGGTACAAATCAAATACAATATTAATCTAAACTAAATTTATAGGATACAAGTATTGCCATATTATTGCTTGTACATACCTAAAAGAAAGAAGCATATCCTTAGTGGTTTACTACATTTCTACTACATTAATAATATACTTACCTTCATACATATGATTCTAATGGTTATCATTAGCATTCTTATTACATCTTTTATCAATATTTTTAAATAACATACACTTACATATTTTATATTTAATTATCAAACTTTAATTAATCTAAATTAATTTGTTAAATTGATTATATTTATTACACAACAAGAAGTGAAATATAATTACATGAGTGTTTTAACAAAAATTATATAAGAGTCAACATTTATTTACAAATTTATTTTTTTAATAAATAAAATATATCTTAAGTAAATAAAATAAACTAATGATAAAATAAATCTAAAGTAAAATAAATTAGCTATAAAACAACTCTTAAAGTAAAAATAAATAAAATAATATAACTTTCCAATAAATAAAAAATAAGTTTGAGAATGAAAATTAAAAAAAAACAATGTAAAATAATTTTAAAGTAAAAAAAAAAGATAATTTTTTTGATATTTTTTGAAAAGATTTATTTATAATTAATTAAATAAAAAGTGATAATTTGGTCAAAAGTAAAATTAAAATTAAAATTTCACTATAAAAAATAAATAAAATAATATAATAAACTTAAATTAAAATAATATACTAAAATCAAAGGAGCCGGCTAACTACTAGACAAAATTCACCTATGTACATACAAAAATGTATGAAAAACGTACATAACAAAATGCATGGAAACATACATAACATGATGAGACGTTGTAGTGTGGGGCCCACCAGAACAATGATTAGCGCGAAAAGTGACAGACGGGATGAGACGTTCGACAATGGTTTGGTAGGAGTTAACAGTGTCGTCAATTGGTTTTCTCGCCTATTGGCTGAGGAAAAAGGTGGGGGGAAAATATTTCTCGACAATTTTCTTTTGTCTGGCACGAGAAAAGTGGAAGGGAATGACGTGAGCCTTTTCAGATCCTTTTATGTTTCGAGAAAGAAAGTTGGAAATACTATTTGTTTATAATCTGCACGTTGAAAGGGAAAGATGAAGGTCTGAGTGCACGTGGACAAATTGGAGGAGAATACTGACCAAATAAAGGTTGTAAGCTGAAGTGTGGAGAGCACGTGGAGGAGTTGGAGGAGAATACTGACCAAATCGAGGTGAGGGGTAATTTAGTTGCAAGCAAAAGATTTTACAAGATCTTTTAATTTGAAATTTTGGAAACACGATGTGGAGTATTTCAATTTATTGAATGTCTTTAAAATCACACATTTCATTGTTGTGTTTAAATTTCTGTTGATTGAAAAAAAAAAGTACACAAAATAATTGTGAAAGGGAAACTCAATGCTGGGTTTCAATTATTTGAATCTCCTTGTTTAAATGTAAAGGGTTGTCTCATGGTGGGTTGATTTCTTTTTAATACCCACGATATTGAAACATGTAATGTTACATAATAGTATGAATGTGTTACAAATAACACCTTCCATTATTCTGTTTAAATTTCAGTGGATTGAAGAAAAAATGCACAAAATAATTGTGAATGGGAAACAGAGTGTTGGGTTTCAATTATTTGAATTTCCTTGTTTAAATGTAAGGGTTATCTCATGGTGGGTTGCTTGCTTCTTAACACAAACAGTATAGCAACATGGAATGTTACAAAATAGTATGAATGTTTTCCAAATCACACATTCCATTGTTGTGTTTAAATTTTAGTGGATTGAAAAAAAAGTGCAAAAAATAATTGTGAATGGGAAACACAGTGTTGGGTTTCAGTTATTTGAATCTCCTTGTTTAAACGTAAAGGGTTGTCTCATGGTGGGTTGCTAGCTTCTTAACACCCATGGTTTTGCAACATGGAATGTGAAAAGACAGTACGAATGTCTTCAAAATCACACATTCTATTTTTGTGTTTAAATTTCTCTTGATTGAAAAAAAAAATGCAAAAAAAAAATTGTGAATGGGAATCACAGTGTTGGGTTTCAGTTATTTGAATCTCCTTGTTTAAATGTAAAGGGTTGTCTCATGGTCAGTTGCTTGATTCATATTTCAGTTTCTTGAATATCTTTAAAATCACACATTCCATTGTTGTGTTTAAATTTATGTTGATTGAAAAAAAAAAGTGCACAAAATAATTGTGAATGGGAAACTCGGTGCTGGGTTTCAATTATTTGAATCTCCTTGTTCCAATGTAAAGGGTTGTCTCATGGTAGGTTGCTTGCTTCTAAACACCCACGATTTTGCAACATGGAATGTTACAAAATAGTATGAATGTCTTCCAAATCACACCTTCCATTGTTGTGTTTAAATTTCAGTCGATTGAAAAAAAAAGTACACAAAATAATTGTGAATGGGAAACACATTGGTGGGTTTCAATCATTTGAATCTCCTTCTTTAAGTGTAAAGGTTTTTCTCATGGTTGGTTGTTTGCTTCTTAACACCCAGGGTTTTGCAACATGGAATGTTACAAAACAGTATGAATGTCTTCCAAATCACACATTCCATTGTTGTGTTTAAATTTTAGTCAATTGAAAAAAAAATGCACAAAATATTTATGAATGAGAAAACACAATGCTGGGTTTCAGTTATTTGAATCTCCTTGTTTAAATGTAAATGGTTGTCTCATGGTGGGTTGCTTGCTTCTTAACGCCCACGATTTTCCAATACGGAATGTTACAAAATAGTATGAATGTCTTCCAAATCACACATTCCATTGTTGTATTTAAATTTCAGTTCATTGAAAAAAAAGTGCATAAAATAATTGTGAATGGGGAACACAGTGTTGGGTTTCAATTATTTGAATCTCCTTGTTTAAATGTAAAGGGTTGTCTCATGGTGGGTTGCTTGCTTCTTAAAACCCACGATTTTGGAACATGGAATGTTACAAAACAGTATGAATGTCTTCCAAATCACACATTCTATTGTGGTGTTTAAATTTTTGTTGGTTGAAAAAAAAAACTGCACAAAATAATTGTGAATGGGAAACACAGTGTTGGGTTTTAGTTATTTGAATCTCCTTATTAAAATCTAAAGGGTTGTCTCATGGTGGGTTGCTTGTTTCTTAACACCCACAGTTTTGTAACATGAAATATTACAAAATAGTTTAAATGTCTTCCAAATCACACATTCCATTGTTGTGTTTTAGTTTCAATGGATTGAAAAAAAAAACTGCACAAAAAATTTGTGAATGAGAAACACAGTGTTGAGTTTCAGTTATTTGAATGTCCTTGTTTAAATGTAAATGGTTGTCTCATGGTGGGTTGCTTGCTTCTTAACACCCACGGTATTGCAACACAGAATGTTACAAAACAGTATGAATGTCTTCCAAATCACACCTTCCATTGTTGTGTTTAAATTTCGGTGAATTGAAAAAAAATTGCAAAAAATAATAGTGAATGGGAAACACAGTGCTGGGTTTCAGTTATTTGAATGTCCTTTTTTAAATGTAAAGGGTTGGCTCATGGTGGGTTTCTTGATTCTTAACACCCATAGTTTTGTAACATGAAATGTTACAAAATAGTTTAAATGTCTTCCAAATCACACATTCCATTGTTGTGTTTAAATTTTAGTGGATTGAAAAAAAAAACTGCACAAAATAATTGTGAATGGGAAACACAGTGTTGGGTTTCAATTATTTGAATGTCCTTGTTTAAATGTAAATGGCTATCTCATGGTGGGTTGCTTGCTTTTTAACACCCACGGCATTGCAACACAGAATGCTACAAAACAGTATGAATGTCTTCCAAATCACACCTTCCATTGTTGTGTTTAAATTTCAGTGAATTGAAAAAAAACTCCAAAAAATAATAGTTAATAGGAAACACAGTGTTGGGTTTCAGTTATTTGAATGGCCTTTTTTAAATGTAAAGTGTTGGCTCACGGTAGGTTTCTTTCTTTTTAAAACACCAATGGTTCTGCAACATGGAATGTTACAAAACTGTATGAATGTCTTCCAAATCAAACATTCCATTTTTGTGTTTAAATTTCAGTTGATTGAAAAAAAAAATAGCAAAAAATAATTGTGAATGGGAAACACAGTGTTGGGTTTCAATTATTTGAATCTCCTTGTTTAAATGTAAAGGGTTTTCTCATGGTGGGTTGCATGCTTCTTAACACCCACGGTTTTTCAACATGAAATGTTACAAAAGGGTATGAATGTCTTCCAAATCACACATTCCATTGTTGTGTTTAAAATTCAGTCGATTGAAAAAAAAATTGCACAAAATAATTGTGAATGAGAAACACAGTGCTAGGTTTCAGTTATTTGAATGCCCTTGTTTAAATGTAAATGGTTATCTCATGGTGGGTTGATGGCTTCTTAATACCCACGATATTGCAACATGGAATGTTACAAAACAGTATGAATATCTTCCAAATCACACCTTCCATTGTTGTGTTTAAATTTCGGTGGACTAAAAAAAAAGTGCACAAAATAATTGTGAATGGGAAACATAGTGCTGGGTTTCAGTTCTTTGAATGTCCTAGTTTAAATGTAAATGATTGTCTCATGTTGGGTTGCTTACTTCTTAACACCCAAGGTATTGCAACATGGAATGTTAAAAAACAGTATGAATGTCTTACAAATCACACCTCCCATTATTGTATTTAAATTTCGATGGATTGAAAAAGTGCACAAAATAATAGTGAATGGGAAAAATAGTGTTGGGTTTCAGTTATTTGAATCTCCTTGTTCCAATGTAAAGGGTTGTCTCATAGTGGGTTGATTGCTTCTTAACACCCATGATTTTGCAACATGGAATGTTACAAAACAGTATGAATGTCTTCTAAATCACAACTTCCATTATTGTGTTTAAATTTCAGTGGATTGAAAAAAAAATTGCACAAAATAATTGTGAATGGGAAACACAATGTTGGGTTTCAGTTATTTGAATCTCCTTGTTTAAATGTAAAGGGTTGTCTCATGGTGGGTTTCTTGCTTCTTAAAACCCATGGTTTTGCAACATGGAATGTTATTAAAGAGTATGAATGTCTCCCAAATCACGCATTCCATTGTTGTGTTTAAATTTCAGTCAATTGAAAAAAAAATTGCACAAAATAATTCTGAATGGGAAACACAGTGTTGGGTTTCAGTTATTTGAATCTCCTTGTTTAAATGTAAATGGTTGTCTCATGGTGGGTTGTTTTCTTCTTAACACCCATGGTTTTGCAACATGGAATGTTACAAAATAGTATGAATGCCTTCCAAATCACACCTTCCATTGTTGTGTTTTAATTTCAGTCGATTGAAGAAAAAAAAGTGCACAAAATAATTATGAATGGGAAACACAATGTTGGATTTCAATTATTTCAATCTTCTTGTTTAAATGTAAAGGGTTGTCTCATGGTCGGTTGTTTGCTTTTTAACACCTAGGGTTTTACAACATGGAATGTTACAAAACAGTATGAATGTTTTCCAAATCACACATTCCATTGTTGTGTTTAAATTTTAGTCGATTGAAAAAAAAGTGCACAAAATAATTGTGAATGGAAACACAATGTTGGGTTCCAGTTATTTGAATCTCCTTATTTAAATGTAAATGGTTGTCTCATGGTCGGTTGTTTGATTCTTAACACCCATGGTTTTACAACATGGAATGTTACATAATAGTATGAATGTCTTCCAAATGACACATTCCATTGTTGTGTTTAAATTTCAGTTGATTGGAAAAAGAAATGCACAAAATAATTGTGAATGTGAAACATAGTGCTGGGTTTGAGTTATTTGAATCTCTTTGTTTAAATATAAATGGTTGTTTCATGGTGGGTTGATTGCTTCTTAACACCCATGGTTTTGCAACATGGAATGTTACAAAATAGTATGAATGTCTTCCAAATCACACATTCCATTGTTGTGTTTAAATTTCAGTGGATTGAAAAAAAACTGTACAAAATAATTGTGAATGGGAAACAAAGTGTTGGGTTTTAGTTATTTGAATCTCCTTGTTTAAATGTAAAGGGTTGTCTCATGGTGGGTTGCTTGCTTCTTAACACCCAAGGTTTTGCAACATGGAATGTTACAAAATAGTATGAATGTTTTCAAAATCACACATTCCATTGTTGTGTTGATTCCAAGTTTTCTTCGAGATGGTGCTTCCTAGTGAAGTTGTGGAATGGGAAAACAAGCTAGTACTAGTCATTCAACCTAACTTAATATGGCCCGAGGAGGAACAAATCGATATTGTTTCTGAGCTACGTTCGCTTGCATGGAAGGAAAATACTAGCTATGCTGAATATTGCACGGTGATCTTTGTCTTAGATAGAGAGGAAGAGCGAGCCAAATTTAATAAGTTGGTTAATGAAATGCTTGCGGAGCTTTTTCGAGCCCCGGATCCTCTGGTAGTTTAGAAAACATGGTTCCTTTATGTAGTTGTCAACGAAAATGGTTTCTTTATACATAAAATGAATCTTTACTTTACATGCATGAAAATTTTGTAATTATGAATAGTGACTGAAATCTTAGGGTGTAACGGAAATGGTGTTCATTTCTTGGTGAATTATTGCAAACTCGGCCATTTTTAAGAAGGATTGCGAATAGTTATTGGAGAAAAAGAAAAGGGGAGGAAAGAAAGAGAGGAAAAGGGAGGAGAAAGGCATTTTCTGTTTTCACACAATTTTGTTACGCAACCATGGAATCTTTGAACCCATATTTTATATTGAGAAAAAAGGAAATAACACTGAATCTTTGATTTTGTTAATATTTTCTTGATCGCAAATGTCTTTGTGCTTCTCTGATTGTTCTTCAATATGGTATTTGGTGTGTCGAATTGTGTTGATGTTTTATTTGTTGAATCTGTGAATTCTAAAAAAAATCATCCTGTGAAATTAGTCTATTGTTTATCATTCCTTGTTCAATGTCTGGGAATGTGTAGTAGATGAACTGTTTGTCATTTACTCATATTTCCCTCTTTTTGAGATTAATATATCACATTTGTGTCATGTTTATGCACATGTTGTTTGTTTTCCTTTCCTGCTTTCCGATTAAAAGCACATCTGGGTTTCATTCATTGAACATCTTTGAAGGTAACTATGCCTTGTAAAATAAGCAGAGAATGCTCGCAATTCAACTATTGGCTACATTGTCACTTTATATGAGCGTGGGAGTATTTATTGATGTGACAAATCTATAAACCAACAAATGTAAAACGTTGTATCATGGTGGGTTGCTTGCTTCTTAACACCCATGGATTTTCAACATGGAATGTTACAAAATAGTATGAATGTCTTCCAAATCACACATTCCATTGTTGTGTTTAAATTTCAATTGATTGAATAAAAACTGCAAAAAATAATTGTGAATGGGAAACACAATGCTGGGTTTCAGTTATTTGAATCTCCTTGTTTAAATGTAAATGGTTGTCTCATGGCTGGATGTTTGCTTCTTAACACCCACGGTTTTGCAACATGAAATGATACAAAACAATATGAATGTCTTCTAAATCACACCTTCCATTGTTGTGTTTAAATTTTAGTTGATTGAAAAAAAAATGCACAAAATCATTGTGAATGGGAAACATAGTGCTAGGTTTTAGTTATTTGAATCTTCTTATTTAAATGTAAATGGTTGTCTCATGGTGGGTTGCTTGCTTCTTAACACCCACAGTTTTGTAACACGGAATGTTATAAAATAGTATGAATGTATTCCAAATCACACATTCTATTGTTGTGTTTAAATTTTTGTTGATTGAAAAAAACTGCACAAAATAATAGTAAATGGGAAAATAGTGTTGGGTTTCAGTTATTTGAATCTCCTTGTTTAAATGTAAATGGTTGTCTCATGGTGGGTTGCTTGCTTCTTAAAACCCACAATTTTACAACATGGAATGTTACAAAACAGTATGGATGTCTTCCAAATCACACATTCCATTGTTGTGTTTAAATTTCTATTGATTGAAAAAAAATTGCACAAAATAATTGTGAATGGGAAACACAGTGTTGGTTCTCAGTTATTTGAATCTCCTTGTTTAAATGTAAAGGGTTGTCTCATGGTCACTTTCTTGCTTCTTAACACCCACGATTTTGTAACATGGAATGTTACAAAACAGTATGAATGTCTTCCAAATCACACCTTCCATTGTTGTGTTTAAATTTCAGTGGATTGAAAAAAAAATTGCACAAAATAATTATGAATGACAAACACAGTTTTTGGTTTCAGTTATTTGAATCTCCTTGTTTAAATGTAAATGGTTGTCTCATAGTAGGTTGCTTGCTTCTTAACACCCACAGTTTTGCAACATGGAATGTTACAAAACAGTATGGATGTCTTCCAAATCACACATTCCATTGTTGTGTTTAAATTTATGTTGATTGAAAAAAAAAGGCACAAAATAATTGTGAATGGGAAACACAGTGTTGGGTTTCAATTATTTGAATCTCCTTGTTTAAATGTAAAGGGTTGTCTCATGGTTGGTTGCTTGCTTATTAACACCCATGGTTTTGCAACATGGAATGTTACAAAATAGTATGAATGTCTTCTAAATCACACCTTCCATTGTTGTGTTTAAATTTCAGTCGATTGAAAATAAAACTGCACAAAATAATTGTGAATGAGAAATACAGTGCTAGGTTTTACTTATTTGAATCTCCTTGTTTAAATGTAAATGGTTGTCTCATGGTGGGTTGCTTGCTTCTTAACACCCATGGTTTTTGAACATGGAATGTTACAAAACAATATGAATATCTTGCAAATCACACATTCTTTTTTTGTGTTTAATTTTTTTGCATGATTGAAAAAAAAGTACATTTTATTTGTAGCTTTGGAGCGGTTGATTCCTCATTAGCCCTTAGGACAACAAGGTCTACTTTTTGGATAAAGTTTTGAATGTCTTCAATAGTTGTCTATACCTTTGCAGCCACTTTTTTTCTGGACACAATCCACACTAATTTTAAATATTCGTCTAATTCTGTCATTTCCTAGAATGGGGAGAGGTTTGATACGGAAGAAGCCAGACAAATTGCAAGTGTAAGATGTACAAAATGGAGGCTCTCCTTTTTCATCTTCCGATTTGGAATGGGCTGCTATTTCCATCAACAAGGATAAGGTCCCTGACGTTGTTGCAATAACTCCTCTTATGATACTTGATCATTTCATTTGTGGTGAAATGTCCATTGAAGGTGTAGAAACTAAATTTGTGGACAAGAAAACAAGAGAAGCTACCACCTCCTGTCCCATCTACGATAAAACTTATAAGAAAAAAATGTATCAGAGGTAACTTGTATATTTCAACATTCATTTCTATGGTCAAATGATAGTTTACTCTCTCTTGGTTCAAGATGATGAGATGATTCCTTTCTCACAGCTATTGGTGTCAATACGGTCCTAAACACAAGAGAGACCAGCCTCCACTAGAGAAGAAACCACATAAGATCTTTATACAAATGCATGGTTGTCAATACCATTTCATGGTAAAGGTTATGGAAGGAAAACACGATGTTGCCTATATTATCTACAAAGAAATATTCCACGTTGATAAAAATAGTGAAGTTTTCCATGGCATTCACAACACAATTGGAGAGAAGCGTTCTATGTTTTCTGCTAATCTATTCGTGGAGTGCAAAAGCTATATTGAAAGCCTTTTGCTCGTGGACATCAATGTCAATGCAATAATAGATAGACACATCAGTGATCCTGTGTTATGTGGCATGATGTCCAAGAGAGAACATTTCCTTACAAGAAAGGATGTAATAAATGTCTGGAAAAAGGTGCATTCTACTCATGCATAGAAACACAAAGTAGATTTGACAAGTATCCTACTATGGAGTGGACAGGACTTTGACAACTTCTTTTACTTTCACGGCCTGATGGGAACAATACACCTTTTGTTATCCGGTTTCAGATTCCACAGATGTTGGATAGGATGGTTAGTTGCTTGCACAATTCAGTCATCTCGATGAATTCCATGATTGCAACTAACAAATATGAGGTGAGGACTTACATACATTGACAAATAGTTCTTCATGTTTTCAATGATCTTCCTACCTGTAAACTTCACAATGCTCATGCTGAGTTGTTTTGTCTATAGTATCCATTGTATTCTATCCTTGTTTTCAACGAGCAACATAGTGGTGTGTCGGTTCCATGGGTAGTCTCCTCATGAAACAAGATTGAGGACATCTCTGCATGGCTATGCGTATTGCTCGATCGTGTAAGAAGAGCCAGGCCCGACTGGAGTATCAATGGATTTTTTACCAATGATGTGACTGCAAAAATCCAAGCCATACATTATGTGAATCCCTTTCTTCATTTGTGTATCTTTCTCATTTGTTATTCATTTTCAATGCCACTTTCTCATGCATTCGAGTGGTAAAGAATATCGTTTGTATTGTCTATTAGGGCTTTATTTCAATTTCGTGTGCTTCTATGCCTTTGGCATGTTAAAAGGGCTTCGCTAAAGAATGTATATAAGTATGAAGCCAAGGAAAGGGTAATGGACATCTTCCGCAGTCTTGGTGCGATCATGATGGCAATCAGTGACACCGAAGATTGCTTCACTTAGCTATTGAACTCTTTCTTTCAGGAGTTCAATGATCAACCCCGATTCTTAGAGTACTTCAAGAAGAGTTGGTGCAAAGGAGAAGGTTGAATTGGTGAGTTGACAATTTTTGTCACCTCACAGGATTCACACCATTCAAATTCTTTGATGTCACCTCTAATACATTGTGGCTTACTTGACTATTGGATTTATTTTTCACAGCCATGTGGGCGAAAAATTACAGACTATTCCCACATGCCAACTAGGATATGAATGCAACCATTGAGTCGTACCATTGTGCACTAAAAATTCGGTACTTGTGTGATTGTTCAAAACAATGCAATAGGAGGATGGACTATTTGTACTACACACTTGTGTATAAAATGGAACCATTCTATAGGCAAAAGGAAAAGTTGCAGAATTATGGTTTTTTGACGAACCAAAAGTGTTTAAATATGTGATCTAGTGTGGAGCAGACCAACGCAATTCTGGACAATGATTGTATTCCCAATGAAACAGATCTTGGACAGTACTAGGTGAAAAGTCAAAGTAGGTCAATGCATGACCATATTCAGAAATTTGGGGAGCACCTTTTTGTTTGTGACTGCCCTTGGATTTTGTAGGGGAACACTTGCAAACATGTCCTCAAGGTTGATGACTTGATTAAAAAATCATCTGCCATTGAAGAGGTGGTCCACGGTAAGTGAATTTCAATTTGAATTGCATTACTTTATTGGAGTTGATTATGTTTTGCATTTTCTATAGCCTAATACAAATTTATTTTGTGTACTCATTTAGATGGGGTAGGTAAGCCAATTGATATAGGCATAGATTTGAATGAGACATTGTTAGAGGGGGTCATAGAAGAAAACAATCCTAATGTTCTGACCCCTACACAAGCTCCTTCTATGACTCATGTAAATGATGAATATGTGGTGATAATGTCTCTTTGGAATGACACTAACGAACACTTGAAGAAAGTGATGTGTACACTACCACAATCTCTACAATAGGTGCAATCATACACAGAATGCGTGGACAGGTTTCTAGAGGACCTATGACAATCAAATGTTTTTCTGTTTGAATTCATTATGGATCCTGATCAAGATACAATTACCATTGTTCGCATGTGTCCATGGTTTAGTGCAAGCAAGGATCATTTTCGACATCCAACCTAGCGTACAAAGCATTCCACACAATAGTCAGATCATCGAACCCCTTTGGATGACTCCTTTCCCTTGTCTGCGAACAATAGGTTGAATCCGAATGTCAATATGCAATGTGAGACTTCAGGCGCAACCGCTATGGATGTGGCAGAGGATACAACATCTAATACGGGTGAGTATGAGAAAACCCATTTCAATATATATATTGTAATAGCAAATGGTATTGCAAATTTCTTTTTTCCAGTATGTGCTTGTACCACGTCATAAACTTTATCATTTCTTTTTTGGATTTTTTTCTTCACTTCAGCATTCCAATCTCAGGAAAGGAGTCCTCATCGGCGACTTTCTTTCGCGAGTGTAAACCCAACAGAAGGTATGGTTCGAATTTAATAACTTTCCTTACATAAGTCCACTTTTTGGTATGATTTTATGCAATACCATGCTTATAAAAATTTGGCTATGGTGAAAGGTTGATGTCGGACAATGTGACTTCACTCTGCTGCTTCTTCAAGTCTTACGAAGGATTGCACAAGCATAGTTCAATGAACCTTGATCTGTAGGTAAGAATTTTATTTTTTTACTTAGTTTAGTGGGTGGGAAATCCATTCGAGTTATTTAGAAGAGGTTGAATGAAATTTACAAGTGTAAAGAGCAAGAAATCTAAAATTTTACCGCAAACCCTTAAAAAGGGGTTTTGAGAGTCTTGTGAGGTTTTAGACCTCCATCCCACCAATGTAGGTTTAGAGGAATGGTGGGATGGATTGTAATAGGTGTAATTTAAGAAGTGTATTTGTTGAATCATGCAAGGGAAGTGAACCATTCAATGTTTGGTTGTTAATCTTTTGAAAATACAAAAAATTTCAAATGGAAAAGGATGCATAGAAGTTAGTAATTGAGGAAAGTGCATTCAATGGGACTAAAATTTTGTTCCTAAAGCATGGGAAGACATTTCTAAACATGTTTCATATAGTGGCAGAGCATGGGAAGGTTTGGAATATAGTATTCTATTAAACCCTCATTTTTTAGAGTTTTTTTTGTGCATAAAGTAAGCATGGTTTATTAGATTAGTGTTTTCTTAAGCCTTTGTATTCATAAAAGTAGATGATTCCTAAGTTATGAGAGTTTTCAAAGGACTGTTTCAAGTCGTTAGGTGTTTTGATGATGATTTAAGACCTCCTCCTTTGTAAATTTGGGCTAATTGAGTGCATTTCCAGTGGTACACTAATGTTTTCAAGTATTGTTTTCAAAACAATAGCATCTGAATTTGTGATATGTAAAAATTGGCACAAATGGGTTTCTAGAACAACAAATACCTTATGGGGTTTCAATGTAGTTTCGATGGAATGCCCGCTTTTGCCAAGTTGCAATGGTACTAGGGTTAGAGTCTTCAATGCATGAAATTATGAATATGGTAAAATAAACTTGCGAGGCAGAATATTTGGATTGTTATTGTCATTGTAAGCTTGGTTAAACCTATTTAAAGGCTTCGTAAGGGTTTCCAAGTAAGAATTAGTGATTGGTAAGTTAGTTGTTTTATCTTCTTAGTTGTTGTTTTGGTCTGCAGACCTATTTGCTCAACTTTACACACCACTAACTCAATCACCCAAATCTTCACACTTTGAAACACCCTTTATGCCCAACTCAAACATACTACAAAACTTCAATAGGTTCTTTTGGAACAAACACTTCAAACTGTAAGCTCTCCTTCGTTGTCGTGGACCCCAAAATAGGCCTATTTTACAAAGAGACTAATTAAGCCTAAAAAATTCTTCAAACACAACTAATTAAGCCTCAAAAAACTTAATCTTACCTTAAACTTTGCTGCCTTCAAGTTTGATAGACATTCACCTACTAAACCTATCATATTTCACCTAAAAGTTTCCTTATGAAAGATGTGCGATGCAATGGATGTAATCAACGATGTGATCTTTGTCACTCAAAGAATGATTCTGATAGGTTAGGTTTTGTTGTTGGGATGGCGGTTTCCTGAAGGGAGAAAGGAATTAGGCAGTTTGAGTTGGTGTCCCTATAGATTGTGAGTGGATAAGAGCATGACAAGTGAGGTTTAAGGTTAGGGTTTCATCAAAAAGGTGAGGGAAGTGATATCCCTTTTTCTTTTAAGCATGTGCAGGCCTGAATAAAGGTGTTTGAGTTGGTTTGAAGGTTTCAAAAAGAGTGGAATATAGTTTTCCATATTATCCTCATGTCAATGGCTTGAAACAAGGGTTTCCTTAGTAGGCATTTGGGAAAGACAGTCTCTACAAACCAAGGGTAGATTTGGTGGTTTTGAGGGATGGTGAGACATGCCCCATTGGTTTCTTGGGCTGGTTGTATGATTAGAGTGGTGTTTCTATTGAAATTTGGCATAATTGGCCTTGTGGACAATGTTATTTCTTTTTTTTGTGCAAGTTGTTCCGAAAGAGTCGTATGTGGGTTTCAAGTATGTTGAGGGGGACTGAAATGGGTCTCTACAATGATGATTATTTGCAGGGGTTTTTAAAATTTTGAGATAGTTAAGTTGAAAAATTTGAGTCTGTTGGCCTTCAATGAAAAAATTCCTTTCTTACAACCTGCATAAAATAAGAAGTGAGTCACAACCCACTTTGTTTTCCATCTTGCAACTGTGATGTGCATTTTGTGTTCATAACATATGAACAAATATTGAAATTGAGTATTTTTCTGAAGGTAAGGGTTGTCATAAAATAAGAACGTGAACTTGAAAACATTGTTTTGTTACAGTCTGCTTAAAATAAGAAGTGAGTCACAACCCAATGTGTTTTCCATCGTGTAATTGTTATGTGCATTTTTTGTTTGGAACATATGAAGACATTGAAATGGAATGTTCTGTGAAAGAAAGGGTTGCAACAAAACAAAAAGGTGAACTTCGATAACTTGTTTTTTTACTGTCTGCAGAAAATAAAAATGTCAGGCACAACCCATTGTGTTTTCCATCCTGCAACTGTGATGTGCATTTTGTGTTTGTAACATATGAAAATATATTGAAATGGAGTGTTTTCCTGAAAGTAAGGGTTGTCATGAAACAAGAAGGTGAACTTCAAAACATTGTTTTGTTATAGTCTGCATAAAATCAAAAGTGACTCATAACTTAGTGTGTTTTCCACCATGAAACTGTTATGTGCATTTTTTGTTCTAAACATATGAACAGATATTCAAATGGAATGTGTGGTAAAAGTAAGGGTTTCCATAAAAGAATAAGGTGAACTTGAAAACAATTTTTTGTTACGCTCTGCATAAAATAGGAAGTGAGTCATAACCCACTATATTTTCCATCATGCAACTGTTATGTGAATTTTTTGTTGGAAACATATGAAAAAATAGTGAAATGGAATGTTCGGTGAAAGTAAGGGTTGTCATGTATTAGCATCTTCTTTTTAGTTATGCAATGGGAAGCAATGCTTTGAGTTAGAAAGATACATAAGTGCAATGAATATAATCAACGATATGAATATAAACTACAAAAATATATTTTCTACAATTCATTAGTTCAACTCATGTGATTGCAACAAATAGAATGCTCACATTATTTGCCATGTTGGAAAAGACATAGTTCGTACATAGTTAGTTAGTTATGAAAAGTTTTCTTTCGCTTTAAATTTTTTTAGCAACTATTTCGTGTGTTTATAGTTAGAGAATGTTGTTGTATGTGCTGAAATTTTCATTCTCTTTACTTTCAGGCATTGTTCTTCCTATTGTTCGACTCGTGCATTGCCATATGCCCATTGGAGATATTCCATGTGCTACCTCATTCAGTTCCAAAAAATAGGTAAAATCTCTTTAGTGCTAACATTATCTATATCTTCCACTTTGCTCGTTTATTTTTTCACTATTTTCATTGTATTGACAATGTCCTTCTAATTAGAGAATGCAGGTGTACCTTCTAAAAAAGTTGTTTTATCTTTCATTTCAAGAATTTTAGTACCTATTGTTGTATTTCTATAGAAGATGTCTCACATTTCTCGAGCATGGGTGGCTATTTGGTTGACCAACTACAACCCGTATCTTCCATGCAATACTCTTGCTTGAATTGAGGAATTGAGCCTCCCATACAAGTTGCGCGAAAATATGTTAAGGAGAATTAATAGAAAAGGGCCAAACCACACAGATTCGCACTATGATAATTATGCTCACTTATTCAACCATCTTTGGTGTATGGGCACATATGGGTATGGACGTTCAATATTAAATTCTACAAATAGAGATTTTCAATTTATGTGATTGGCCAATCTCTCTTTACTAAGAAATTCAAGACCTTTTCCTAGTTGGATGCATCTAGAAGGTGTGCATTAGACCAATGGTTATCATACACAAGCACAATCTTACGGACCAGCTGAGCATGAGGTTTATTAGATTCCTCAAGGGGGAATCTCTAAGTAGTAATCACATAGGTCCTGTGGAGAAATGGTTGTTGGCCATCTTCAAATTCAACCACATTGTCAGGTTTGAGATCCACCTTGTCAAGCCCTCCTTTAGGCTGCTACATGAGAATTATGGGGTGCCAACATTGTATGCTGTCAATTCCACCTTGAAAATCAGAGTGCAGAAAATGCTTCTAGATGTTGAGAACACAGAGATTATACCTATTCATAAATGGTTGACATAGTCCTCAGTGTTACCAGTATTAAATGTGGATTGTAATTTTCTTCAGATTGTATAATATTGACTCGAAATGTTTTTACATTTCATTGTGTGATGCACATTGTTCTTACAAAATTTGACGGTGAACTTGAATACACTATTTTGTTACAGTTTGCATAACATACACTATTGTCTTGCAAGAAGATTTGAGAAGCGAGGGAGAACCCTCAGTGTTTTCCATTATGCAACTTTTCTTATGCATCTTCTCTTGGAAACGTATAAGGATATTGAAATGGAATGTTTGCTGCAAGTAATGGGTTGTTAGAAAATATGAAGGTGAACTTTAATACACTATTTTGTTATAGTCTACATAACAGAAACTGTTCTCTTAGAACAAGATTTCAGAGGTGAGGGACAACCCTGCATGTTTTCCATTCTACAACATCTTTTTCAGCATAGTGTGTTGCAAACATATAAGGAAATTGAAATGGAATGTTCAAATGGAAATGGAATGTTGAAATTGAAATGGAATTTTCAAATGGAATGTTCAAATGGAAATGGAATGTTGAAATTGAAATGGAATGTTGAAATGGAAATTCAAAATCTGTAAATGTCTCTGTACATTGGTGACTTGATGAGTTTTGTTTGTAGAATATGAGTCCTTGTTGTGTCATTTTGTTTTGCAAAGATTTTTGGGCATAGGTGAATCCATTCCAAGATAGGGATTGGTGAATTTATGATTATTTAGAGACCATCTATTGACTGTCCTATCAGGACAGAATTGTCAAAAGGCGTAGATTGAACAGTATTTGGAGTGTTTGGAATTTCCTTCCTTGAAAGGCTAAAAAGACATTGAAGAGTCATTCAAACAGATTATTTCACATTCCATGGAACTAAGTTAAGAGTGTAAGAGAGTATTTTGTTGTTTTTTTTCAAATTAAATGACTAAAGGAAGCCTAATTAGGCCAGTTAAGGATAGTCTATTTTGAAAGTTCACATATCGAGATGTTTAAGTTGCAGATTACTTTATGTCAATCGTTTGTTGTTGGTTAAAGTGTTTTGAGGAATCTACTAGAGATTTTTGGGCCTTTTTTTTAGTTTGGGTATTTTCAAACAAGGGTTTTGTGAAGGAAAGTTGCCTGGAAGGTGGAGTTTTCTAGTTTAGTCATCTGAGTTGTTTGCAATAGCATAGCGAGTTGAGTTGTTTAACCGCTGCATTGTCATCAAACATTTCTTTCAAGAAAGGGAAGTTATAAAATATGAATTTGAACTTCAATACATTATCTTCTTATGGTGTGCATAACACTAACTGTTGTCTTTGAACAAGATATGAAAATTGTGGGAAAACCTTGTGTGTTTTCCATCCTGCAACTTTTTTTGTGCATCTTGTCTTCCAAATGTATAACGATATTGAAAGGGAATATTTGCTGCAAGTAAGGGTTGTTATAAAACATGAAGGTTAACTTAAATACACTGTGTTTTTATAGTCTACATAATATAAAGTGTTGTCTTTCAAGAAGAATTGGGAAGCCCTCTGTGTTTTCCATCCTGCAACTTCTTATCTATTTTTGGTGTGGAACGTTTGCTGCAAGCAAGGGAAGTTATAGAATATGAAGGTGAACTTCAATGCATTGTGTTCTTATGATGTGCATAACAGTAAATTTTTTCTTTCAAGAAGATTTGAAAAGTGAAAATTGAAATGTTGATGCAAAAATTTTAAACACAATCAAAATCCAAAAACAACAAAAATTGTAAGCATTATGGATTGTGGAAATCTCATAGCATTAATCAAGATGCGAGTCATAAAGGCCATGTTTATTTCAAATATAAAACCATGCTTCCCTTTTGTGAGTTTTCCATCTCAGTAGAAGGTGGTCTTTCCTATTAGATGTTACCTCCATTATATTAATTTTTTTCTTAAAATCCCATTAGAGCTCAATTAGAGCATCCATAATCCACCATGAAAAAAGAATTATAGTTATCATATTATTCAATGCATAGATGTTGGCAGTTACAAATTATTCATTATGAATATTGGTAAGGACCCATAAAACCATTTTTTATAGGTCATAGTCATGTATAATATAGTGAGAATGCTACTTGAAATCCATAAATATTACCATTTCTACATGTCATATCTCATGATTCTTATTGAAATAAATGCTCCTAATGATAAAAAAATGTTTAGGGAAGTAAATTTACATCAAGAAAATCCCATGTAATGAAGTTGTAGTGTTGATCCATCAAACACCTAACATTTTATAACATGTGGCTCATGATTCATAGGTAAAATATATTTTATTAGAGTCCAACCCTTGTAGAGTAGAAAAACTATTATACACAAACCAATTCAGGTTATATGGAGAAAATACTCCAAGATAAATATTTTTTTAGAAGTAAATTACCCTCCTTAAATGGAGAAGAGGTTTGAACAACTAAGTTTGTATAGGATAAACCACTCATAGAGAGTGTTGTTTTAGAATATTGAGACTTAAAACCTTACTTTAAAGGTTTTCTAGAAGGATGAATAAGGTTTTCTAATCCACCAATATATGCTTTGCTTTGTCATTGGAATTTAGGTAAGGGCACACCATGAAAATTAATACTTTACCAATGACATTGTTGTCATTAGAATATGGTTGAAGGTACATAATGAGAATCAATGGTGCATTACTAGATTGAGATATTTTCATGGGCCTATTGTAATCACCTTTTCAATTGTTGACATTAGTCTGATTTTCATCATTCTTTTCTTAAGGAATTTCACTTGTTCATTCAAAAGTTGATTTGACCTTGTGAGTGACTCATGGATAGTCCTTATTTTTATGTTTAGAGGATTGAGACCCAACATATTTTTTAGGTAGTTTTATATATAATATGCATTACAAATGTTGCATTTCAAAAATTAGTATATCATTGGTTTCCTTAGGGTACTAAGATATGTCTATTTCTTATTGACCATGTGTTTTGATCAAGCCAAATAGATATTGTCTATCTCAACACACACCACCATCCATAGAGAGTTCAAATAATAAAATTTAGAAATGGCTAGCAAAGAAAAGGTAAACTAAGAAATTCAACCCACGTTGACACTTTAAAGACCTAGTAGTTGAACTCAAGAAAATCTCTAGTCTAAGGGGAGAAAAAAAAATTATGGACATAGAAATGAATATGTTGAAGGAAAATGTCCATGTGATTAGCTTTGATAAATTAGAAGATAAATTCCCTTGGTTAAGTTATAGATAGCATATATTTTAACACCATAAGGGACCCAAGAGGAGTTCACCTAACTTCTTACATGCTTTTAGATAAAATCCTTCCTACAAACTAGTCTATAAGAGAATTATTATATCCACTTGTATGGATTATCACAATCCAAAACTAGATAAATGGTGACATCAATTGTTCCCATACCAACCACTTAAGCATTAAAAAACCAAAAGAAAATATTTATCTACCACTATAAAGCACCCAAAAGATAGGAAACCCTAAAAGATTTCATAATAAATATAACAAATATAAAAATATCGAAATACAATATTGATAAGTTGTATGATTACAATATGAACTTCAATACGTTGTCTTCTTATGGTGTGCATAACACTAACTATTGTCTTTGAACAAGATTTGCAAAGTCTGGGACAACCCAATGTGTTTTCCATCCTACAACAGTTATGTAAAATTTGTGTTCGAAACATATGAACAAATAGTGAACAAGACTATTTTTATTAAAATAAGGGGTGTCATAAAACAAGAAAGTGAAGTTGAAAACATTTTTTTGTTACAATCTAGAAAAAATAAGAAGTGAGCCACAACCCACTATGTTTTCCATCATGCAACTGTTATGTAAATTTTGTGCTGGAAACATATGAGTAGATATTGAAAAAGAGTGTTTTGCTCAAAGTAAGGGTTGTGAAAAAACAACAAGGTGAACTTCAAAATATTCATTTCTTATAGCCTGCATAAAATAAGAAGTGAGCCACAACCCACTGTGTTTTCCATGATGCAACTGCTATGTAAATTTTGTGTTGGAAACATATGAGAAGATATTGAAAAAGAGAATTTTTTCTCAAAGTAAGGGTTGTGAACAAACAACAAGGTGAGATTCAAAACATTCATTTCTTACAGCCTACATAAAATAAGAAGTGAGCCACAACCCACTATGTTTTCCATGATGCAATTGTTATGTAGATTTTGTGTTGGAAACATATAAGTAGATATTGAAAAATAGTGTTTTTCTCAAAGTAAGGGTTGTGAACAAACAACAAGGTGAACTTCAAAACATTCTTTTCTTATAGCCTACATAAAATAAGAAGTGAGCCACAACCCACTGTGTTTTCCATGATGCAACTGTTATGTAAATTTTGTGCTGGAAACATATTCAAGCAGATATTCAAAAAGAGTGTTTTTCTCAAAGTAAGGGTTGTGAACAAACAACAAGGTGAACTTAAAAACATTCATTTCTTAAAACTTGCATAAAATAAGAAGCGAGCCACAACCCACTATGTTTTCCATGATGTAATTGTTATGTAAATTTTGTTTTGGGAACATATGAGAAAATATTGAAAAAGAGTGTTTTTCTCAAAGTAAGGGTTGTGAACAAACAACAAGGTGAAATTCAAAACATTCATTTCTTATAGCCTACATAAAATAAGAAGTGAGCCACAACCCACTGTGTTTTCCATGATGCAACTATTATGTAAATTTTGTGTTGGAAACATATGAGCAGATATTGAAAAAGAGTGTTTTGCTCAAAGTAAAGGTTGTGAACAAACAACAAGGTGAACTTAAAAACATTCATTTCTTATAGCCTGCATAAAATAAGAAGCCAGCCACAACCCAATGTGTTTTCCATGATGTAACTATTATATAAATAATGTGTTGGAAACATATGGGCAGATATTGAAGAAGAGTGTTTTGCTCAAAGGAAGGGTTGTTAAAAATTATGAAGCTCAACTTCAATATATTGTTTTCTTATAGTGTGCATAATAGAAATTGGTAGTTTCATGTGGTTACATTTGTAAGTAAGTTTGAAATAAATAATAAGACTTGAGGTGGCATTGCCTACCATTATTTGATTGCATTTGACAGTCTATAATGAAATTTTACATGGCAACAAAAAGTGTCATGAAATCTGAAAGAACATAGTCTTATATTTTTATACCTTTCTTTGTATGGACCAAGTCATTACCTTTATATAAACTTTTTAACAATATTTTGAAACCTAGGCCATAACAGGATTCCAACTCTAAACAAGGAGGATTCCCATCAATGGCATAGTTAAAATGTGTCATGTAGTTACATGATTCAAAAAGATATGTTTATCATTAAAGTGATTCAAAGGTTGTGATATAGAAGATGTAGAATGTATATTGAGGATGTCAAATTGAGAGCCAAAAATGCTTTTGACCTGGAACTATGAACCGGTGAGGTCACAAACAAGGGACATCATACCCAATATAAATTGTCAAAAAGTAAACCTCAAAGGGATTGGAGCCTTGATGGCAAGATTAACAATACAACTTAACAATCACACAATGGCACTCTTGGCAAAAGACCGTAGTCTTCGAACATACCAAAGTACTATAATTCCACATGATAATTGATCAAAATTATAGGATTAGAGATAATGTAATTCCACATCATAATTTTTCAATAATCACATGATCAAAGATAACATAATTCCACACCTTAATTTTTCAATAATTGCATGATCAAAGATATTGAAATGTGCTTACATTTGTAAGTAAGATGACATACATAAGTAATTTTTCATAATGAAGTGACATAGGATAGTGGGTTTTCCAACACTGCAAGCAATTGAAGCATTTAATTTTTTCCCATCACATGGAAAAAGGAAATGTCATTTTTACTCTACCAACTAGTTATCAAAATTGAAAGTCGACTTGATAACATTTTTGGACCATAAAAATATAAAACATTTCATGAAATATGAAAGTGGACTTAAATGCATTTATGGAGCATCATAAATAATTATTGATCATAAGGAAACAATTACAGGGCTATGAAAATTCTGATATGAAATGGATAACAATTATGTGTTCCAATGACATGAAATTAGTATATATGTTTGACATAATTGTTCAATAATAAAATAATTAGAGAGGCCCATGAAAAGTATCATATCAAATGTATAACACCATAGTGTTCAAACATATGCAAACGGTGTATCTCTACACCACAATTGTTCAATATTCAAATAATGAAACCCACAAAGTACAATCAGTATTCGGAGCCTGTCTCATCAATTCCTATGCTACCTATCAGGGAAAACTTTAGTGGTGAATCTTCGCCAATTGGCAAATAGTGCAAGCTAAAAAGGAGACCGAATCGCCAAGTTTTCATGTCACTTCATTATGAAAAATTACTCGCCATGTAAATGATGTGTCATTGGAAATTATTCGCAAGTAGTTTATACCATAATTAAAAATATTAATTATATTTGCCAGTTTTATTATATTCCTCTGATCAATTTTTGGGTAATATCACCACTAATAATAAAATACTATTTAATTTTAGGGATACTTTAGTGACTTAGCCTTGAATATGCATTTTATCTATTGCCATTGATTATATTTTTAATCGGATGGTTGTGAGTTGATTTCGCGGCTTAATACACATGTGCCTTTTAAAAGGCTTACTGAGGCCCAAAATTTGTTTTGGGCCACACAATTAGATTTAATCATGTGGCCCAAAACAATTTTCAGGCCTCAGCAAGCCTTTTAAAAGGCACATGTGTATTAGGCCACGGAATCAACTCACAACCATCTGATTAAAAAGCTAATTGATGGTAACTTTTTTTCTTTTCATTTTGTCTTAATTTTAAAGTGATTTTTTTAAAATGCTTAATCTATGTGTACTTCAATGCATTTTCAATAGTGAATGTATGCTTGGTGGCAAGGGGCTCTGCCCCTCGACCCCGCCTATATCACGACAGGAGCATGCTGAGGTCGTTGTCCCCGGACCCCACGAGGGGGAATTGCCCCCTCGACCTGCACAAGGGGGCTCTGCCCCCTTGATCCTTGCAAGGGGCACTGCCCCTTGACCCCACCAGTGGCTACAGCCCCTGGGCCCCTACTTCAATATTACAAAAAACAAAAATATATTGGGGAACTGCGCCAATCAACTATGCAAATTTTTAAAGGAGAGATTAGCCATTGTAATTAATCTTTTTTGTGATTATTCGCTAGGATTCGCCAATGTGATTATTATTTTTACCAATATTCATTAAGATTCGCCAGGATTTTACAATTTTTTTTAATAATGTGTATAGATTCGCCAGGAATTTTTTTTTTTCAAAAAAATGGAAGGATTCGTCAAGATTTTACAGCTTCATCGAGGGGGTGGGGTTTCTTAAAGTTATCCATGCTACCTATTCTTTGCAATCGAGTTCATTCCTGCATAATAAATGGCACGTTTCTTAGGGTTCTTGTGTATTTCGGGAGTGGTGATTTCAGATCCACAAACCCTCATAGATGAACATGAAACAACAAATTTCTTTATAGTCTTTGCTTTGTCTGTGTCAGGTTTAACACCTTCACCCTACAACAAACAATTAATGAGAATTAACATATGCATGGAAATAATATATGTAGTATGATATATACAACAACATATCATTTATGTGTACCTCTGGAATAGAATGCTTCATCTTGGCGAGCTTCCATATGAGGAAGCCGCCCACACACTCTCTGATAGTCTCTATGCCAAGATGTGGAAAAGGCATGTAGCATTCACTAGCAATGGCCTCAACAATGTTGACTCTCACAATTTTTTGGGTGCTTAAAGCAATGGGTGTGAACGTTTCTATCAACAACATGTATAATGCCTTTGGCAACCCATTTACACAGCCTCCAAAGGTTGACTTGATCACCGACCTTAAAAGTCTTGATCTGTTCATCCACTAGATTTTCCTGCAATGGAAATGTCATTGACGTGAAGCATAATTGAAGGCACATTAAAAGATTCATACCGAAATAAGAAAAAAAGCATGGAAGTGTGTTGGGTCTCATACCGATATAGATGGCATGTCGTAGCTCTCCCTATCCCCATTTCCATCTTTATTGCCATCTCCCCCTTGAAGGCCAGTGCTCTCCTCATCCCCGTGTCCATCCTTATTACCCTCTCCCACTTGCAAGCCAGTGCTCTCCCCATCCCCATGTCTGTCTTTGTTGCCATCTCCCCCTCATAATCCAACGCTCTCCTCATCCCCATGTCCATCTTTATCACCCTCTCCCACTTGCAAGCTAGTGCTCTCCTCGTCCCCATGTCCATCTTTGTTTCCCAGTTCCACATGCAAGCCAGTGTTCTCCTCGTTCTGATGTCCATCTTTGTTACCCTGTCCTCATGTCCATCATTATTTCCCTACCCCACTTGCAGGCCAGTGCTCTCCCCATCTACATGTCCATCTCTATCAACCTCTCCCATTTCAATTGCAATGACATGGCCAATTAGGTCAAGGCCAACACTTCGTTCTTCATCCTTTCCTTGTAATAGCTAGAATTCAAAGGTCATTTCAAACTTAGCTGCATGCAACCAATTCATTAAAATAATCAAAACAAACATTAAATAAAAGAATTACATTTCACTGTTTCTTCTAGTTCCTCCATGTCAAGGAACCTTGACACTTTTGATTGTATATGCTCCTTCTTCTTCTTCTTCTTCTCAACATTGTTAGACGACAGGTTGGGAGGAACAACATCATCTTGTTCTTCAATGGGCAATGATTCACCTTCCAATATCACAAAACCCTACTTGAGGGCAACAGTTCTTTGTTCATCATTTTTGTGTAATAGGAGGAATTGAAACGTTGCATCAAACTCAGATGCATGCAACCAATTCATTCAAATAATCAAAACAAATATTAGATTAAATAGAACATTTTGAGATCACTGTTTGTTTTCATTTTTCTTCAGAGGGTGCCTTGAAACTTTCAATCATGTACGATACTTCTTCTGAATGTTAGATGCAGGGTTGGGAGGAATAGTATCGTCTTTGCCTATCGTGGGCACAACTTCCTCTAGAAAATGAACACTACTTTGCTAGGGTGAAGAAACCACTTCTCGACCATCACTCTATCATGTCATGTAATTTAATGTTAAGTGAACCTTGTATGCATCAAAACAAAAAATATGAAGCAAGGAAAATTCACATTTAACAATTCAGTTTGACATTACCATTCCTTCACATCTCTTTCTCTCCTGCAATTGTAATATTATTTTCCCTCTTTGCTCCTTCATCTCGTGACTATTGTATAGCGCCATTAGCTTCTTCACCTCATCCTTTCCTTGTTGGGGAAGTTGAAGGAATCTTTGTTTCCCATACTTTTGATAGACACGTCTAATAACATACTTCTACTACAGATGTTGTCGTAGATTCATTTGGTACTCTGTATTTTCCATCTTCTTTAGAAGGTACTCTTTCAATTTATCAGGGGGAGGAATGGGTTGTTTTGGTTCCCCCCCAACGCAACTCAGTCGTGCTTTGGTGCCTCAAGAATAGGAAGGTGGTGATGCTGAAACCTATTCTTGTTGAACACTCTCCAATCATAATACTTTCTCGTACATTCTTCTACAATACAATAATATATATATCTACCATTCATCGCTTCTCTTTTGTATTCGGCAACAACCTACACAGTAAATTTGGAAAAGAAAATCACTTAATATATTTGATATTTAAACAAATTGAATGCACAACATATACACATAGCCAAATGATGCAATAATTCAATTATTATATCTACCTTCCCATCCACCAGATCACCCCGTGCTTCATTGGATCCCTCTCCATCCTTCGGGTGTCCCTTTGCACGCTTTTCCTTCTGGTCACAGACTATGGCAAGAGCATGATGATCTCCCTGATTATTTTCTTGAATCAAAGGAATGATATACTACCAAAATCAACATATTTGTAATAGACATGATATTTTCTAATTGAAATTAAAAAGAAATTTGATTGACACATAGGAAGGGAAGGGCAATTGGAAGTTCACAATCAATTACCGAACACATTGTTGCCTTAGGTTTAACCATTTTCCTAAACCGAGGGGACTTCCTCCATATCACGGTTGTTGCCTCCTGATTAAAAAATCCCCACTTTCCAGTCAACATCATAACAACTTATAAGAGATTAAAATTATACATTTGATTGCATCTTGTAATTACCAGATCTTACCTACACATTTTGTGAACGCGACCGCCCCGAAGAAGATGTGCTACTACACACCCTTTCAAGTGTGTTTTCGACGTCAATGACATTCTTTAGTGTAGGAAGAAATTTCCCTTTTACAACACACATCCTTGTTTTCCTATAAACTATAAAATTGTTGCAAGTTTTATGGACAATTAAAGTTCCAAAATTTATTGCACCATTTTGTAGTAATCAAGCATATCTTTTTTCAATGAAAAGAAGATTTGAAACGCACAACCCAAACTGTTGTAAAACACTATACAAGTAACCCACTCTATTTTACAGTCTGCAATTATTTTGTCCATTTATTATTGTCAATCACATGAAGATACTGAATTGCAATTTATACCATAACTAACAGTTGTAATTTTTGGAGGTTCCTTTTTTACATTCATACAATGTAAATAAGAAAATATTTTCAAGACACTCAAACTGTTATCCGAATTTTCAGGTTGGAAAACATAGGGTGTTATAAACCATGCAACCTACAAAATGTTCTAAAACCTTTTACAAGAAACAACCCTATTGGTTACTCCCCCCACCTCAATTTGGTTAACACGATTTTCCCTCGCTTCTCTATTCTTCTTCAACAGCAACACTTTTTGTTATGTAGACTATAAAAACCCATTACATGCAACAAACATTCCATTTGAATATCGTAATACGTTTCGAAGAGAAGATGCACAAAAAAATTGCAGGATAGAAAACACACTGGGTTGTCCTACACTTTTAAAATCTTGCTCAATGAAAATAGTTAGTGTTATGCAAACCATTAGAAGAGAATGTATTGAAGGTCAACTTCATATTTTATAATTTCCCTTGCTTGCAGCAAAAGTTGCGCACACTAAAAAAAAAAGTTACAGGATGGAAAACCCAAAGGGTTATCCCTCGCTTTTCAAAAGCTTAAATAATTATGGTTATTAAAAAGCTTTAGGATCATTTAGGTTATATATAATGTATATTTGGATGAAAAATATGATATACTTTTAATAGCAAATAGTATTTTAATACTTGATTACTAGAGATTCCATGAATTAGTTTTGGTTGAATCTTTAAAAAATCATTTTAATGACACTTGTCACTAGACATGCTAATGTGGTGAGTTGTGTGATGAGTCCCACCTCCAAACCTTACTTTCAGATAGATAAAATTCTATATAACAATTTTATAAGGGTTATCCCACAATAGTGGTTTACAATTTTTGGACAAACTCAACACTGAAATTATTATTTTTAATTAAATCTTCACATTCGGGCACCTATAGCGGCTAAACTATGAGGAATTTGAAGATGATGCAAACTAGAGTCTCATCACATTTTGTCTGTAGATACTAAAAATATTTTTTTCAATTTTTTTGGAATCAGATTGCACTTCTTTTTCCATCTCCAACGAAAATTGGTTTTTTTTAGAAAAGAACATTTTTAAAAAGTGGCGCACACCGTATAACGCATAATTTTTTTTCCATGAACGATAAAATTCTAATTCTTTTGAATTTAGATTTGTAACTTTTATATCTAGTACTTTCACTTTGTTAGATAGTTTTTTAGTGAATATTTTTTCTTTAATCAAGTTTCAAAGTCAAACTAACTACAATTCAGACATAGTGCGACCGTATAATGTGTAACGTTTTTTGTATATATCGAAATTCAATTTTTTCTTTTTTTTTGGATCAAGGACTTCAATATCTAGTGCCATCATTTTTTTAAAAAAAATTGATAATCTGCTATTTTTCCATATGTGTAGAACATAGACCTTCATTTTCAATGAAAAACCTATGTTTAATAAAACTAAAAAAACAAATACATAATAAAACCAAAACATATTAAAACTATATTTATTGGATAGCTCATTTTGAGGACTACCATAATCATTTGAAATAAATTTTAAATGAATTCATTTGATCCCCCAAAAGGTAAATCAAAAGTGATTTTTTATCAACATTTTGATAGGTGTAAAGGAGACTCATTTATAGGTATGGTTTAAAACTAGAGAGGTTATATCCAAGGGGTTTTGATCTAAGGTGGTTTGATCAAACCCTCTTCAATTGGAATCCTTAAATGGAACTTTTAAGGCTTAAATCATTATATTTTCTAAAAATATTTGATTTCAGCAAAAATTAGTTCCTCTCAGAAATTGTAAACCACTATTGTGGCAACACCCATAATAAAAAATAAAAATGGAGGCCATACAAGATTCTACGTAACCACTACATGGTTGCAAAGTTAGATCACACAACTACTATCCCATCTCCTCTAGATCGAAATATAACTGGGAGAAATATATGATAAACTAAATTTGATGCAAACTACCACCAATAAACAATTTTACAAAGTTAACAATGAATGTTAATTTATTAGTTAACAATTATTCTAAATTCCAAATCCTATTTGATTACTAATTCCAAAAAAAAGATATGCTTGTGGGAGCAAGCTAACTCTTCGAAAAAATTCACCTATGTATACAACATAGGATATGCCCCCCATACTGTATGGAGAAAAGACCCATGACGGAAAAGGTGGTCGGACAGAAGGAACCCGCAATAGAAAAGGTTGTCGGATGGAAGGAAAGACTTGACGGTCGAACGTCTCATCCCGTATGTCGTTTCCTATCCCGTCGCTAAGAAAACGTGTCAGCATCAGTGGGTTTACAAAATAATTGTTTGGCATGGATGGACAAAAAGCCCAAAACATGTCATTGAAAACCATTATTTGTAAATAGAAAAAATCCCAGAAGAGGTCCCATTTTTGCCACCATTTTCCACAACTACGTTTTGCAGGTTGGTAGAGAGCAACAGGAATAATGAAATTTTGCAATTGCCTAATGAAATAAATGACAAGCCATTGTGGAAATATGACTGAAATTACCGAATAATGTTTAGAGAAATCAAAAACCATGCACAATGTGTATGAGTTTTATTTTGGCATGCTCCAAGAATGTAATGAAGTCCACTTTCAAATTTCACTTTCTTCAAAGACAACACTTTCTATTGTGCAAACTATAACAAAACATTGTATTGCAGTTCACATTCATATTTTATAACAACCCATTACATGCAGCAAACATTCCATTTGAATATCATAATACGTTTCAAAGAGAAGATGCACAAAAAATTTGCAAGAGGGAAAACACACTGAGTTTTCCCACACTTTTCAAATCTTCTTCAATGACAATAGTTAGTGTTACGCACACCTAAAGAAGAGAACTTATTGAAGGTCGCCTTCATATTTTTTAACTGCCCTTGCTTGTAGCAAAAGTTGCACACAAAGAAAAACTTGCAGGATGGAAAACCCAAAGGGTTGTCCCTCGCTTCTCAATTCTTCTCAAAAGACAACACTTTATGTTATGCACACTGTAAGAACATAGTGTATTAAAGTTCACATTCATATTTTATAACAACCCTTACTTGCACCAAACATTCCATTTCAATGTACCATTATACATTTCAAACACAAGATGCACAAAAAAAGTTGCAAGATGGAAAACACACAGGGTTGTCCCCCCACCCACGCCAACGCAACAAAATTTCATGACAACTGGGAAACATTCAAGAATACCTTTATCATTTCCAAAGCATGCACTTCTCTCCATCATACATGGATGACACCTTCCAACAAAACAAAGCTGAGTGGATGAGATTGTGGAAGAGGTGGTGATTTGTGCTGGAGAGAAGAGCTTGTTTTACAAATATTGCAAAGTAGCTCGAAAGATGCCCAGTTGTCATGAAATGTTGACATGTCTTCTATCTAACGCTTGTATGGGGCATGTAGAGGTCAAAATTTTCATAGAATTCCAAGGCCAACAATGTGTAATTGCAGGTTGGAAAACATTAGGTGTTATTATACCTACAAACCAAATAAAATTTGCAAACCCTTCACAAGTAACATCCCAATTCGTTAATCACCCCTTAGTTGAATTTGGATGCTTTTATATATCCCGCACCTGCAAGTCCACCCCATTCTCTCAAACCTTCAGATTTCAACGTGTGGAATGAAAGAACTCACAACACGCAATATTTTCCAACTTCCAATTATTTTCCACATTACATTGTCCCATCATAGGGATTTTTCCTATTATGATGCCTCTGACATGCATTCTTCTAGGCATAATATAGTCAGAAGCTAATCTCCCTACAAAATATAGTAAAATCAAGCTAGTATCCCTGAAAAAACATGAGTTTGAAATGATAACATAATCAGACATAAATGATATCAATTTTCTATAATCCATATTGATTATTGCTAGTTAATTGTGGATTCGATTGTGTAAGAATTTTTGCATCAACTTTTCAGATCACACTCTGTGATCCACAATCAAGATGAAGAAGACAACATTAGTCATCGTGATGTTGGATCACAGAGTCTGATTTGCAACATTGATGCAAAAATTCTTACACAATCAAATTGACATATCAACTAGCAATGATAAGAAGATATGTCTTATCCCTGAAGAAGGGCAATACATTATCATGTGTAAGCCATGTCGCAAGTAGATCATCTTCTGCAATTGGGAGCAAGCTATTCTCCCTACAAAAATGCATGTCACATGCATCATAACATTCATCTTGTTTTCAAAATAATTGTTTGGCGTGGATGGACAAAAAGCTCAAAACATGTCATTGAAAACCATTATTTGCAAATAACAAAAAACCCAGATGAGGTCATAATTTCGCCACCATTTTCCATAGCTACATTTTGCAGGTTGGTAGAGAGCAATGGGAAATATGAAATTTTGCAATTGCCAAATGAAATAACTAGCAAGCCATTATGAAAATATGACTGAAATTACCAAATAATGTTTAGAGAAAATAGAAACCATGCACAATATGTAAGAGTTTTGTGTCGGTATGCTCAAACAATGTAATGAAGTCCACTTTCAAATTTCACTTTCTTCATCTGATTGGAACAAAACACCCCAATGAAAAAGGTGGTAGGATGGAGAAATTCCACTAACGAAAGGACTTGATGGTCAAACATTAACTTTGTGGCTTGTCCCATAGCTGAGAAAACATGTCAGCACCAGCGGATTTTCCAAATCATATTTTGGAATGGAGAAAAACCCAAAAAAACATGGCATTTGAAACCATTATTTGCAAATAGCAAAAAGAGGTGCCAAGAATGTAATGTAGTCCAATTTCAAATTGTGGAAAAACTCTTTGATATAGTCCAAATTTCATTTTGGTTTCTCTATCTGATTGGAAGAAATAAAACTCTCGCATTATTTGTAGTGTTGGAAAACACATTGTCTCTTCTCACTTCCAGAGGGTTTTAGAATAGTATATGCATTGCTTGTTTCTTAACACCTAGGGTTTTCCAACATGCATTCTTACTAAACAAAAACAATGTCTTCAAGAGATTTTGTAATATAGACAGTCTCAATATATTGAAAGCCCTTTCAAAATTTATAAGGACTTTTAATTTGGGAAAAAATTGCATTTAAATTTCGTATGAATGAAAAAAAAAAGTGCACAAAATAATTGCAATTTGGAAAAACCCAATGTTGGGTTTCAATTATTTGAATCTCCTTGTTTAAATGTAAAGGGTTATCTCCTAGTGGGTCGCTTGCTTCTTAACACCCATGGTATTGCAACATGGAATGTTACAAAATAGTATGAATGTCTTCCAAATCACACATTCCATTGTTGTGTTTAAATTTCAGTCGATTGAAAAAAAAGTGCACAAAATAATTGTGAATGGGAAACATAGTGTTGGGTTTCAGTTATTTCAATCTCCCTATTTAAATGTAAAGGGTCATCTCATGGTGGGTTGCTTTCTTATTAAAACCCATGGTTTTGCAACATGGAATGCTACAAAACAGTATGAAAGTCTTGCAAATCACACCTTCCATTGTTGTGTTTAAGTTTCAAGTATATAACAAATTGCATGCTTCATAACACACTGCATTTTTGAACCTCCACATCACAACATACCCAAGCCCTTTTTGGTTTTTAAACCAGTATATCTAGGTGTGCACATTGTGTAGTGCATGTTGGAAAACACAATGTGTTTTGAAGCCTGCCTTACTTATACCCAACCTTTGTCTTGTAATGCAAATATACAAGCATATAGATGGTGTTGTATTTTATCAAATAGTACATATCTCATTTAAGGGGGAACTCTATTAACCCTCAACACATAGTGTGATTCATAGTATGCACTTTATTATGTTTTGCAATAATTCATGTTGGAAAACCCTAGGTGTTAAGAAACAAGCAACCCAAATAGTGTTGTAAAACCCTCCACAACACTATTGGATAGTACCCGTCACCTCAATTTGGTGTGTATTCTCCTCCAAGTCATCCATGTGTACTCAGACCTTCAACTTTCCCTTTCAACATGCAGACTGGAAACAAATAGTATTTTCACCTTTCTTTCTCAAAACATAAAAGGATCAGAAAAGGCCCACATCATTCCCTTCCAGTTTTCCCATGCCAGAAAAAAGAAACTCATTGACAAAGGTAACCTGCCCACTTTTTCACCCGGCAACAGGCTAGAAAACCCACTTGACGAGGCCATTAACTCCTACCTAACCATCACCTGGATGTTTGGTCTCGTATGTCGGTTTCCTCACTTTTTCTTTCCATGTAGTTATTCTAATAGCTCTTTACAATTTGTCTATAATATTTAGAGCCAAGTAATAAAGGCCAAATTTTCAATTAAGTTATTGCTACCCATTGGCTTTACGAGTTCTATTTGATATAGTGCATAGAACTATGTCAAGTAATGAATTGTTATATCTGCACACTTTTTGTGTTGTGGTGGTCAGATCAAAACATACTAAAAAAGACAAGAAATAGGATATAGAAATAGCATTCTACAAAATTTCCATTAGATGTTAAAAATGAACCATTTATAACTTACTAAATATTCTAGAAAAATAGCAAAATTGTAAAAAGAACTATTACGAAAACACTTATGAACCACAAAAAAATGACAGATGATGGAAAACTAACATTAAATAGAACTTTTAGATATGGAGAAATATTCAACTCGAGAGACAAAAAGGAGATTTAAATTAGGACAGGATCATAGGATGGACTCTCAAGAGGATTTATTTTGACCATTTCTTAAAATAGGAAATACTCACAAAATCCTTTGTTGCTACTCACATTTCAAAGTGAAGAACACAGTTGATAGGGAGGGTTGGAGGAATCACTCCATGATTCTTTCTCTACGTCTTACTTGGAAGACCCCTATGGTGTCACACTTCACCACCTTAACCTATAGGACCTACCTCTTGACTAGGCTCCCTTGGTTCTCCTTGCCAACCCAACTACCAATACATATTCTTCCAACCAAGACAACCTTGGTACTTTCTTTCCAATTCTTCCCTTAGCCCTTAATCCACCCTAAAGGCTCACCTACTCCCAATACTAGATTTCATCTTTGCAGGGGTGTGGAGATGTTTCAACCAGGCTCACACCATCACCTTATGGTTCTTGAGGGTCCACCTTACTTCATTTTCCCATCGCTTCCACCAAACCCTCATTTAGGGTTAAAAAGGCTACTAGCCTAGGAATTCCAATTAGGTCTCCATCTCCGAGAAATCAGGCTTGTCCTTCTAAGTTCTCCAAAGAACACCCCAATCTTTCTTTGAGGTTCTTAGTGCCTATGCCCACCTCTCAATGATTTTTGGGGTCTTAAGCCTCCACTGCCCATACAGTACCCCAAACTACAAATGAACAAGAACCTAGGTTATTGTAGGTCTTTCCTGGCTTCCCTGCAGACTGTTAAGAATTCCTCTCACTAGATAGATTGATGGAGCTTCCCCCTCCATGCTATACCTTGGAAAGGCTCATACCTTCCCTCTCCACATCATGATTTGACAGGAAATGGACACCCCTACAAATCAAGTGCTCTGCACTTCTTGTCTTCCCTAGCCAGACTCTTCTTGGCTCGCCTAGGAGAAGACTTCCACAGTGATACCCTGACTACCAAAGACTCCTAATCCTACCATATTTGCAGTCATGGAGTCTATTCACAATTCCCAAAGGCCCATACCCTATGTACAGTGGGAATGTGATCTAAACCCCCATTCTTCACAAACTGCCTATTAGAACAACAACTAAAAGAAATAAACTAACTACAAAAGAATGCTTGAAACGAACAAACTAACTATCTACTATTCCACACATTCTTGAAAGACAATTGCACTACGCCCTACACAACTCACAGTGCCATGATCACTCCTTTAACACACAAATTCAAAGCACAAACCAGAAAATTACACAAACTTATCACTATCTTCTCTTGTATTCATAAATTTCCATTAATGCAAAAGCTTCCAACCTTGCTTTCAGGTTGAGGCACACCCTATATAGGTCAACATAAGTATTTATACCTCCCCTTGGTTGAACATTGTAGTTACATTGTGGCAAAGTTGTAAAATGCACCATTTTGCGACTTTTGCCAATTTCTAGTAAACTTAGTGAATGAGTTTCTAAACTCATCCACCCTTCCTCAATTACTATCCTAGAGATCAAACATGTTCCTAAGCTATCTCACCTACTCAATGGTCCACATGACCTTCATGGTAACATACCAAAAACAAGAATCAAAACTAGATTTCCTAGTGTTTCCTAAGTGCTCCTACACCATTCTCCCCCCTTCTACACAAACACTAAGGAATGTGAGGAGAGATCAGTGATACATCAATGCCCTTCTTCTTGAACTAAGCTTCATCCAACCATGTAGCCTTAGACTCTGATTTATCCTTCCATTTGATGAGATGCTCCATGTACACGCTATGCCTTGTGGACTTCTTCACTCTTGATTCCAAGATACTCTCTACTTGTAGCTTGTCTTGAGTAGGTAAGTCTATGTTGCTCACATCCTTGAAGATATCCCTGCTGTTCTAATCCATGTCAGTGATTGTTCCCTTATATTTGATCGAATCAGCTACATTGAACAATGGTGAAATGCCCAAATCTACAGGTAGCTCCACCTTATAGGCATTCTTCCCATACTTGGCTAATACCTTACATGGTCCCACTCTCTTCATCTGCAACTTGGTTGATGTCCCATTCTAAAACCTAGATTTTTTGAGGTGGACCATAAAATAGTCTCCTACTGCAAAATTTAGATCCTTTCTAGACATATCCACCTTAGTTTTCAACTTTTGGGTAGCCTCGGTGACTATCTTTTTCACCTGCTCCTGAATCTCCTTCATGCTCTGATAGAAATCCTCTACATGTTGACTCCTATGCTCCATAGCTCCTAGATCCTTGAGCTCACACACACCTCTTGGGTGCATTCCATACACTATTTCAAAAGGACTCTTCCCTATGGTCTAGTTCACACTGGCATTGTAGGCGTATTCAGCCTGTGATATGACGAAGTCCCATGTATGTCCATACTCCTTGGTTAGGAATCTTAGAAGGTTAACTAACACCCTATTAACCACCTCTATTTGTCCATCGGTCTGAGGATGGTAAGTTGATCCAAAAGACAGGTTGGTACCTAATCTGCTCCATAGAGTCTTCCAAAAATGACTCATGAACTTCGCATCCCTATCTGAAATAATGCTCAAAGGTAATCCATGGATCCTTACAATTTCTTTGAAGAAAAGGTGAGCAATATAGCTAGCATCATAGGTGGTCTTGCAATGAATAAAGTGACTCATCTTACTGAATCTATCTACCACCACATAGACACTATCAAACCCTATCTTAGTCTTAGGGAGTCCTACAACAAAGTCCATGCTAATACATTCCCATGATCTATTAGGAATGGGTAGGGGTTGATACAAACCTGCATTACTAGCTCCTCCTTTTGCTTTTATACACACTACACACTACTCCACATACCTCCTGACATCCCTTGGCAACTGAGGCCAATAGTAGAACCTCTGTACTAGTTCCATTGTCTTGTTGATGCCAAAATGTCCACTAAGACTACCATTGTGTTTCTCCTGGATGATATTCTCTCTTATTGATCCTCTTGGAACATATAACTGATTCCCCTTGAATAACAATCCACTTTGCAATGTATACTCTGAGTATTGACTATGAAAGTGATTCTCAAAGTCAAAACATACCTTGTAGGCCTCCAAGAAGTCTTCATCTTCCCCATAGAGATCCTTGAAACTCTCTATTCCAATGCTCTTTTATTTGTATCTCTTGCACTATTAGCAATCTTCTACTTAGTGCATCTGCCACCTTGTTTAACTGTCCCTTCTTGTGCTTGATGGTGAAAGTAAAAGCTTGGATGTATTCCATCCATTTCAAATGTCTATTGCTCAACTTCTCTTGAGTGTTGATATAGCTAAGCGTCTGATTGTCAGTAAAGACTACAAACTCTTTAGGTAGAAGATAATGCCTCCACTTCCTAAGTGACTGTACTAAAGCATAAAGTTCTAGGTCATAGGTAGAATACTTCTTCTTAGCTTCATTGATATTTTCACTAAAGAAAGCTATAGGTCTACCTTCTTGACTTAGCACTCCTCCTACTGCAATTCCACTGGCATCACATTCCACAATAAACAACTTATCAAAACTAGGTAAAAAAAGGATGGGTTGAGTTGCCACTTCTTGTTTCAGTTTCTCAAAACCCTTCTCAGCTTCTTGAGTCCACTTGAACTTAGTATTTAAGCCACCTTTGATTGTATCAAGGACTGGTGCACATATGCCACTAAAGTTCCTTATGAATTTCCTATAAAATTGAGCCAATCCATGAAAACTTCTTACCTATGTCCCTGTGGTTGGTGTAGGCCAATTTAGGATAGCTTCCACCTTGCTTGGATCCATCTTCAATGATCCTTGGGATACTACAAACCCCAAATACACAAGCTCTTGTTTGAAGAACTCACATTTCTCTAGGTTGATGGCTAACTTCTCTTCTTGCAATCTTCTAAGAACCAACTCCACATGTTTTAGATGTTCTTTTGTTGTCTTGCTAAAGATGAGTATATCATCAAGATATACCACCACAAATATCCCTGTAAAGTCTTTGAGCACTTCATTCATGAGCCTCATGAATGTGCTAGGGGCATGAGAGAGGCCAAATAGCATAACTCTCCACTCATACAACCCATCAAATGTCTTAAATGCTATCTTCCACTCTCTCCTTCCTTGATTTTGATTTGATGATATCCACTCTTGAGATCCAACTTGGTGAAGTACTGAGCTCCTCCAAGACAATCTATCAAGTCCTCAATCCTAGGGATAGGGAACCAATACCTAATTGTGATTCTATTTATAGCTCTAGAATTAGTGCATAATCTCCACTTGCCTCCTTTATTGGTTGCTAAGACCATTGGCACTGCACACAGACTGATGCTCTTCCTAATTAATCCTTGATCCAATAACTCCTGCACTTGTCTAGCTACCTCTAGGTTTTGATCTGGTCTAATCTTGTAAGCTGGTTTGTTTGGTAAAGAAGCTCTAGGTATGAAGTCAATCTGATGGCTAATGGATCTCTTGGGAGGCAAGGTTGTTGGTGTCCCATCACTCACTATGTCCTTGAACTATTCTAACAACTTCTGGACAGCTCTGGGTATGACTTATTTCTTGGCCTTGTCTTCTTCCTTGGGTTGCACCATAACCACATATCCTTCACCTCCTTGATGTAGGTTGTTAATGAACTCTTTACCACTACTTAATAAGACACTAGGGGTCTTTGACTGTCCATCTTCCTCATCTGACAGTGACTATAATTTAAATGTCTTTCCATCCTTCTTGAAAGAAATGGTGTTCTCTTTCCCATCATATATGGCACCTTTGTCATACTGCCATGGTCTGCCCAATAGTAGATGGCATGCATCCATGGGTAACACATCACAAATCAACTTATCCTTGTACCCTCCAATGGAGAACTCCACCGTTGTTTTCTCATTGACAAGAACACTCTGCCCTTTGTTCAACCATGTTACTTTGTAAGGGTTAGTGTGGGGTACCTTCTCCAATTTCAACTTCCTTACTGCCTCTTCTAAGATTATGTTATTAGTAGACCCTGATTCGACTATAACCTTACATACTTTCCCAAGTATTTTGTATCTCACTCTAAATAAAGCTCTTCTTTGCTTTGGCTCTTCCTTCACCAATTGTCTGATCAAAACTCTTCTAAACATTAGGTTCTCCCCCATCTCTAATTCAATGTGACTAACCTCTGGTGATTTGGTACTCATGGTGTCCTCTTGAGCATATACCACTCTCTTTTCTGCATTTGATGAAGATGCTTTCTCCGGGCACCTATAAGCTGGATGTCCTATTTGACCACAATTATAACACTTCATACTAGCAAAGTATGAGTTGCTTCTGCCTACTCCTCTTCCTCTACTTGATCCTCCTTGAGATCCTCTACCTCTTCCATAACCTCCTCTAGAAGGTGTTTCACTTCCATGCTCTGTGAATTTGGATTCCCCTTGGTTTCTTTGTTCAATTCCTCTACCTTGATAGCCACCTCTATGTCCTCTTTGATCTCTTCCTTTGCCTCTACTCTTAGAAGCTTGGTCTTGTTTCCTCTTGCTTCTTTCCTCAATCTTAATGGCCAATTGGTAGCATTGGTGTACTGTCTTGGGACTTAAAAGAGTCATCTCCTCTTCAATGTTCCACTTCAAGCCTTTAAGATACCTAGCCACCTTGAGACTTTCATCTTCTGAAACATTAGACCTCATACAAAGTTTTTGAAACTCCTCAGTGTAGGTGTTAACATCTTGGTCTCTTTGCCTCAAGCTTTGCCTCTTCTTATGCAACTTTATCTCATAATCATCTGGCATGTATGCTTCTCTCACTTTGGCATCCATACCCTTCCAAGTTGAAATAGGCTTCTTGCCTTCCTTTTCCCTCTCCGTCTGAATGAATTTCCACCATGTTAAGGTAGATCCTCTCAATCTTGATTTGGCCACCTTCACTTTATGTGCTTCAATGACTCCATCACACTCAAAATGGTTTTCCATGCCCTCTATCCAATCCATGACTAGATTCGCTTCTAATTTCCCACTAAACAGTGGTATGCCTTCAAGTGCTTTTCCACTCAAAGCTTTCAATGCCTTCAAGAAAGGCTCCTCTTGCAGAACAGGGTTACGTTCAGGGATCTTGTCTTCCTCTACAACCTCTTCACTCTTTGGTACCCTCTTCCAATCTATCACTGACCTCATCGGCCTCGATTTGCATATTACTCAATGTCTCCTCAAGTTGGGCTAATCTTTCCCTCAGTCTCCTATTGTCTTCCTCCTGATCTTTGACCTTCTTTTCCAACTCAATGTTTGTCACCATGGTTGTGGAACCACTGGATTCAAGGTCTGACATACAAGATTCTATCCCAAATCTTTAACCTGGCTCTGATACCAATCTGATAGGTAGGGTTGGAGGAATCACTCCTTGATTCCTACTCTAGGTCTTACTTGGAAGACCCCTATGGTGTCACACTTCACCACCTTAACCTATAGGACCTACCTCTTGACTAGGCTCCCCTGGTTCTCCTTGCCAACCCAACTACCAATACATATTCTTCCAACCAAGACAACCTTGATGCTTTCTTTGCAATTCTTCCCTTAGCCCTTAATCCACCATAAAGGCTAACCTACTCCCAATACTATATTTCATCTTTGCAAGGGTGTGGAGATGTTTCAACCAGGCTCACACCATCACATTATGGTTCTTGAGGGTCCACCTTACTTCATTTTCCCATCGCTTCCACCAAACCCTCATTTAGGGTTAAAAAGGCTACTAGCCTAGGAATTCCAATTAGGTCTCCATCTCCGAGAAATTAGGCTTGTTCTTCTAAGTTCTCCAAAGAACACCCCAATCTTTCTTTGAGGTTCTTAGTGCCTATGCCCACCTCTCAATGTTTTTTGGGGTCTTAAGCCTCCACTGCCCGTACAGTACCCCAAACTGGAAATGAACAAGAACCTAGGTTATTGTAGGTCTTTCCTGGCTTCCCTGCAGACTGTTAAGAATTCCTCTCACCAGACGGATTGATGGAGCTTCCCCCTCCATGCTATACCTTAGCAAGGCTCATACCTGCCCTCTCCACACCGTGATTTGATAGGAAATGGACACCCCTGCAAATCAAGTGCTCTGCACTTCTTGTCTTCCCTAGCCAGACTCTTCTTGGCTCGCCTAGGAGAAGACTTCCACAGTGATACCCTAACTACCAAAGACTCCTAATCCTACCATATTTATAGTCATGGAGTCTAGTCACAATTCCCAAAGGCCCATACCCTATGTACAGTGGGAATGTGATCTAAACCCCCATTCTTCACAAACTACCTATTAGAACAACAACTAAAAGAAACAAACTAACTACAAAAGAATGCTTGAAACAAACAAACAAACTATCTACTATTCCACACATGCTTGAAAGACAATTGCACTACGTCCTATACAACTCACAGTGCCATGATCACTCCTTTAACACACAAATTCAAAGCACAAACCAGAAAATTACACAAACTTATCACTATCTTCTCTTGTATTCATAAATTTCCATTAATGCAAAAGCTTCCAACCTTGCTTTCAGGTCGAGGCACACCCTATATAGGTCAAAAAAAGTAGTTATACCTCCCCTTGGTCGAACATTGCAGTTACATTGTGGCAAAGTTGTAAAATGCACCATTTTGCGACTTTTGCCAATTTCTAGTAAACTTAGTAAATGAGTTTCTATACTCATCCACCCTTCCTCAATTACTATCCTAGAGATCAAGCATGTTCCTAAGCTATCTCACCTACTCAATGTTCCACATGACCTTCATGGTAACATACCAAAAACAAGAGTCAAAACTAGATTGTCTAGTGTTTCCTAGGTGCTCCTGCACCAGTAGTTCAAGTAAAGAACCCAGTTCAAGTAAGAAATTATTGTTACACCTTGTTTAGATATTGATACAATTTCAAGTAACCATGAATATGGTCCAAACTCAAAATCTATACATGCATTTCCCTTGAACTAGGTTCTTCCTTCAACTGGGTTCTTAACTCTAAATGTTGTTTGTAAGTAGTTCCACATACTTACATGTCCACATATAAACTCTTTTGGTGAAAGATTTTAAATTAGCACAAAAAAATTAAGAATCACATGAAAATGACAGCTGATTGAAAACCCCGACATTTCACAATTTCAAACAAATCAGCACTTCTAAATGCATAAAAAAAATTTAAAACTTTAACTGTCCACTACACTTGTGATTCAAGCTATGGAAGACAGAATCGCCTGTATTTATGGTAGAAGGTTCACATCTCCTAAAGCATCCTTCTCAATCCACCTGCCCTTGTTTTTTTCAATTTTATTTCCTTGCCTATATAAACCACCTAGAAGGAAGACAAGTGTTAGCAATAGATTAAATTGGCAAATTAAAGACATTTGGTGCTAGAAATAAATTTTTTTATTCTAAATTTCACCAATATACAATTTGTATGTTCTACTGAGTGCAAAATGCCAGCTTGCATAGACAATAAAAAAACATATTAAACTGTACATTGGGAATTTAATTTCTAATTTAACCTATTGCTAACACTAGTATATATCAGCAATCATATCTGCCATTTTTCCATTCTATTGGAACTGTGAAGCAATGAGCGTTCATTTTGTTTGATCAATTCATTTGTTCCAATCAGGAATCAGGAGAAAGCTAACTCATAAACAAAAAGAACCTATATATGTAACATGAGATAAAAATGGCATTTCATTTTCCTCATCTAATTCAACCAAATAAATGCTCGCACTATTTGTAGTGTTGGAAAATACAATGTCTCCATATCAGGTGTTAAGAAACAAGCAACCCATAGAGTGTTGTAAAACCCTCTGCAACAGAGAGGAGACAGTGTGTTTTCCAATTGTGCAAATATGAGAGCAATTCATTTGTTCCAATCAGGAGAAAGCTAACTCATAAACAAAAAGCACCTATTTATGTAACATGAGACCAAAATGGAATTTCATTTTCCTCATCTCATTCGACCAAATAGATGCTCACATTATCTGCACAATTGGAAAACACACTGTCTCGATATAAGGTGTTAAGAAACAAGCAACCCATATAGTGTTGTAAAACCCTCTGCAACAGAGTGGAGACAATGTGTTTTCCAACTATGCAAATAATGCAAGCAATTCATTTGTTCCAATCAAGAGAAAGCTAACCCATAAACAAAAAGAACCTAAGTATGTAACATGAGATAAAAATGGTATAAATCATTTTCCTCATCTGATTCGACCAAATAAATGCTCACATTATTTGCAATGTTGAAAAACACATTGTCTCGATATAAGGTGTTAATAAACAAGCAACCCATATAGTGTTGTAAAACCCTCTACAATAGAGAGGAGACAATGTGTTTTCCAACTATACAAATAATGTGAGCAATTCATTTGTTCCAATCAGGAGAAAGCTAACTCATAAACAAAAAGCACCTAATTATGTAACATGAGATCAAAATGGCATTTCAATTTCCTCATCTAATTCAACCAATAAATGCTCACATTATGTGTATAGTTGGAAAACACACTATCTCCATATAAGGTGTTAAGAAACAAGCAACCCATATAGTGTTGTAAAACCCTCTGCAACAGAGAGGGGACGGTGTGTTTTCCAACTGTGCAAATAATGCGAGCAATTCATTTGTTCCAATCAAGAGAAAGCTAACCCGTAAACAAAAAGCACCTAAGTATGTAACATGAGATAAAAATGGCATTTCATTTTCCTCATCTGATTCGACCAAATAAATGCTCACATTATTTGTAGTGTTGGAAGACACACTATCTCCATATAAGGTGTTAAGAAACAAGCAACCCATATAGTGTTGTAAAACCCTTTGTAACTCAGATGAGGCAGTGTGTTATCCAATTGTGCAATCATCTGATTCAACCAAATAAATGCTCACATTATTTGCAGTGTTGAAAAACGCATTGTCTCCATCCTTGACCACAAGTCCCTCCCTAGCAAGCAAAATGAAAAAACAAAATGTGTAAAATGCCTATGCACCGCAGTGAGCAATGTGTTTGAGAGGTTTCTAAT
>CM021104.1:475170018-475226319 GCA_007115665.2 Sequoiadendron giganteum
CTCCTTTTCCTAAATATCAAGTTAGGAATGATTCAGAGTTTGATTTCATTGCAAAATTATAGAGGCAAAAGACATCACTGTCTTTCTTTGACATCATGAAGTGGTGCCCAAATCAACGAGAGGTGGTATTAAAAGCTTTGTAAGAGGCACATCACCTAAAAGGAAAAGGTAAAGTGACTCCAACAAAGGAGACAAATGCAGCTATTTATAAAGGTAAGACCAGTACCCCACCTTTCTTGTTAAGTTTGGGAATCTTTCGAAAGAATCTACACAATTGTTTATTAGATTCAAGAGCATCGAGAAATGTCATGCCTTTTTCAATTTGTAAGAAGTTAGGATTGAGTCCTATCCCAACCAATAAAAATGTGATTTAGTTGGATAAAACCGAAGTCAATGTTGTGGGTGAATTAAAGAGCATGCATATATAGGTTGGATCAGACCCAAGGATCCAGATCTATATAAATATCCAAGTATCGAATATCCCAGAAACATATGGTATGCTTCTAAGTTGAGATTTAATGAAAAGCATAGGGGGTATCTGTCCTTGGATTTCTCACACATGTGGTTACCATGGAAAGGAGTTGCCACATAGATAAAAATTGAAAGTGAACCTAGGCTCAAACACATGATCACAGAATATGATGCTTCAAATGAAGTAGCATTCTTTGAGACTGAGATTGGTGTTTACGAACAAGAGGAAGTTCTTACTTTCTCTGTAGCTAGTCCTAATGATACATTATCCTTAGAAGATAATGACACAATGATCTGCATCAATCAATAGGTTTTGATAAGAAAATTACAACAAGATAAGTTGGTTTTAGGAGCAGAAACTAATTTGAGTAGTTTGTTGGTTCCTAATTGGTGTAGGATACATTATCATAACCATTTAGAATTAACATGTCAATCATGCTTAGATATTCTAAGTCATGTAGATCAACATCAACAAATATTTCAAGAGAAACAAATCCAGACCCCCATCAATGAGTTTTCCTTCCTAGTTAAGGATGCAACTATTCTTACACGGGCTAGTCTTTCTCAACAGGAAGGTCTTTCACCAGAAGAACAGACTCAGGTTGTTTGTTCTGAAGTTCAAAAAGAAGTTGATATGTCCCAGTTCCTATTTGATACACCTACTCCACATACTTTTCCAATACCCAAGGCATTGATAAGAAGTGAGTTGGATTGTAATTTGACCCAAGAGGGGGTTCAGGAAGTAATTCGTGGACAAGCTGAAAACATAGAAAAATCTTCAACTCAACTTTGTCCCGAGTTACATTCTGATAAACAACCAAAGTCTGAGCCACCACACATCTCAAGTAAGTCATCCCCTGTTAAGAAGAATGAACTCCCAGCCAAGGGTCAATTATGGACTCTTAAATTTGATGGTTCCAAGTCTAAAGCAGGAAGTGGAGCTGGGATTGAGCTAACTAACCCGAAAGGGAAGACTTACTTTACTTCTTATAGATTGTAGTTTGGTTGCATGAATAATGTGGCTAAATATGAAGCGCTTGCATGAAGTCTTATGTTCGCTCATAAGAAGAAGGTTATTTCTCTCACAGTTATGGGAGATTTTGAGGTGATTGTAAAGCAGGTACGTAGCCAATATACATGTCACAATAAAAGATTGGTTGCATATAGAAATAGGGTTTGGAATTTAATTGAAGATTTTGATGCTTTTGGGATTAGTTTGATCCCTAGGAAGGCTAACCAAATTGCAAATGCTTTGGCTATGGCTGCTAGTACATTGGAACCAATGCAAGATTTTGAGAAGAGGTTTTCAGTTGAGTTGGTTTTAGTACCAACTGTTCTTGATAATGTTAGACACTTTTAGGTATTTGATTATGATCAACACATTTTAGCCTTTTTGGAAAGTTTTGATGTATTTCAAGGACAAATAATTGATGAATCTAAACGAGATCAAGGAGATTGGGACCCTGAGAAAGAGATTCCAGAAGGGATATTGGATTTAAAGATTAATAACATTCCGAAGGGAATGGTTGCTTTACAAAGGATATTTGATTCAGATCCAAGGGCTCGTCAAACGATGCCTACCGAGAGCGAGGGAGGAAAGTATGAATCTATTAATTTGACTCACTCAGGTCTGGAAAGGAATGTTCTTATAAGAAAAACTTGTCCTCAAGAAATTAAGGACAAGATAGTCAAGGTTTTGGAGCAGAAAATTGAAGCTATATCTTGGAGTTATGCCCTATCAATGCTTTAATTGAACCCCTGATTCAAAAGGAGGTGCAAAAAATTTTATCTGTCAGAATAATCTTTCTGGTTAGACATTCTACCTGGGTGGCTAATTTAATTCATTTCCGCAAGAAGAATGGTGAGATCAGGTTATGTGTGGATTTTAGGAATCTAAACAAGGCCTTTGAGAAAGACAATTATCCATTACCTTCTCTTGATGAAGTATTACAAAAGGTAAATGGGTCTTAGATGATGTCATTCTTGGATGGGTATTCTGGATACAATCAAGTACTGGTTAGTCATGAGGATAGGATGAAAAATGCTTTCACCACTAAATGGGGAAAATTTGCTTACAGGAGGATGCCATTTGGTCTCATTAATATTGGAGCTACTTTTCAAAGGGCGATGGATGTAGCTTTCAAGGATCTAATAGGAAAATGTATTATCATTTATGTAGATGATTTAACCATCTTCTCTAGAAATAGAGAAGATCATGTTGCGGACCTGGAAAAGGTTCTAAAGAAATGTATAAGTTATGGTGTCTCTCTTAACCCAAAGAAATGTGTATTTGGAGTTTTTGAAGGAAAACTTTTAGGTCACATTATATTAGAGGAGGGAATTTCCATAGATCCTGACCGAGTGGAGGCCATCTTGAACTTGACAAAGCCAAGAAGTAAAAAGGAAATGAGGTCTTTCTTTGGGAGGATCAATTTTCTTAGGAAATTTATAACAGGGTTTGCAAATATTGCCAAACCCCTCAATGAAATGATGAAAAAGGATGCAAATATTGAATGAAGAGGAGAGGCTAAGTCTAATTTCATGCAGATTAAACAATCTATATCTGAGGCACCTATTTTGACAAGTCCAGATTATCTAAAACCCTTCTACATTTATTCTTTTACTTCTGAACATTCATGTGTAGCAGTTTTAACACAGATAAAAGAAGAAGCTAAGGAGAGACCGATTTATTTTATGAGCTCTCCATTTAAGAATGCAGAAGTAAGGTATTCACCACTAGAAAAACAAGCCTTTGCATTGATACGAGCAGTGAAGAAGTTTAGGCATTACATAATCTGAAGTCAAGTTATGGCCATAGTTCCAGATCCAGCTGTGAAGTCTCTCCTGATGCAAAGTGAATTAGGGAAATGAAGACAAAAATGGATGGCAATATTACTAGAGTTTGACTTAGAAATTCACCTAATGAAACTCGTTTGGGGACAAGGAATGTCAAAAGCAATGGTTGAAGTAAACAGAAGTATAACTTGCCAACAGTACACTGTCCAATCATTTATGAAGGATCCCTGGTATATAGATTTAGTCTTCTTCCTCCTCAATAAAAAATGTCTAGAAGGAATGAATGCTACTCAGAGGAGAGCATTGAGGATGAATATTTCTCATTACATGCTCAAAGGGGCATCCATTTACAGAAAGAATTTTCATGGAATTTACCTACGCTATTTGTATCAGCAAGAAGCAAAACATGTCATTTCTGAGTTTCATGGAAGGCATGAAACAGGGCATGGATCAGCTAATGCTTTGGCTCATCAGATTTTAAGATCGGGCTATTATTGGCCTTATGTGTTTAGAGATACACATCAGCACTGCAGAAATTGTCATGTATGCCAAACTTCTACATCTAGGGAAAGAAATCCTACAATGCCCTTACAACCGGTATATGAGGTGAGGCCATTTGCCCAATGGGAACTTGATTTTGTAGGTGTAATTAATCCAAATTCTTCTGCAAGTCATAAATTCATCTTAACTACAACTAACTACTGCACACATTGGACTGAGGCTCAGCTTTGCAAGAATAGTACCATAGAGGTGGTCATCAAGTTTCTGACAGAGAACATCATAACCAGGTTTGGAGTTCCATTTGCTCTGGTATGTGATAATGGCCCTGCTTTTTCTTCTGCTGAGTTCATTTCATGGGCTTATGAACATAAGGTTGATTTGAAGTATTCTTCCAATTATTACCCTTAGGGAAATGGAGTGGCTAATTCCACAAATAAAAACTTGTTGGAAGTTATAAGAAAGTTGTTAGAGAATAATCCTAGGGACTGGCATACTCAGTTGAGATTTTCCTTATGGGAAGATCGAGCCATAATTAAAGCAGCTCTAGGAAACTCACCTTTTAAGTTAGTTTATGGACAAGATCCAATCTTCCTGATTCATTTACAGATACCTATCCTTAAGTTCATACAGGAATTTTATAACAGGGATGATAGGATTGAGGTTCGACTACTTAATTTATTGAATATGGAAGAGCAAAGAGATGCTACTTTGCAGCAATTCTCTAAGCATCAGGTTGTTGTCAAACATTGGTTTGACAAGAGAGCCAAAATAAAAGCCTTTAGAATATCATATCTAGTGTTGTTATGGGATAAGGCAAGGGAAAAGAAAGGAGATCATCCGAAGTTTGATATAATTTGGTTAGGTCCTTATCAAATTGCTAAAATACTAGGTGAAAATGCTTTTCGTTTGAGTACCTTAACAGGGGTGCCTGTTCCATTACTAGTTAATGGTCAGTTTCTCAAGCACTATTTTGGTGCATAGAAGGTCTAATGTTTTTGAAAGAAATTGTATTATACTGTATCATATGTAATTAGGTTTCATTTTTTGTTTTGTTTTGTTTTTGTTTGATTCCTTTCTTTCTTTCTTTTTGTTGTTTATTTGTTTTTGTTTTGTTTTGTCTTGTTTCATTGGGGATCTTCATTTTTTTCATTTCAAATTAAGGGTTTGTTATTCAAAGCATATTATTGGTACTAGGAGAGAAGTTGTTTTAGGTGTTTTAATTATCACTGTTGAAAAGGATTTCATTCTAAAACTTATGTTTTATGACCATTCTAGTTTGGATTGAAAAATTTATTAAGGATGGAAGATATACTATGAATATCTCATGAATTATGATCAAAGATCTGTCACCAAATTATAAAAACATCTACATGAGTAGGTAGCTATTTTTTTTAGAGTGGCTCTACCCTTTGATTCAAGTGAAAAATCTGATTCCAAAACTATCACGAAATCCATTATAGTTCTCAACCCATGTTTTAGATTCATTATGTCTGAAGTATTGAGGAATGCACAAAATATTTCCGTAAGCAAGATTCTAAAGAAAAAAAGATGAAAGAAAAGAAAGAAAGAAGAGGCAAACTCAATATCAAATGGGTAATCAAGTGATAGGGAGGTTGGAGGAATCAATCATTGATTCCTGCTATAGGTCTTACTTGGAAGACCCCTATGGTGTCTCACTCCACCACCTTAACCTATAGGACCTACCTCTTGATTAGGTTCCCCTGGTTCTCCTTGCCAACCCAACTACCATCACAACTCTTCCAACCAAGTCAATCTTGGTGCAATGTTTTCAACTCTTCCTTAGCCCTTAATCCACCCTAAAGGCTAACAACTCCAAAACTAGAATTCAACTTTGCAGGGGTGTGGAGATGTTTCTAATAGGTTCAAACCATCACATTATGGTTCTTGAGGGTCCACCTAACTTCATTTTCCCATCGCGTCCACAAAACCCTCATTTAGGGTTAAAAAGGCTACTAGCCCAAGGAGCCCCAATTAGCCCTCCTTCTCCGAGAAAACAAGTTAGTACTCCAAAATTTTCCAAAGAAAATAGAATATTTCCTTAGGGTTCCTGGTCCTCATTCCCACCACTCTAAGATTTTAGTGGTCTAAACCTTCAATTTATCAAATTTGGCCTTTTTGATCACTTTCCCTGACCACATAGTAGACTGTCATGAGTTTCTCTCACCAAATTGATTGATGGAGCTTCCTCCTCCATGCTAGTTCTTTGCAAGGCATATGGTTTCCCTCTCCACACTGTGACTTGACAGGAAATGATCACCCCTGCAAATCAAGTGCTATGCACTCCTTGTCTTCCCTAGTCGAACACTTCCTGGCTCGCCTAGGAGAAGACTTCCATGGTGCTTATAGAACTGTCAAGACCTCCTAACCCTACAATATGTACATGTATGGATTCTAGTCACAATTCCCAAGGGGCCATAATTTATGTATAGAGGGAATGTGATCTAAACCTCCATTTTCTACAAACAACCTGTCAGATCAGCAAATGGAAAGAAACAACTAACGAAACAATGCTTGAAATAGAACTAGAAAATCCAAATTACTACCACATAGTGCTTACCTAACTAGTTAACTACATCCTTCACCACCTACAGCATCCAACTCTATCCATTAAAGCTCTGTTTCAATGCTAAAACAAAAATTCACACCAAAATACCACTTTGTTTTCTTAAATTCAAAAACTCCAAACAATGTAATTGCTTCCAACCTCAATTCCAGGTCGAGGTCACCCTTAAATAGGGTCTCCAAAATAGTTAAGCTCGGTCTTAACCTCTCCTTGGCCGCTTGTGGCTTCCATTAAGCCTTATTTTCAAATTTTAGAAAATCTAACACTTAAAAAGGTCTACAAAGGTCTTAAGCCATACTTGTAGCCAAAACCTCAACCTATCCAATGGTCAACATGACCTTTACCAACACAATACATGATCACAAATGCCATCAAAGAAAAAACATAAAGGAAAAAGAAGAGATTGCTAAGTTAGGCCTAAACAAATTGCCAAGTCATGACCTTCTAGGCTACCTAAGGTATCTTATTGGTGCTCTTGCTGATGGGGAGAAAAAGAAACGACGTGCTACATATATTAAAGAAACGACAAATTCTCTCAATCCTTCATACCTTGCGAGTCTTCCATGGCATGGGATGGAATTTTACCACCACCATAGTGGTTGTAACTCGAGCATGAGTGTGGAGAGCATATCCACCATCCTTTCCTCTAAACTATCTGCCACCTTTCCATTGTCCAAAGCTGAGTCACACACACTACTCAAACACAATGGTCGAGCTCAAACCATGATGGGGTTCACTGGTCACTCCAGGAATGATATTTGATATCATTCGGTCATACTAAATACACATAGCTCCGCAAAACATATCTTCCTCGGTCTCCTTCAAGGCGACTATCGAACAAAGGCTTTTGGGACTATCATATAGGAACTCAACTCATAAACAACAATGGGTTAATTTTAAAATAGTCCAACAATATCGAATCCCTCAAAACCACTCTGCACTAATAATTTGGAAAACATATAAACTAGGAAAGATAGAGAGAACGAAACGATGGGAAATGGAAACTCCCCTTTATCGAATTCCATATATTAACACTTCAAAAACATACATACTCTTAATAGCTTTTTGGCCAAAGGCCAAAGAGCCCGATTTCATCTCCCTCTTGTTTACTCTCTTTTCTATTGTCCCGTAGTTTCCCTCTATCTCCCTTATTCAGTTACATTTTGTCTCTTTATAGAGATTCTAGGGTAGTTAGACAAACCGTTCATCTACCCGATATTCCCATTCCCACATTTGGTTACAAATGTCAGTTAATCCATTTATGAATACAAGAAGAGATTGCTAAGTTAGGCCCAAAAAAATTGCCAATTCATGACCTTCTAGGCTGCCTAAGGTATATTATGGGTGCTCCTGCACCATTCTCCCCCTCTGAACAAATACTAAAGAATGTGGGGAGGAATCAATTATGAATCAAGGCCATGCTTCTTGAACTGAGCTTCATCCACCCATGTAGCCTCAGATTTAGGTTTGTCCTTCCATTTGATGAGGTGTTCCATGTATTCCTTGTACCGGGTAGACTTCTTCACCCTTGACTCCAAGATCCTCTCTACTTGCAGTTTTTCCCTAGTAGGTAAGGTTATGTTACTCACATCCTTTAAGATATCTTTTCTGTTTTGATCCATATCAGTAACTGTTCCCTTATACCTGATCAAATTAGCCACATTGAACACTGGTGAGATGCCTAAATTTTTCGGTAACTCCATCTTGTATGCATTCTTCCCATATTTAGCTAACACCTTACATGGTCCCACTCTCTTCATCTGCAACTTGGTTGATGTTCCTTTCTGCAATCTGGATTTGTTGCGGTGGACCATGACATAGTCCCCTACTACAAATTGGAGATCCTTCCTAGAGAGATCCACCTTAATTTTCAACTTTTGAGTAGCCTTAGTGACTGTCTTCTTCACCTGCTTCTGAACCTCCTTCATGGTCTAAGAGAAATCCTCAGCCTAAACACTCCTATGCTCCATAGCTCCTAGATCCCTAAGCTCACACACACCTCTAGGGTGCATACCATATACTATTTCGAAAGGACTCTTCCCTGTGGTCCTGTTCACACTGTCATTGTATGCATATTCTGCTTGTGAGATGACTAAGTCTCATGTTTTTCCATACTCCTTGGTTAGGAATCTTAGAAGGGTACCTAACACCCTATTAACCACCTTTGTTTGTCCATCGGTATGAGGATGGTAAGCTGATCCAAAAGATAGGGTGGTACCTAATCTACTCCGTAGAGTCTTCCAAAAATGACTCATGAACTTCACATCCCTGTCTGAGACAATGCTCAAAGGCAATCCATGGATCCTCACAATCTCTTTGAAGAAAAGGTGAGCAATATAGCTAGCACCATGGGTGGTTTTGCAAGGGATAAAGTGACTCATCTTACTGAACCTATCTACCACCACATAGACACTATCAAACCCTGTCTTAGTCTTAGGGAGCCCTACCACAAAGTCCATGCTAATACATTCCCATGGTCGGTTAGGAATGGGTAGGGGTTGATATAAACCTGCATTACTAGCTCCTCCCTTGGATTTCATACACACTACACACTGCTCCACATACCTCCTGACATCCCTTGGCAACTTAGGCCAATAGTAGAATCTCTGCACTAGTTCCATTGTCTTGTTGATACCAAAATGACCAATAAGACTACCATTGTATTTCTCCTGGATGAGATTCTCTCTCATTGATCCTCTTGGAACACATAATTGATTCCCCTTGAACAATAGTCCATTCTGCAATTTATACTCTGAGTATTGATTATGAAAGTGATTCTCAAAGTTAGAACATACCTTGTATGCCTCTGAGAAGTCTTCATCTTCCCCATAGAGATCCTTGAAACTTTCTATTCCAATGCTATTTATTTGTATCTCTTGCACTATTAGCAATCTCCTACTTAGTGCATCTACCACCTTGTTCAACTATCCCTTCTTGTGCTTGATGGTGAAAGTGAAGGCTTGGATGTATTCCATCAATTTCAAATGTCTATTATCTGAACAGGTGGTCCTCAGTGTGGCCTCAGGATCTCGTCTCAGTGTCCTACTGCAATTCCACTGGCATCACATTCCACAATAAACAACTTATCAAAACTAGGTAAAAAAAGGATGGGTTGAGTTGCCACTTCTTGTTTCAGTTTCTCAAAACCCTTCTCAGCTTCTTGAGTCCACTTGAACTTAGTATTTAAGCCACCTTTGATTGTATCAAGGACTGGTGCACATATGCCACTAAAGTTCCTTATGAATTTCCTATAAAATTGAGCCAATCCATGAAAACTTCTTACCTATGTCCCTGTGGTTGGTGTAGGCCAATTTAGGATAGCTTCCACCTTGCTTGGATCCATCTTCAATGATCCTTGGGATACTACAAACCCCAAATACACAAGCTCTTGTTTGAAGAACTCACATTTCTCTAGGTTGATGGCTAACTTCTCTTCTTGCAATCTTCTAAGAACCAACTCCACATGTTTTAGATGTTCTTTTGTTGTCTTGCTAAAGATGAGTATATCATCAAGATATACCACCACAAATATCCCTGTAAAGTCTTTGAGCACTTCATTCATGAGCCTCATGAATGTGCTAGGGGCATGAGAGAGGCCAAATAGCATAACTCTCCACTCATACAACCCATCAAATGTCTTAAATGCTATCTTCCACTCTCTCCTTCCTTGATTTTGATTTGATGATATCCACTCTTGAGATCCAACTTGGTGAAGTACTGAGCTCCTCCAAGACAATCTATCAAGTCCTCAATCCTAGGGATAGGGAACCAATACCTAATTGTGATTCTATTTATAGCTCTAGAATTAGTGCATAATCTCCACTTGCCTCCTTTATTGGTTGCTAAGACCATTGGCACTGCACACAGACTGATGCTCTTCCTAATTAATCCTTGATCCAATAACTCCTGCACTTGTCTAGCTACCTCTAGGTTTTGATCTGGTCTAATCTTGTAAGCTGGTTTGTTTGGTAAAGAAGCTCTAGGTATGAAGTCAATCTGATGGCTAATGGATCTCTTGGGAGGCAAGGTTGTTGGTGTCCCATCACTCACTATGTCCTTGAACTATTCTAACAACTTCTGGACAGCTCTGGGTATGACTTATTTCTTGGCCTTGTCTTCTTCCTTGGGTTGCACCATAACCACATATCCTTCACCTCCTTGATGTAGGTTGTTAATGAACTCTTTACCACTACTTAATAAGACACTAGGGGTCTTTGACTGTCCATCTTCCTCATCTGACAGTGACTATAATTTAAATGTCTTTCCATCCTTCTTGAAAGAAATGGTGTTCTCTTTCCCATCATATATGGCACCTTTGTCATACTGCCATGGTCTGCCCAATAGTAGATGGCATGCATCCATGGGTAACACATCACAAATCAACTTATCCTTGTACCCTCCAATGGAGAACTCCACCGTTGTTTTCTCATTGACAAGAACACTCTGCCCTTTGTTCAACCATGTTACTTTGTAAGGGTTAGTGTGGGGTACCTTCTCCAATTTCAACTTCCTTACTGCCTCTTCTAAGATTATGTTATTAGTAGACCCTGATTCGACTATAACCTTACATACTTTCCCAAGTATTTTGTATCTCACTCTAAATAAAGCTCTTCTTTGCTTTGGCTCTTCCTTCACCAATTGTCTGATCAAAACTCTTCTAAACATTAGGTTCTCCCCCATCTCTAATTCAATGTGACTAACCTCTGGTGATTTGGTACTCATGGTGTCCTCTTGAGCATATACCACTCTCTTTTCTGCATTTGATGAAGATGCTTTCTCCGGGCACCTATAAGCTGGATGTCCTATTTGACCACAATTATAACACTTCATACTAGCAAAGTATGAGTTGCTTCTGCCTACTCCTCTTCCTCTACTTGATCCTCCTTGAGATCCTCTACCTCTTCCATAACCTCCTCTAGAAGGTGTTTCACTTCCATGCTCTGTGAATTTGGATTCCCCTTGGTTTCTTTGTTCAATTCCTCTACCTTGATAGCCACCTCTATGTCCTCTTTGATCTCTTCCTTTGCCTCTACTCTTAGAAGCTTGGTCTTGTTTCCTCTTGCTTCTTTCCTCAATCTTAATGGCCAATTGGTAGCATTGGTGTACTGTCTTGGGACTTAAAAGAGTCATCTCCTCTTCAATGTTCCACTTCAAGCCTTTAAGATACCTAGCCACCTTGAGACTTTCATCTTCTGAAACATTAGACCTCATACAAAGTTTTTGAAACTCCTCAGTGTAGGTGTTAACATCTTGGTCTCTTTGCCTCAAGCTTTGCCTCTTCTTATGCAACTTTATCTCATAATCATCTGGCATGTATGCTTCTCTCACTTTGGCATCCATACCCTTCCAAGTTGAAATAGGCTTCTTGCCTTCCTTTTCCCTCTCCGTCTGAATGAATTTCCACCATGTTAAGGTAGATCCTCTCAATCTTGATTTGGCCACCTTCACTTTATGTGCTTCAATGACTCCATCACACTCAAAATGGTTTTCCATGCCCTCTATCCAATCCATGACTAGATTCGCTTCTAATTTCCCACTAAACAGTGGTATGCCTTCAAGTGCTTTTCCACTCAAAGCTTTCAATGCCTTCAAGAAAGGCTCCTCTTGCAGAACAGGGTTACGTTCAGGGATCTTGTCTTCCTCTACAACCTCTTCACTCTTTGGTACCCTCTTCCAATCTATCACTGACCTCATCGGCCTCGATTTGCATATTACTCAATGTCTCCTCAAGTTGGGCTAATCTTTCCCTCAGTCTCCTATTGTCTTCCTCCTGATCTTTGACCTTCTTTTCCAACTCAATGTTTGTCACCATGGTTGTGGAACCACTGGATTCAAGGTCTGACATACAAGATTCTATCCCAAATCTTTAACCTGGCTCTGATACCAATCTGATAGGTAGGGTTGGAGGAATCACTCCTTGATTCCTACTCTAGGTCTTACTTGGAAGACCCCTATGGTGTCACACTTCACCACCTTAACCTATAGGACCTACCTCTTGACTAGGCTCCCCTGGTTCTCCTTGCCAACCCAACTACCAATACATATTCTTCCAACCAAGACAACCTTGATGCTTTCTTTGCAATTCTTCCCTTAGCCCTTAATCCACCATAAAGGCTAACCTACTCCCAATACTATATTTCATCTTTGCAAGGGTGTGGAGATGTTTCAACCAGGCTCACACCATCACATTATGGTTCTTGAGGGTCCACCTTACTTCATTTTCCCATCGCTTCCACCAAACCCTCATTTAGGGTTAAAAAGGCTACTAGCCTAGGAATTCCAATTAGGTCTCCATCTCCGAGAAATTAGGCTTGTTCTTCTAAGTTCTCCAAAGAACACCCCAATCTTTCTTTGAGGTTCTTAGTGCCTATGCCCACCTCTCAATGTTTTTTGGGGTCTTAAGCCTCCACTGCCCGTACAGTACCCCAAACTGGAAATGAACAAGAACCTAGGTTATTGTAGGTCTTTCCTGGCTTCCCTGCAGACTGTTAAGAATTCCTCTCACCAGACGGATTGATGGAGCTTCCCCCTCCATGCTATACCTTAGCAAGGCTCATACCTGCCCTCTCCACACCGTGATTTGATAGGAAATGGACACCCCTGCAAATCAAGTGCTCTGCACTTCTTGTCTTCCCTAGCCAGACTCTTCTTGGCTCGCCTAGGAGAAGACTTCCACAGTGATACCCTAACTACCAAAGACTCCTAATCCTACCATATTTATAGTCATGGAGTCTAGTCACAATTCCCAAAGGCCCATACCCTATGTACAGTGGGAATGTGATCTAAACCCCCATTCTTCACAAACTACCTATTAGAACAACAACTAAAAGAAACAAACTAACTACAAAAGAATGCTTGAAACAAACAAACAAACTATCTACTATTCCACACATGCTTGAAAGACAATTGCACTACGTCCTATACAACTCACAGTGCCATGATCACTCCTTTAACACACAAATTCAAAGCACAAACCAGAAAATTACACAAACTTATCACTATCTTCTCTTGTATTCATAAATTTCCATTAATGCAAAAGCTTCCAACCTTGCTTTCAGGTCGAGGCACACCCTATATAGGTCAAAAAAAGTAGTTATACCTCCCCTTGGTCGAACATTGCAGTTACATTGTGGCAAAGTTGTAAAATGCACCATTTTGCGACTTTTGCCAATTTCTAGTAAACTTAGTAAATGAGTTTCTATACTCATCCACCCTTCCTCAATTACTATCCTAGAGATCAAGCATGTTCCTAAGCTATCTCACCTACTCAATGTTCCACATGACCTTCATGGTAACATACCAAAAACAAGAGTCAAAACTAGATTGTCTAGTGTTTCCTAGGTGCTCCTGCACCAGTAGTTCAAGTAAAGAACCCAGTTCAAGTAAGAAATTATTGTTACACCTTGTTTAGATATTGATACAATTTCAAGTAACCATGAATATGGTCCAAACTCAAAATCTATACATGCATTTCCCTTGAACTAGGTTCTTCCTTCAACTGGGTTCTTAACTCTAAATGTTGTTTGTAAGTAGTTCCACATACTTACATGTCCACATATAAACTCTTTTGGTGAAAGATTTTAAATTAGCACAAAAAAATTAAGAATCACATGAAAATGACAGCTGATTGAAAACCCCGACATTTCACAATTTCAAACAAATCAGCACTTCTAAATGCATAAAAAAAATTTAAAACTTTAACTGTCCACTACACTTGTGATTCAAGCTATGGAAGACAGAATCGCCTGTATTTATGGTAGAAGGTTCACATCTCCTAAAGCATCCTTCTCAATCCACCTGCCCTTGTTTTTTTCAATTTTATTTCCTTGCCTATATAAACCACCTAGAAGGAAGACAAGTGTTAGCAATAGATTAAATTGGCAAATTAAAGACATTTGGTGCTAGAAATAAATTTTTTTATTCTAAATTTCACCAATATACAATTTGTATGTTCTACTGAGTGCAAAATGCCAGCTTGCATAGACAATAAAAAAACATATTAAACTGTACATTGGGAATTTAATTTCTAATTTAACCTATTGCTAACACTAGTATATATCAGCAATCATATCTGCCATTTTTCCATTCTATTGGAACTGTGAAGCAATGAGCGTTCATTTTGTTTGATCAATTCATTTGTTCCAATCAGGAATCAGGAGAAAGCTAACTCATAAACAAAAAGAACCTATATATGTAACATGAGATAAAAATGGCATTTCATTTTCCTCATCTAATTCAACCAAATAAATGCTCGCACTATTTGTAGTGTTGGAAAATACAATGTCTCCATATCAGGTGTTAAGAAACAAGCAACCCATAGAGTGTTGTAAAACCCTCTGCAACAGAGAGGAGACAGTGTGTTTTCCAATTGTGCAAATATGAGAGCAATTCATTTGTTCCAATCAGGAGAAAGCTAACTCATAAACAAAAAGCACCTATTTATGTAACATGAGACCAAAATGGAATTTCATTTTCCTCATCTCATTCGACCAAATAGATGCTCACATTATCTGCACAATTGGAAAACACACTGTCTCGATATAAGGTGTTAAGAAACAAGCAACCCATATAGTGTTGTAAAACCCTCTGCAACAGAGTGGAGACAATGTGTTTTCCAACTATGCAAATAATGCAAGCAATTCATTTGTTCCAATCAAGAGAAAGCTAACCCATAAACAAAAAGAACCTAAGTATGTAACATGAGATAAAAATGGTATAAATCATTTTCCTCATCTGATTCGACCAAATAAATGCTCACATTATTTGCAATGTTGAAAAACACATTGTCTCGATATAAGGTGTTAATAAACAAGCAACCCATATAGTGTTGTAAAACCCTCTACAATAGAGAGGAGACAATGTGTTTTCCAACTATACAAATAATGTGAGCAATTCATTTGTTCCAATCAGGAGAAAGCTAACTCATAAACAAAAAGCACCTAATTATGTAACATGAGATCAAAATGGCATTTCAATTTCCTCATCTAATTCAACCAATAAATGCTCACATTATGTGTATAGTTGGAAAACACACTATCTCCATATAAGGTGTTAAGAAACAAGCAACCCATATAGTGTTGTAAAACCCTCTGCAACAGAGAGGGGACGGTGTGTTTTCCAACTGTGCAAATAATGCGAGCAATTCATTTGTTCCAATCAAGAGAAAGCTAACCCGTAAACAAAAAGCACCTAAGTATGTAACATGAGATAAAAATGGCATTTCATTTTCCTCATCTGATTCGACCAAATAAATGCTCACATTATTTGTAGTGTTGGAAGACACACTATCTCCATATAAGGTGTTAAGAAACAAGCAACCCATATAGTGTTGTAAAACCCTTTGTAACTCAGATGAGGCAGTGTGTTATCCAATTGTGCAATCATCTGATTCAACCAAATAAATGCTCACATTATTTGCAGTGTTGAAAAACGCATTGTCTCCATCCTTGACCACAAGTCCCTCCCTAGCAAGCAAAATGAAAAAACAAAATGTGTAAAATGCCTATGCACCGCAGTGAGCAATGTGTTTGAGAGGTTTCTAATGGTTCAGCCGCCTGCAACTCAATTTTCCTCACTGAAGCATCCCTCCCACCCACCAAACTCGAGAAATGAAAAATGTGGAAAATGGCAATGTTAGGTGCATTTTGTCTAGCTTTTTGACTCTAGACAAAAAAGCACCTATGTATGTAACATGACATCAAAATGGCATTTCACTTTCCTCATATGATTTGATCAAATAAATGGTCACATTATTTGCAGAGTTGTAAAACACACTGTCTCTATATATAGTGTTGTAAAACCCTCTACAACTGAGAGGAGACAATGTGTTTTCCAATTGTGCAAATAATGAAAGCATTTTATTTGTTCCAATTAGGACAAAGCTAACTCGTAAACGAAAAACACCTATGTATGTAACACGGCATCAAAATGGCATTTTCATTTTCTTCATCTAATTCGACCAAATAAGTGCTCACATTATTTGCAGTATTGGAAAACACACTATGTCAATATAAGGTGTTAAGAAACAAGCAACCCATATAGTGTTCTAAAACCCTCTGCAATTGAGAGGAGACAGTGTGTTTTCCAACTCTGCAAATAATGCAAGCAATTTATTTCTTCCAATTAGATAAATAAAGTGAAATGACATTTGGACTGTAGCAAAGAGTTGTTCAAAAATTTGAAACTAAACTTCATTAAATTCTTGGAGCATAGGAGCTAGCTAACTACTAGACAAAAAGCACCTATGTACATACAAAAATACATGAAAAACATGCATATCAACATACATGGAAACATACATAACATGACGAGATGTCATAGTGCGGGGCCTTCTAAACAAGCTATCACTGAGTAAAGTAGCAGATGGGAGAAAACGTCTGGCAATGGTTAGGTAGGAGTTAATGACGTCGTCAGGTGGGTTTTCTCGCCTGTTGTCAGGCGAAAAAGGCAGGTGGCTTAGCTTTGCTGACAAGTTTCTTTTGTCTGGCATATGAAAATGGAAGGGAATGACGTGCACCTTTTCTATTTCAAGAAAGAAAGGTGAAAATACTATTTGTTTCTTGCTATTGGGCCTTTTTTCTTTCAAGAAAGAAAGGTGAAAATACTATTTTCTAGCAACAAATAGTCATTTGTTTCTTTAGTGTTCATGGCAAAATGGAAAAATGGAAAATACACAGAGTAGATATACATATCTTAGGGAGCTCCTAACACCTACAAATCTTCCCATTGCTATCCAACAAAATGTCGTCCAAAAATGGAGAAAATGGGAGCTTGTCTAGGCTTTTTGATATTTGCAAATAATGGTTTCGAATGCCATGTTTTTGGCTTTTTGTCCATGCCGAAAAAATATTTTGAAAACCCGTCAACGCTGACACATTTTCCTGGTGATAGTTGCAGGTATTGGACCTTTTTAGTTTTGAGAAAGAAAGATGAAAAATACTATTTTTTTCCAGTCTGCACATTGAAAGGGAAAGTAAGGTTTTAGTGTACATGGACAAGTTGGAGGAGAAAACCAACCAAATTGAGGTGACAGGTACTATCCAATAGTGTTGCAGAGGGTGTTACAACACTATTTGGGTTGCTTGTTTCTTAACACTTAGGGTTTTCCAACATGAATTCTAGCAAAATAGAATGAAGTGTGTACTATGAATCACACTATGTGTTGAGGGTTAATAGAGTCCCCCTTAAATGACAGATGTGCTATTTGATAAAATACAATACCATCTATACGTTTGTATATTTGCATTACAAGACAAAGGTTGGGTATAAGTAAAGGCAGGCTTCAAAACACATTGTGTTTTCCAACATGCACTACATAATGTGCACACCTAGATATACTGGTTTAAAAACTAGAAAGGGCTTGGGTATGTTGTGATGTGGAGGTTGAAAAATGCAATGTGTTATGAAGCATGCAATTTTTTATATACTTGAAACTTAAACACAACAATGGAAGGTGTGATTTGGAAGACATTCATACTATTTTGTAACATTCCATGTTGCAAAACCGTGGGTGTTAAGAAGCAAGCAACCCACCATGAGACAACCATTTACATTTAAACAAGGAGATTTAAATAACTGAAACCCAGTGTTGAGTTTCCCATTCACAATTATTTTGTGCACTTTTTTTTTTCAATCAACAGAAATTTAAACACAACAATGGAATGCATGATTTTTTTTCTATATTACAAAATCTCTTGAAGACATTGTTTATGTTTAGTAAGAATGCATGTTGGAAACCCTAGGTGTTAAGAAACAAGCAATGCATATACTGTTCTAAAACCCTTTGCAAGTGAGAAGAGACAGTGTGTTTTTCAACACTGCAAATAATGCAAGCATTTTATTTGTTTCAATCAGATAGAGAAACCGAAATAACATTTGACTATATCAAAGAGTTGTTCCACAATTTGAAAGTGGACTGCATTACATTCTTGGAGTAACGAAATAAAACTCTTCATAACGAACTAACTGAAATGGGACAGTGTGTTTTCCAACACTGCAAACCATCTATAACAACACTGTGCCTTGCAAGTATCATAATACCTACTATTTTCCAATTTAATTACATTCTTGGCACCTCGTTTTGCTATTTGCAAATAATGGTTTTGAATGCCACATTTTTGGCTTTTTGTCCATCCACGCTGAACAATTATTTTGAAAACCCGTCAGTGTTGACACTTTTTCCTAGCGACAAGGCAGGAAACGGCAGACGGGATGAGACATCTGGCCATCAAGCCTTTCCTTCCGTCCAGCCACCTTTTCCATCACGGGTTCCTTCCATCCGGCCATCTTTTCCATCGCGTTTTTTTTGTCCATTCGGTATGGGGGTGATATAACATATATAATAATATGTTATATACATTCATGAATTTTGTCCAGGAGTTTGCTTTCTTCGTAGGCTCAAATGAAATGCAAAGAGTATCATTACATTCCTACTATCAAAATCATAAAAGGTTCTCCACACAATCACAAAACATACCAAATTGAGTTCAGGGGTGAGTAACCAATTGGGTTGTTACTTCTAAAGGCCCTTACAACACTCATAGTTTCACAAAACACTGTGTTTTCCAAAATAACAGTGTATAAAATGGCAGCAAAGATGGGATGTAATCTGGGCTTTTTGCTATTTACAAATTATTATTTTGAATGCCACATTTTGCGCTTTTTTCTCCATTCTAAATAACAATGTGAACTATGGCAAACATAGGACAGTGTGTTTTCCAACACAACAAACAATCTATAACACTATGCCCTGTAGGTTTCATAATACCTATTGTTTTCTAATTTCATTACATTCCTACTATCAAAATAAAAAACGGTTCTCCACACAATCACAAAACATACCAAATTGAGGTCAGGGGTGACTAACCAATTGGATAGTTACTTCTAAAGGGTTTTACAATAGTCTAAGTTTTAAGAGACAGTGTGTTTTCCAAAAAGACAGTGTATAAAATGGCGACAAAAATGGGATGTCATGTGGGTTTTTTGCTATTTGTGAATTATGATTTCGAATGTCATGTTTTGTGTTTTTTATCCATTCTGAATAACAATGTGAACAATGGCGACATTCTGGGTTTTATGTGGTTTTCAAAATATAGCATTTCATTGCAGAACCCACAGATTTTTCTTTCTATAAACATTATTCAGTAATTTCACTCATATTTCAACAATGGGTTGTCGCTTATTTCATTCGGAAATGGCAAAATTCGAAAACCAGCATACGAGGAGGAAACGAAACAAAAATTTTAAAACCCTCAACACAAAAAAACATTATCAGACCTGCATTTCAACTAAATAGCCCTTTTCCCAATGAAAACCTTGCAACATTCAAAATAAGAATGTGAACAATGGTGATATTTTGGGCTTTATGTGATTTTTACAATAGTTTATGGTTTCTATAAACCTTAATCACTTATTTTTATTTTCACAATGCTTTGTGGTCTCTGTAAACTTTATTCAGTTATTTCACTCATATTTTCACGATGGGTTGTCATCTATTTCATTCGGCAACCGCAAATTTTCAAAAGCAGCAGACAGGAGGAAAAGAAATTAAAAAACCCTCAACAGAAAATCACAAAACGAAAACCCCACAATGAATAGTCATTTGTTTCTTCACTATTCATGGCAGAATGGAAAAATGTCACATACACAAAGCGGATATACATACCTTAAGGAGCTTCGAACCCCTGCAACTCTTCCCCTTGCTATCCACCAAAACGTTGTTGTTCAAAACTGGAGAAAATGGGACCTCGTCTGGGATTTTTGATATTTGCTAATAATGGTTTTGAATGCCATGTTTTTTGTTTTTTGTCCATCCTCGCCGAACAATTATTTTGAAAACCCGCCGGCGTTGACACGTTTTCCTGGCGATGGGATAGGAAACAGCAGACGGGATGAGACGTCTGACCGTCAAGTCTTTCCTTCCATCCAACAACCTTTTCCGTCGCAGGTCCCACCTTTTTCATCGCAGGTCCCACCTTTTTCATCACGAATCTTTTCTCCATGCGGTATGGGGAGCATATCCTATGTTATATACATAGGTGAATTTTGTGCATGAGTTAACTTGCTCCAAAATCAAATAACTCTTAAAGGAATTAAGGAAATAATATATTCCAACGAAAGAGACGGGGTAGCTTTCCGTTAACATCTGGTTGCCAAGGGGATATGTCTCACGGTGATTAAAATGGAGAGTGGTGGGCAGGGGCCCACTTTGGACTGCAAAACCACCCATGAGATTTCAATCTCATTCGCTTCGTCCATAATAATGTTCGCCAATGGTATTGCCTGCCTCCTGTTTTAATGTCTATCTGGAATGCTCAGTTATCTTTATATTCCCCCCTTCTTCTCCTTATCTCCATTAAGATCACAAATTCCCTCCTGACTTCTCATCTCTGGAAAAATGAGTATTTCAAAGGCATTGGTAGCTATGAGTGTTGCTTCAATTCACGGATTTAGAGATCGGGGCATTCATTTCAAACATCTACATAATATGATGTCTGAGCTTTCATTTGGTGCTGTTGCTGCTTCCTCTGTTTTCGCCCTTTACCAGTCCGATGAGAGGGCGAGTAGGAGGAACTTTGCAGAAAAGAAGAAGCAGCAGTCAGACGGTGAAGAATCGTTAAGGCGCGTGATGTATCTCAGCTGTTGGTCTCCTTCATAAATGTTTATTATTTCAAATCAATCATGTACCCTCTCCACAATTGTAAATTATTCTCTTCACTACCTGCTGGAAGGAGATGTAAATTATACCAAATTCCAATCCAGCCGGCCCCAGTTTTGTACTCGATTTTCTTTCTTTTAATGAACAGATTATCAGATTATTTCCATCTCAATTCCAATAGCGGTTCATGTAATTTCCAGATTTGTTTTTGTTTATTGTGTGGATCGAACACGCAACCTTAAGGAATTTGTTTAAAGTTCTCTGCAATCAGTACATGACAATTACCATTCTGGATGCTTCCCCCATTTTTTTTTCCCGTGTCTGTCCATGCCTTTACATTTTGCATACATGTCTACCAGAGCATTTCCAACTACATCTGACAAAATTCATCTATCCTTTATCCATGGATGGATATTCATACCCTGATCCGAAGCCCCATTTTGGCACGGCAAAGATGAGGAAGATGTCAAAGGTTGCAAAGTCTCACTTTACACTCGCCGATCGCATTTGCTTGAAAGTTATCAGAGATGAGTAATGGAAGGCCATACCATGCGTAGACAAGATTGATGAACAGTGCAGTCACTTGTGGAATGTTTAATTATTCCTCCACTGATCCACTCGTCGCCACAGAGATGAATGTAATCCTACATAAACGACCTCTTCACCCTAATGATACACCATTTAGATGATTCAGAATAAACCTACTAAAGAAAACATGTCTAAACTCTAAATAAACCACGATCCACATAAACATTTCCCATTGTTTTTTGATGGATGTCCATACCCTGTTCCAAACCCCATTTTGATATGGCAAAATACAGGGAGGATGTTGTCAGAGGACGGAATTCCATGAGACCACATGTCTTTCGAGGCATTCTTTCAAACAGTTCACGTGATTTGTGTATTCCTCCACATTTTGTAAACATATCTACTAGAGCATTTCCAATTAGGGGAGAGGATCCGGTAGTCGAACACCCTAACTTTGCGCTTCTCAAAATTCTACGTGGAAATTTCAAATCACTTCCAATTTTTTACAGTAGCTTATTAGGCAAGTTCCCTGCTTATAACTAAGGTTTCAAGGCCACATCATCAAATATAATGCTACATCAGCATGCTTTTTGTCAAGGTGTAAAAAAAGGTCCAAAAAAAAAGTGAGACCGATACTTGTGCATCTACATCATGTTTTACTGGGCGTTGATGTGGCATCACATGATTGGTTTCTTTCTAGATCTAAGGAATACATTTTATTTAATTATGGGTAGTCATCATCAACACTAACAACTATTGGAACATGCTCAAGTACTGTGTCTTTTCCCCTGCGTCCTTTCCCCTACATCATCTAACAAAATTCCTATATCCTTTATCCTTTGATGGATGTCCATACTTTGTTCCACAACCACATTTTGGTGTAGACCAAATGTTGTGGAATCCAACTTTATAATTGCAAATTGCATGTTATCAAAGTTTGTGAAGTCCATTTTTATACTTGCAAATTATATTTAGAATACAAAAGTGCACATTTTGTAATTCATTTTCTTCATTTTACACCACTCTTCCAAAAGTGCATATCTTGTAATATTCTCTTTTTATTTTATACCATTCTAGGTCAATGTCTTTGATGCATAATTTTAGTGGAAAATTTGACTATTTTGATGAACCTACTAATTCAAGACCAATTCCAACATTCATTTATGTCATACTATTCTATTAAAAAATTGTCTAATCTAGCTATCACTAGTCTACTTATCCTAGAAAAGATCAAATAGTGATTGTCTTCCATGCACAAGATTTTTGTCATGATCACATCTAACTATTTCAAATTTTGGTTTTCTACATTCCAAACCTAGCAATTGTAGGATTTGGCCACTACCTATTGGCATGGGCATGCAATAATTAAGTTATGCATTTAAGGTTATTTATTTAAATACATCATCCTAGGACACCTACACATTATTGAAAGCATGTCTTGATAAAAGAATAAAGAAAAAATATTTTCTTGTAGATAATCACTCTTCAATCATTCTCTATTAGCATCAACAAAAACTGATCTCTTAATAATCAAGCAAGCTATATGCATTGTCAAAACACATTTTGATTACATTTTCTAACACAATAACTCCTTAGCATACATCAAGCTTTAGAAAAAATAAAAAATCAACTCAACTAGATTCATTACATCACAATTATAGTAAGTTTTCTTTGCATGGACTTACAATTTACAAAGAGCTAGTCCAAATAATGAGCAATAAATTCAAACTATTTCAAAAAAATCCTACCCTTAGTCCAAATTATCTGAAACATTATATTGCAACTAGCTTGATTTATTTGAAATGTTGGATTATTAATGTTCCAAATAGTCCAATTTGAGAAGAATAGTTCATTTTTTTAAAGAATAAGCCCATATTTTAAATCCAAATATATATATATATATATATATATATATATATGATTGTTATTACTGCTTTAAATCATGTGAAATAATTCTATATTATTTCAAATATCCTTGCAAACTAGTCTAATTTATTTGTAAAAAATTTCTAAAGTCCAATTTTGGACCATAAGTCTAAACTATTCAAAGTAGTTCATATTTCATGCTAACATCTATTACCACTTTTAATTTTAATATTAAGTAAATCTTGGGGCTTAACTAAAGTCCATGAATGACAATATATTTAAACCTTGTATAGTGATCCTCACAATACTCCTTAACATGTCACCATTGTTTTTCATACCTTAGATATTATCAAACAAACACATATTACAAATATTGAACATCTAATTATACCCATAATATAATAATGGATATTGATACATGATCATACCTTAGGACTCATGCATGTTATCTTCATCTTGGCCCAAGACATCAAGAAGACTTGAAGTATCATGAATGTCATTATCATAATTAGGGTCATTGCCAAATACATAACTTGAAACATCAACCAAGGATTTCAAGGACATCTAAACTTTACCAAAACACCAAGCCATAATGATATGATATTCTATAATTTGGCTCAAACAATTTTTGGCAACAAGTGATTGGAAAATAGACAACAAAACAAACATAAAATATTACAAGACAAGTCTGCGTGAAAATTGGTTCAATCAACAGCAAGAGGACAGGGGGGCCTAAGGGTGTCTGTGTCCTAGGCTGATTTTTCATAAATTCAAAAGTTGAATATGTGTGACTCTTTTTAAGGATTCTAGGTTTGGTTGCAAATAGTTTGAACAGTAAATATTTTTCCAAAATTTTCTTAGTCTATGCCAATGCAAGTACGTAACAGTACGTGAACAATAAATGACAAGTTTGAATGCAATTTTCTAATGTAAAATGCACAAATTGACTGATTAAAAGATGCCTAAATCTAAGAATGATGATTTTGATGCGATTATGAAACAAAACAATTCATTTTTCACTTTTTATCACTTTTTGAGCTAAATGAAAGATTCCTAAATGAATACAATATGGAATGTGAAAAGAGAGTTCTACAAGTAGACACAGAGTGAAGACATAAAGACAAAGAAGTGTGAAAAGATTGGATAATGCAAGTGTACAAGGACAGTGGTGACCTAGGGCATCTCAGTCCTTGATAAGGGTTTTGAAAATTCAAAAGTTGAATGTTTATTATGTTGTCTAGAAAGATTCTATTTTTGTGGGCAAACAGGTCCACAACTTCGTATTTTTCTAAAAATTTCTCAAATTAAGACAATGTGTTGCAAATGCTTGATTCTATGGCAATGCACATGACAAATATGCATGAAATTTTCAATGTGGATGTGATCTAAGTGAATGGAAATAGTCCTAATAAAACCTACATGATGCAATATGATATGCAATTTTTTGAAAAGAATTTATGACTTTCTATGATGTAAAAATGAAACCTTAAATGAGAAATGCAATATAATGCAATGCAAAATCTAGACCTAGAGTTGAATGAATGCAATTTTTAGAAGGTACGTAATTTTAACAAATCAGATTCACCAAAATGAAACGAAGAAAAATGGGAACCTAGGACCTCAATTCCACCTTTCTCTAGGATTTCATTAGGATGCAAATCAATAAGGAAAATAGATTGACTTTCAACCATAAAGGTGAGTCAATCACACCTAGATCTGATCCTTTTGAGTCTTGGAAATTGATTGGAATTGAATTTATATGATTGACTTAATTGAACCATATGACCTAATATGAGAAATGCAATAAATAAATGATTAACAAACTAAAACCACAACTTGAATGTAGATTTGGGAAGTGCAAAGGACTATTTACTTATCACCAAAAGTTGGATCTGAGTGTTGTAGTAGGACAGGGTCACCCTAGGGAGAATGGGTCTTTATATGACACTTCTGGTCTCTTTTCAAGGTCCTCTGGTGACAAATTTGAGCTTCTAATTTTTGGTTGCAAAATTGTTAGAATATTGTCAGATAAATTTGTGGGTAAGTTTTCGTAAGTTAACAAGTTGTAAGGCTTCAAATGCAATAATAGAAATTTTTCCTTCAAGCACCCTTCAATCCTCTTCAAACCTAAAACTTTCACATTCAAAGAGAGGGAAAATTTTGGGCCATTTAGGGGCTTGTCTCATTCAAACCTCGTGTAAGTGTTTCCACTTCCACAATGGAAATATCAATGACAAAATAGATAAAATGGATTGGAAGGAATGGTGAAATCATCAAGTACTACAACTCACCACCCTTCAATGGCTTCCTTGAAGGACTAAAGGAATGCACATCAATTCAAGGTCTTGGATCTTGCTTGCTCTATTTGCTTGAATACTTTAGAGACCTACAAAAGTGTTAGCCTTCACAAAATAATGATAACATGAACTCACATAGGATTTGACATGATGTTAGGATCTTGAATTGTTAAAATTATTCTTTGAAAGACTACTCTTGACTTACTTGATATTTATCTTGATAATAATTGCTCCAATGATTTCGTAGATAGCTTCTTGTTAATGTTCAAGTGATGCAATAACTAGGTATTTATAGGCATTTCTCTAATTTCTTGATAATTAAGTATTGATAACCAATATTTACAATTTGAATTTTGAACATTAAAATGGCCACTTTTAAAATTGGTCCTCAGTAGAATAGGGGACCCATTCATCCTAGGGAAAATGGGTCTTGGCCCAATTCTCCAAGACATTTAGTGTTAGGAGCAGAATATCAATTAGATGCATTTTTTCAATGCTTGAAATTTCTCATAATACAAATGGGCTATAGAATGCATAATTTAAGAAATTAGGGAGCCAATTAGGCTCAATAATTTTGGGGGAGAAAAATATATTGTAAAATTGTCATGGGTGATAATTTATGACACTACAAAATATAATGTGAAATTTTCTAATTTATCTCATACCTCTTTCAAAGGAGTGAAAATTGCTACTATTACAACAACACCATGGTCCAATGTGGCACACATATCAAGAGGCTCATATAATATGTCAACATCTAAAAATGAAACAACAAATATTGTTCAATTACAAAAACTACCTAATATTATTTTACAACACCATTGATGAATAAAGGCTACCTAGGTGAAAGTTCATCGATGATGATGCCTATGAGGTGTTGATGTCAAAGGTCCACCATCAAAATATTCAACATCCAAAGTGAGTTATGACAAAACCATTCATATAAGGTTCAACTATTAACATATAATAATTATATTTCTTTATTGGTTACATACTTGTGGACTGACGATGTTATGAGATAGGGGGTTGGGGGAACACTGCAAGTAGGATGAACACTCTGACCTTGAATTTTCATCATAATCATTCTAATAATTGAGTTATTCTTACATTTTAGAATAAAATTTAATAAAAAAATTAAATCAACTTGTTGAAATTTACTTGAGTATCAATGTCGAATGTTTCATTCAACAAATATTATGTCATAACCATCCTCTTTGTAACTAATGTTTCCTACATAGTTGCATCCTGACTACTCTCAAGATCATACTTGTGCAAACAACACTGCAGGATTGACAAAAATGGACTTGAATTTGAGGCCTAGAAGACTCACCTACATCATCTTATACTAGAGGCCTCACATACTATATAAGGCTCTGAGTGAGTGATCTAATGGAGTCTAAAGTGCCCACCTCAATATTGTCCTTCATGACAGAAGGAATAGTCACATGTTCCACCATAGGCTTACCTAAGGGTCTTGGTGCCAAGTTTGGGTTACTTTGTGCCTCCACTATGTCATGTGAGGATTCCCCACCTCTACCTTGGAAATATAGAAAGTCAAAATAGTTCGGAATCTCATTGAGGAAAAAATCACAATAGAGTTTCCTCAAAAGTATTGTGACACCTTGCAATTATTGCACAAAGAGCGGTAAAAAATCATCCACCACCTAGCCCAAAATTTATTCATTATCCCTTCATGGTGGCACCAATGGATAGGGAACCTCATACATTCAGTTGCTAAGGGTTAATTGGTTCGTGGATTATTGAAGAAGGTACACAAGTTATATTTGTTAATTTTATTTTTCTCTAATTGCTCATAGGATAGTTTGTTTGCATAAAAAAAATTTGTTATTCCCTCTAATTGGACTAAAAATTAATTTACACACTCATTGATCATACATGAGACATGATAGATTATAGGGATTCATCAAGGATTTTCCTATGAGGATTTTTTGCAATAGGATCATTCAGCCTTGTAATCAATTTCTCAAGCTATTTTTTATTATCTTCTATTTTCCCTAGTATGTTTTCTTGTGTTCTTGGGGGATGTATAGGAATTGATGGAGGTTTTTTTTGTGGTTCTTGTTCAAGAGGGTATTCATCCTCCGACTTGTGATGGAGTATTTTTAATATTTGGGGGTGGAATATCATTTGTTAAAAATTAAAACAAATTTTAATAAAAAACCTAATTCAATCTACAATTTAACAAAATTTGAAACTAGAAAAGTAGAAATACTTACCTCTTTGACCTCCTCAACATCTTGGTAGAATCTTGATGAAGATTTCACAACCTCAAGGTGAAAAATAAAAATTTATTTTGGCAAGTGTGGGTTAAGGAGCGGAAAATACACGTCATGGGTTGAAGAGCAAAAAAATGGCAAGAAAGTTTGTTTTTTTGTCTTTATAATAGCGTTCAAATTTGGTGAGTGCCTAATTTAGTGCTCATCATATTTGGTTTGGAATTACCAAGCCTTGGGCTTGGTCATCTAAACCATTTGGCTAGCACCAAATTTGGCACCTGCTAAATGTTCATTTCAGGCATAAAAAAGAAAGTGGCATCTTTTTTGTGTCACATCTTTTTGCATATACCCACAATCACATTACTATGAACATTTTGGATTTGGCCACTTTTTTACCCCAATTTAATTCATTCACCTAATATTAGATTATATATCACATGAACATCAAATTCTATGTCATTAAAAACATAATCAATTTTGAATATGATGTATACACCTCAATCAATGATTTTCTAATAATTAGTTACCACCTACCATAGTCGGGTCCTCTCCCTCCCCTATTCCCATAGTTCCATATCCTCTCTCTATTTATGGGGCACTTGGGTCAGCACAATAACTTGAGTCCACTTTTAGTGTATGTCTTGTAGGGAAATAAATTTGAACAAGAATGAGTACACATTTTTATAAAAAAATCATACCCATTTAAGAATGGGCACTTCTATACCCATTTTAAAATGGGTACTTATTTATATTTAGACTCTATACCCATTATTTTTTAGAGTGGGTACACACTTTGAAGTTTGTATGCAATTTATAAATTTTCAAATTTTAAATCAATGGTTTTTATTGTTGAAAATGAAGTTAAAAATGTAGCTTAAAATTTGTAAATCCTGTGTAACTATAGATTCAATTTTAGTATTCTTTGTCACAATTCCTTGTGTATGATTGATCTTGAATTAGATGAATTTTAATGTTGTAGAAAGTCGATAGAAGATTGTAGAAGAAATATAAGACAGAATAGAAAGGACACAACATGTACGTGGACAAACCCTTTCAGGAAAAAACTCCACCAAAATTTGATCTTGCTTGTGTTATTTAACCTTTGAAAAGATTAAAATAACGCTTATTCAGTTCTCCTTGATATGCTTCCTTGTTCTTCAACAAATCTTCTTCACAACCTACGATATTTCCTCACAAAACTCTCTCATACAATTGTTACAATAATAGACAATATTCTTTCTTACAAACTCATAAGAGTTATCAAATATATAATCACAAAGCCTCTTGACAAAATCCATGCCTAGGGTTGCCAAGTTGAGTTCAAACATGCATGCATAAGTCAAACATGAGTCTCCCTCAAAGATGGCGCCCAACACTGAAGTGTTAACCTCGTAGTTGTCAAAAATATCTCATTCAAGCTCATCCTCAAAGTAGGCACCCAAATTGGGTCCCACTTAACTAAGAATTATAAATATCTTTTCCATGCAATAGTTGTAACTCAAAGATGCCAACTTGGGCGCCCAAGGTGGGCCCAAGTTAACTTTGTTTAATTGAAACATATATATAACTGATTCATGAAAAACAATGTGCATGCATGATCCTCCATCTGTTAACTGAATGTATCCACCTATTATTTGTCCATGCAACTCAAGTCACTGAAGTTAACTAACATGCAACCAAAGATAACTGAAACATAACTGAACAGAACTAAACTAAATTAAACTAAACCTCAATCCCTATTTTGTAGGAACTCAACATGCATAAATCAGAATCCCTATTTTGTAGGAACGGGTATGTGCAGGATCATCATGGAAAAAATAGGCCCTTAAGTGGCAAAAAATTCAGAAAAATCAGAGTTAGGCAACTTGACATCAAAATTTGAATAAGTTATCTATATTATTTCAAAAATACGTAAGAATAAAATTTATAGAAAATTGAATGTAGTTTCTAAATTACTAGGTTTATTTACAAAAAAATAAAATCTATTTGGTGAAAATTTGAAATTTCAATACAATAGTACTTAAATTTTAGGGAAAAATAAGAAGTAGGTGTTTGTCTGACCACCCTAACCACATTAAAATGATAATATTTTTTTATAATATTCTAGATATAAGTAGAGGACTCATGTCCTGATGTGATGTACATTTTTTTGTAATTTTTTTCCAAGTAAATAATTAATTATAATTTTTTTATGACAAATTTTAAAAAATATAAAGACTCGTATGTCTGACCACCTTAACTTGGTCAAAACTTCATGAAATTCATTTTTTTATTTTTTTATCTTATATTATGCGAAGCATAGAATGTGACACATGTTTTGGATTCAAAAAATATGATACCGTTTGAAAGTTATAGATGTTTTTCAATCAACCTAAAAATCAGGACTTTAGTTGTAATTCAATAGAAAATGAATAATAATTATTTATTAAATTGAAAGTAAAGGATAATTTATATTGGTGGAAAGATGAGAATATCCTTTAAAAACCCTTTTCGTTTCATCAATTTTGGGTTAAAAAAAAGTCGTCAGCCACATACCCATCATATTGCCACTTTTTGGCCCATCATGATCCTGCACATACCCGAACCTAAGATGCATTTCTGAAGTGTACTCAATTCACCAACTAGTTAACTGAACCAAGATGTATCCCATCTCCCATGTTGGTGCCCATGTGCTCCTATTTTGTAGGATCTCTCACAAGACGTCCCCACATGCTCCTATCATTTAGAAATAGCTATAAATGTCACATTAAATGTTTATTTCATTCCAAATTTATCTCTTCCTAATCCTAGTGTTGTGCAACACATTCCAAGGACTTAGGAGATACATGAAATATTATTAGAATGCAATTAAATGGCATCCTATTCCCAACATTCTCCCACTTGATATTATACATTGCAATTATTATAAACAAGGAATCATTTAATTATAAATCAAGTACAAAACTCAAGGCCAATGGCCTTCCTGCACCACGAGAACTTTTCTGCAACATTGATCAAAGTGTCAACTTTCTCAATCAATACCTTTCCCAAGTATTTGTAGTATCCATGCCAACTTCAAATGCAACCTACATAATCATGAAGCTCCAAGAAAATGATTAATACTCAAAACAAAAAAATTACATCTTCTCCAAATTTCATGAAGATAAGCATATCCTACCAAAGCTCCCACTGAACTATGATACTGAGTTGTACATGGCAACAAAATAAACATCAAACCATCACTGCCAAAAAAACTCCCACTGAAACATGTAACCAAGCTATCCATGACATCATGATAACCATCTTCTAAATGAAGATTATCCATGGCCTCAACACAATCAAAGAAATTGTTGTTAATGATACAGCTCCCAAAAGGTCAAGTAAAACCATAATCTTTAAACCAAGAAGATCAAACTCAAGGTAGCCATCTTCATAACTAGAAATCAGCCCATAAACCATGTCATAACATCCCTCAAAATGAATCCTCCAAAACTAACTATCCATAGCTCAAGATCCATATCTATGAAAGATAAAACATATAAACTCATGCTAAACCATCCTTAAATGAGTCTCCATAATCAACCATGAATCAACTCAATCCCATGAGAAATCAAAGCATGAAACTTAACACATCTGAAATCTATAATGGGTAAATACCTCTCAAATAAAGAACCTTCAAGTGTGTTGAACTCACGTCCAACCAAGTTGTAGGCTTCTTAGTCTTTATTGTTGAAAAATATTTTCTTACAAGTAACCATTCCAACATATATCTCTTACCATGAGAGAACTCAAGCCTCACCTATTTCTCTAAGTATCCATGAGGACCTATTACCAACCAATCCATGCCAAACTCAAAATGTAACACCACCATCATGAAGTAATCAAGAAAATGATTAATGTACCCAATACAAAGAGAACTACTACGATCAATGTCAAAGCTCCAATCATGAATTAGAAACATAAACATGACATCCATGATCTAACCATCTCCTCCAAGGAGATCACATGCATCATAACATACATAAACATCCTAGTCTCAAGAGAACAAGTACCATGCCAAACTCTAAATGAAACAAGATTAAACCATGACATAACTACTCTAAACCAAGAAAACATATCCCCAATCACATGAAGATAACCATACCAATGATGCATCCACGTCACTTCCAACAACTCCCACTGAACCATGGTACGAGCTACACATGGAATCATGACTACCATCTTCTCCATGAGGATCACTCTGAAACATCAAGCAAAGATTCATCACAAACATTTTTACATGAAATGGTCAATGCTTCATTACTATCATCTGAGGATTCCTCTATAGAAGAATCAATACTCTTTTTCTTGTTCTTACAATCCTTCTTCACATGTCCTGGTTTCCCATAGTTCCAACACTTTTTCTTACTCTTACTAGGGGTTTTAGACTGTCCTTTAGACTTAACCTTTCCTTCATTGTCTCCCTTAGGTTCCTTTTTCTTAGGCCTACCTCTTACAAACAAGGCATCTTGGGATTCCTCTTTAGACTTCCTTCTCATATCCTTTGATAGGAGAGTAGGAATTATACTGTCCATCTTTGAATCTACACCACTACCACTGATAGCAACAATTAGATTTTCCCAAGACTCTCATAAAGAATAAAGTAACAAAATACATTTATCTTCATCTTCTAGCTTTACATCTACAGATGCTAACTGACTCATAATCAAATTAAAAGAATTTAAATGATGTGCAATAGAATCACCATATTTCATCTTTAAAGAATACAACTATCTTTTCAGATACAACTTATTAGTAAGTCTTTTAGTTTGATAGATATCACCTATCCTCTTCCACATATCAAAAGAAGACTTTTCATCTGAAACATTCAAGAGAACAACATCAAAAAGACATAATATTATGGTTCCTATTGCCTTCTTATCAAGCTTAGCCCAATCCTCATCTGACATCGATGTAGGTGTCTTTGTCTTATTACCTACAACTAACCACTAATCTCTCTCTTCAAGGAGATCTTCCTTTTTTAGTTTCCACATCTCATACCCAGATCCATTGAACCTTTCAATATCTAAATGAGAAGTAGAAGTCATTGCAACACACTATTTTTACAAATCAGCAATTGACACAATATTAAAAGCTCCCACTACAGCCAAAAAACCTTTAAACTTTTAAGAGAAAGGCATCCCAAACTCTACCCAACCATTACCTTTAATACCAAATGTAGAAAATGAAGGTAAAACTGTAGTAAAAATGTAGCTTAAAATTTATAAATCCTGTGTAACTATAGATCCAATTTTAGTATTCTTTTTCACAATTCCTTGTGTATGATTGATCTTGAATTAGATCAATTTTAATGTTGTAGAAAGTACACAAAAGATTGTAGAAGAAATATAAGACATAACAAAAAGGACACATGTACATGGAGAAACCCTTTCAGGAAAAAACTTCACCAAAATTTGATCTTTCTTGTATTATTTAACCTTTGAAAGGATTACAATCACTTATTCAATTCTTCTTGATATGCTTCCTTGTTCTTCAAAAAATCTTCTTCACAACCTGCAATATTTTCTCACAAAAATCTCTCATACAATTGTTTCAATAATAGAAAATATTCTTTCTTACAAACTCATAAGAGTTATCAAATATATAATCACAAAGCCTCTTGAGAAAATCCATGCCTAGGATTTCCAAGTTGAGTTCAAACATGCATGAATAAGTCAAACATGAATCTCCCTCAAAGTTGGCACCCAACACTAAAATGTTAACCTCATAATTATCAAAAATATCTAATTCAAGCTCATCCTCAAAGTAGGCACCCAAACTGGGTCCCACTTAACTAAGCATTATAAATATCTTTTCCATGCAATAGTTTTAACTCAAAGATGCCAACTTGGACACCCAAGGTGGGCCCAATTTAACTTTGTTTAACTAAAACATATATGTCATTGATTCATGCAAAACAATGTGCATGCATGATCCTTCAACTGTTAATTGAATGTATCCACCTATTATCAGTCCATGCAACTCAAGTCACTGAAGTTAACTAACATGCAACTGAAGATAACTAAAACATAGCATAACTGAACTAAAGTAAACTAAACTAAACCTCAATCCCTATTTTGTAGGAACTCAACATGCATAAATCAAAATCTCTATTTTTTAGGAACCTAAGATGCATTTCTGAAGTGTACTCAATTCACCAACTAGTTAACTGAACCAAGATGTATCCCATCTCCCATGTGGGTGCCCATATGCTCCTATTTTGTAGGAGCTCTCACAAGATGTCCCCACATGCTCCTATCATTTAGAAATAACTACAAATGTCACATTAAACGTTTATTTCATTCCAAATTTATCTCTTCCTAATCCTAGTGTTGTGCAACACATTCCAAGAACTTAGGAGATACATGAAATATGATTAGAATTCAATTAAATGGCATCCTATTCTCAACATTTATTTGGTTTTAGGATTGTAAAAGGCTTGGAAACCCAACTCTCAACCTTAGACTTCCTTGTAAAATTTCATGTTAATAGAAAAAATAAAAATTGACTTTATCAATATGTCTAACAATTATTTTTTTTGAGATTTTTCGACCAAATTAAAACCCATTATAGATGATTATGTCTAGTTTTCAAATATGTGAACACTTTTTTGCTAAAAATATTTTTCTATTTATTAATTAATTTTAACCAAAGGGACTAATAAACTTGAAATGACATATATTACTGTTTTTAATAACTTTTTTTTGAATTTTTTTATTTCTGGCCAATATAGACATCATTTTCTATATTGTGAAAAAGTCATGTTATAATTAGTTTAACTCAAATTATGTTGGCCATACAGAAGGGATTTCAAAAAACACAAATTAGAGAAATAAAAAATATATATTAAAAAATATCTTGACCAAACTTCAACATCATACACATCTCTCCAAAAAAGGAATTAGAAAACTACTTTCATTTAGGTCCAATTATGTTGGTCGTACATGTGCATGTTTCAACCCAAAATGTGTAAATAATTAAATTTAAAAGGCCTCTTTTGTACATCCTAACAAAATTGACTTTTATCATCTAAGTAATATTAGAATAAATTATCAATCCAAATAATGCACATTTTCAGCTCAATGAGGTATCGAGGGAATGTGGTGGCTCAAGGAATTTTTATTCAGAAAGAGCAGAGATATGTTCAAAAAGGTAGCAGGGAAATGTCAAACCAAGCTGCAGGGACCTACTCTCTCTCAACAGGCAGATTCACACAAGACTCAACAATAGGGCATAGGGGGAAAGGTGGAAGATTTTGTTGGTTTAGAGAAGACGGGTCTAAAGGCTAATGTGAATCGAAAGAAAAAGGCTTCTCAAATCATGTAAAAATGCTAGCTCTCAAGGAAAATGAAGATGCGAAAAGGGCAATGGGGCCAAAAAGAAGAAAGCGACAAGGAGAAAGACTCTATGAAAGCAAGAATGGAGGTGTAAAGAAACACAAAAGGATGAAGTTTTTATGTAGAGAAAGATACCTCAAGAAGAGAATAGGGGTAAGCCAACAAAGGGTCGAGATCCCATCAATATCACATTCCCAGAACATATGATTGCAATCACAAATCAAGGATCTTAGAGATAAATCCCTAATCTATAAGTTTTGGAACCTAACTCTTGACTTGGGTAAGTTAAAGGACTTAAGTTATGAGTTGGAAGGGGTTGAAAAAGTCTTCTATTTAGATCAGGGAAAGGGTATCTTCATTGTCATCTTTGACAAAAGGGTATGTGCAGGATCATCATGGAGAAAACAAGCCCTTAAGTGGCGATGAAAATTCAAAAAATCAAAGTTAGGCAACTTGACGTAAAAATTTGAATAAGTTATCTATATTATTTCAAAATATGTAAGAATAGAATTTGTAGAAAATTGAATGTAGTTTCTAAACTACTAGGTTTTTTTTAATTTTTTAAATCTATTTGGTGAAAATTTGAAATTTCAATGTAGTAGTACTTAAATTTTAGGGAAAAATTAAGAAGTAGGTGTATGTCTGACCACCCTAACCACAATAAAATGATGATTATTTTTTATAAGATTTTATATATAAGTAGAGGACTCATGTCTCAATGTGATGCATATTTTTTTGTAATTTTTTCTAAGTAAATAATTAATTATGGATTTTTTATTACAACTTTTAAAAAAATATAAAAACTCATATTTTTGACCACCTTAACTTGGTTAAAACTTCATGAAATTCAATTTTATTTTTTTAATCCTATCGTATGCAAAGCATAGAAAGTGACACATGTTTCATATTCAAAAAATGTGATACCATTTGAAAGCTATAGATGTTTTTCAATCAACCTATCAATTAGGAATTTAGTCGTAATTCAAATAGAAAATGAATAATAATTATTTATTAAATTCAAAGTAAAGCATAATTTATATTGGTGGAAATCTAAGAATATCCTTTAAAAACCCTTTTCATTTCATCAATTTGGGGTAAAAAAAAAGTCGTCAACCACATGGGCCATCACATCACTTAGATATCGCCACTTTTTGGCCCATCATGATCCTGCACATACCCAAAAAATGCATAAATATATTGTATATAAGATTAAATATTGGGTATTTCAAGGATTTGGTATGTGCATGCAGCCTTGGACACCAAATTTTAAAGTTGTAGATTTTTTTTTAGGTATGTTCCGTTTTGGTTTCAGATGCTTGCATTGCCCCTTGAGTACAAGGAATTGAATTTAATAGAAATAATAGCAAATCGACTAGGGATTTTTCTCATGCATGATTATATATTCTTTAAAAATATCTCAAAACCAATAAGAGTATGTGCTTTCATTGATACAAAGAAGGAGTTATCAAATCATATTCGGCTAAATTCTAAATTTGGCATGTGGTTGCAAAAAAATGATTTTGAAACTTTAGAGAATGCTTGCACACAATGTCATATCTTAGGGAATTCCATCAGTGATTGCAAGAATATGGAATCACCACCAAATCAGGTCCATCATGAGAGGAAACAACAAAAAAATTATGAGTGAAAATAAAATTGTTATGCCATGCAATAATCAGAATGTAGAAGGCCTTGAGGAGGTTCTTTGTGCAAAGCATGCCCAAGAAAAATCAATCACTTTATTTCGAAGGCATATAGGCAAAAGAAACACAAGGGGAGAAGGAAAAAGTTATGAAGTATTGGTAAACATTAGCCCAAAACACTTTTTATGTATCTTTAAAGAAGCCAAAGAATATAGATTTGTTGTTGCAAAGGTATTCTAGCTATTCGCTAAACTTATATTCTCCATCTTTGCCACAAATCTCAAAACAATAGGTGGGGGATATAGTAAGGAAATTAATGTTTCAAGGCACAATGAATCATTTAGCTCCCTTAGCATTTACTACTACTAAAGAGATTAGCCAGCTTGCTAACAAGTTGATTATTGGATCCTGAAGGAGGAAAGCAACAATTTGCATTGGACTTTCAGTAGGTTGATAGGGAGGATGAACTAGAAGCTCTAGCAGAATTTTCTTGATGAAATTGCAGAGGAGGAGGGCATATGGTTTTGCGATCTTCACATAGATAAAATGGGGATAGATAGTAACCTGAGCCTAGTTGATGGTGTAATGAAGGTTAATGTTAATGAAGTTCCAGAGGAACGGTCAAATCTGACCAAAAATGTTAAGTTGAATGAAATAAATCAGGGGGTGGAGAAGAGGGATGATGAGTTTGATTATTCTAAGACTCTCTTTATCACGGTCCACTTACCAGCCAGTTTTAAAGAAGTTGCCATGAAAAAGAGGAAGGAAGTCTAATTTGACAAAATTGAAAGAACAAATTGAAGCAAGGGTGCAAAAAATGATATTTGATTCTTATCCCAAGCTCGGAAAGTAAGCGTCCGAGAAGAGCTTGTTGCTCTCCTCGCATGCAATGAAGATCATGTATCCTGGAATGTCAAGGGTATTAATTCCCTTGACAAACATGCTCGAATAAAGCTTTAAATAGATGCTTGTGGAGTGGATATTATTATTTTTTAGGAAACAAAGACATTAGTGGCAACATATGAAGCCTCAATACAGAAATGGGAAAAGTGGGCATCAACCCATTCCCTAGCTCAAGGGGCCTCTAGAGGTTTAGTTACAATATGGAATCCCAAGACCATAAATGTGAGTCCAATCAGGAATGAGTGCCTCTGGTAGTTATTGGAGGTGTCCAATTAAGTTAGATTACTTGATAATAGTTTTACCACTTTTAGTAGTTGTATAATGTTGATTTAAATTTTTGGTTGTTGAGTGTATATGGTCCAACTTCAACTACAAAAAATAAAAAATTATGGGATGAAATCACACGTCAAATAAATGGTTTAGCAGATGAGAGGGTTGTAATAGCAGAGGATTTTAATGTGATGGTCTCCTTGCAAGAAAAGAGTGGTGGTATCAGTCCACCTGTTAAAGTAATGGCAGATTTCAGTATGTTTATCCTTACTAATGCATTAAGAGATATTGTACCAATTAAGGGAAATTATACCTAGACAAATAGAAGGAAAGGTTTTCTGGAAATAGCTAAGAGGTTGGATAGATTTTTGGTCACATGTAATTGGTTCTCATTGCATCATAAGCTAGATTCTGAAATCTTGCCTTGTCTAGGGTCAAATCACTATGCGATATGTCTCAATATATCAAATGTTTCTACCCCCAAATGAAATCATCATTTAAGTTTAAGAGCATATGGTTTAGACACCCACAATTTATGGATCTATTAAGGCAGTGGTGGATAAATGCACCATATGAGCAAGGTTCAAATATGTTTTATCTGTGCAAAAAAATATTTTTTGTGAAACAAAAAATTGTATCATGGAACAAACATGTTTTTAAGAACATCTTTCAGCAAAAAGAAATAGTATTCAAAGAGTTGACAACAGTTCATGAATGCATAATCCAATATGGGTTAGATGCTTTTCTTTATGACAAAAAAAATTGCAAGAGGATTGGGAAGAACTATGTGCAAGAGAAGATATTTATTGGAGGCAAAAGTCATGTGAATTATGGCTTAAAGAGGGAGATCAAAATACTAAATATTTCCATGCCTCCACGCAGATTAAGAGAGCAACAAAAGAAATATAGGTTGTGCAAGAAAAATCAATAGGGAATTGTCTCAAAAGGGAAGAATACATAAACTGGGAAGGTGCCAAGGTTTTTTTAGAACTCTTGAAAGCACCCCAAAATAGAAGTGACAAAAGATTGAGAGATGAAAAGGAGCTCCTAGATTTCATACCTACAATTGTTAGTGAAGAGGATAATACTTTTTTATTGAGGACATTTTCTTTAGAGGAAGTAAAGATGGTAGTTTTCTCATTGCTGTTGGACAAAGCTCCAGAGCCAAGTGGGTTCACGACCTTATTTTTTCAAAAAAGTTGGGATATTTTGTGTTATGACCTTCTTTGGGAACTGGAAGAGTCTCCGAGAATAGGAACAATGCTTAAGCAATTTAATGTAAAAAATATTGCAATATTGCCAAAAGTAAAATCTTGAGCCTAAAATTTTTGCAGAATACAAGCCTATATCATTGTGTAACACAATATATAAAATATGTACTAAGGTAATATATTTAAGGTTGCAGCCTCTTATTCCAAAGATAGTTTCTCAGGAACAAGGAGGTTTTGTTCCAGGAATGGAAACTTTTGAAGGAGCGCTAGTAGCACATGAAGTACTTCATTCAATCTCTACATCTAACATGTCTTCATTCATTGTCAAATTGGACATGATGAAGGAATATGATAAAGTAGATTGAATTTTTCTGAACAAGGTGCTAGCAAATTTTGGATTTTGTTCAAAATGGCGTAGATGGATAGTGAATTGCTTATCAGGGGAAAAGTTTGTAGTAATCATTATTGGTAGTCCCACAGGGTTTTTTAGTGTAATATAGGGTGTAAGGTAGGGTGATCATTTTTCACCATTTTTGATCATTATTATGGAAGAGGCTTTAAGTAGATTTATTCTTCTCAAGTAGAATCAGGGTTTATGGCATGGGATCAAGAAAGAAAATCTAGATATCTCAATTACACACTCTCTTTTTGCAAATGATACTATCCTCTTTGGTAAGGCCAATATATCTGAAGCTAACCAGTTCAAAGAAGTGTTAAACAAGTATTCATCTGCATTCATGCAGAAAATTAATGTTGTAAAGTCCAAAATATATGTCTTAAACACCAAAGATTCCATATAATAAGATAGTGAATTTATTAGGTTTCTAGGAAGTTGTTTTACCATGTACCTATTTAGGAATTCCTTTCTTTATGGGCTCAAACAAGGCATCATATTGGGATAAGGTGATTGAAAGGTTAAAATCAAGAATTTTGATGTGGAAAGGCTAGTGGTTACCGTTGTCAAGTAGAATCCTACTAATAAAATTAGTTTTAACAACAATTCCTAATTATTTCTTGGAGGTCCTTAAAGCTCATCAATCAATTATATTAGAAATTGAGAAAATTATAAAAAAATTCCTTTGGAAAGGAAACATTAATGACCAAAAGAAAGTTCCTCTAATATCGTTAGAAGGAATGGAAATAGAAAAGAAACAAGGTGGAGTAGGGATGCATAATATTCTAAACAAGAACAAAGATTTTGGGGCTAAAATTGCTTGGAAAATGTATACAAAACCAAAGGCCAAATGGTGCAAGATAATGCAAGCAAAGTACTTAGATAATGCAAACTTGTCAAGAATTTTGACAATTGCTAACCAGCCCAAGGGATTTGCCATGTGGAATTTTTTGCTTACCTGTAGGAAACTCATTACATCATATTCTACATGGGAAGTTATAATGAAGAAAGTGTTAAATTTTGGCTAGAATCTTGGAATGGGAACCCTCCATTTTCAATAGCATTGGAACTGCAAGATGTAAGGACAATCTTAACTGAGGCTTGGGGTGAGAGTATTTTAGACTATTTACAGTCAACAGATGTTTTGATAGGGAAATTTTCTTGGAAAAGTATCCCAAATAACCTGTTATCTATAGAGCAACATGACCTAATACAAAAAGTGTTTAATGAAAGAGTGGTGCACCTCTCAGCAAATCAAAATAGAGTTATTCGGGCTGCATCAAAAGATGGGGTATATTCAGTGAAGCAAGGGTATGCAGCTTTAAACCAATCTAGGAATAAAATTACTTCTCAAAGAGATTTTTCATTTTGCTAGAACAACAAAGTTCTACCTAAATTTTGGAGTTTTCCTTAGTTGACACTAAAAAAGAGAATTCTAACAAGTGGTCGGTTAACAAATTTGAAAATAGAAGATCCATTTAAATGTCCATTATGCAAAGAAGTGCTTTCAACTATAGATCACTTGCTTCTCTAGTGTATTTTTGCTCAACAATGATGGGATTTTGTTAAAAATAAGTTAATTCTGGTTGTTCCTCTAACAAATATAATTTGGGAGTTGTTTCAGAGCTGGACTATCTTATATCAATCATCTTTTTTCGCATGTCTAAGGAGATTGGTTCCTACATTAGTTATCTAGAATATATGGTGGGAACGTAATTTGTGAATCTTCAGAAAGATTAAATCATCAGTTGATGCTAAAAATACAAAGATTGAAAAAAAAAATAGAGATGGTTAATTCAAATGTTCAAAATCACAAAACCATCAATTCACTATTCACAAATTGGGATGATTCTCTTTTAAAAAGTTGGAAGGGGATCAAGTTGTCATTTGATGGAAGCTTACACAAAAGCATCAATAAAAGAGTGGATAGAAGCATAATTCAATGGAAGCCCCCCAAGCATAATTCATAAAATTAAACTTTGATGATGCATCAAGGGGTAATCTTGGTAGTTCAAGTGCGGGCATTTGCATTATCTGGGAAAGTTTTGGTAGTTAGCTCATTTCATCTTCAAAAAGGCACTAATAATATTGCAGAAGCAAAAGCGCTCCTTCTAAGGTTGGAACTAGCATTGAAACTGGGGATCACAAGAATACATGTCGAAGGGGATTCATTGATAATTTTAAATGCTTGTAGAGAGAGAATAATTCATAATTTTTATTTAGGATATATATTACAAAAAGTATAGTCCTTGTTAGATAAATTTCAGACTTTTTAAATTTTGCATATGTATAGGGAAGGTAACAGATTGGTGGACTTTCTAGCAGGTATGGGATGTGAAGCTCATGAAATAAACCTTATAAATGATGCTAACCAAATTAAGGCATACCCATAGTTAGTGGAATTGGCAATGCAAGAAGCTTTGGTCACATAGCAAGTTCAAGTTGGTAATGCAAGGAATTGACAGTTTGTAATGAGAAACATAATGGACAAATAGCACATTTAAAGTTAAAAGTGCTTTAAAATTTGTACACATCATGATAAATAATCAAGCATACTCTGCCACGACATATGTTAAGGGCATATCAGCATACAAATGTGCAAGCTAGCATCACAATTTTCCACACATATGGGATCAAGGATGAATTGGGGCATGCATGATTACGATGGGATAGTTTAAGGAACAATAATTAAACAAGGTTAACTAAAACATGGAAATCCCATTATATTTTCAGCTAAGTAGAGTTGGTGAGTAATTTCGAGAAGGGATAAATGTAAAGGTTTTATTTGTTCTATGTATGGTAGGGTACTTATGGGTAAGTGATGCATGAGAAAGATTGTTACAAAGGCCGAGAGGATTTAATGATGTGAGGAGAAGGATTGTAATCTTTTAAAGCTAATGTGTGTTTGTATGGTTGTAGGTTCGAGGTGCTATGTATTATATTTAAATAACCTAGAGCTAAGTTTTAAGCACATGGTGGAAAGCTTAAATGTACCTCACAACATTGTAATAATAAGATTAGATAGTTCCAACTCGACAAAGGAGATTTCAAGTGTGTCGACGAATTTATATTTTCTTGATCGAATGTTGCCTTAAAGATCATTGTGAATAGTCCACTTTTACGGTTTTCTATGTCCAATTTTCCTAGTCTACCAAGGCATTATTTGTAGCAAGATGCACTTAGTGGGATGGGTACTAGCAACATGGAATACATGTCCAGGAACTATAGAGCTAGTTTCCCAATGCTAGCTTGGGAGAAACCATTTTCAGGCATAATTGCAAAGGATCAACTCCAACAATCTTTCAAGGTAAATTGCTCTTCAATTTATGCTAGCATCAAATCTATAATTGGAGATGAAATCTTAAGCCCACGATCTCAAAGAATCATTTCCCCCTCAAATTTGGTTTCCATATTCATCTCCAACATAGTTGATCTGGTAAATGATTATAACTTGGTACAAAGAATTGTTTCCAAGACTATCAAAGAGATATAATTGGAAGATAATGCCTTACTTGAGAGCATTCAAGCCTATGACATATGACAAGGGGAGGCGTACGTTGGAGGCCTTTTTCCTAGGCATTATCTAGTCCACAAGAACAAGTATATAGAAATAATTGAATGAATGAAAATTTCAATCAAGATGGATTGTTTAGGGTGTTTGTACAGAGCACTTGCCAAGTATCAGTTTGAACTAGGAACGGAGAGAGTTAGCAAGTTTAAGAAGAAATATCATGCAATAGCAATTCTATTTTTGCATGAGTGTGTTCAAGATAAGCATCCAAGGGTTCCTCAACAAGTACCAAACATCAATGTGGCAGTGCACTCATAGTCCTTGTCAAATAATTGAGTTGTGGTTGTTGCTAATGAAGAAGTAGGGGAAAATTTTGTTCAGGGACCATTTGTAAGGGTTGACTAGTGAGAAAATCTTTTGTTCAAGTCTGCATTTTTGTATATGTTGCATATTATGTCTTTAGAATAATTTAAGTTGTAAATATTAGCTTATTGGGTAAGAGGAGTTAGTGGGGTAATGGGAGTATCATGAAGAAGATCAGTGGGTATAAGGGAATTTTGGTAAGACTATAAAGGAAAGCTAGTATCATGATGATCGTTATAAGTCATCTTTTGATATATGCCAAATATATCTAGCCTCTATGTAATTAAAACTACTTTTATATTAATATTTATTACAGGTAATTAGCCTTTTGCTCAAAAAAATATTAGAATAAATTATATTACATATTTTTGCACCATGTTAATACTTTATGTGCAAGTTATTCAAATTTTACTCAAACTATAACAAATTTTGATTTTTAGGAAAAAGATTTCCATTTTTGGTCAAAAAGGAGACCCAACTTCTTGCATTCCCTTTCCTTGATTATTTCTTGTACCTCTTGGAATCCCCATCATCTAGTGGATATAATGTTTGGGTCATGATCTCTTCCATATATATATTGTAGTGTAGAAAATTGTATACCTTTACAATTTCACACTAAGTTTGCATCCGCTTAATTAATTGGACTTAATTAAGCCTATAATTGACCAAATTATGCATTCAAAATCCTTGTTATTCCCATTTTTTGAAAGGAAAACCTGCATTAAACAATTTCTAACATTAATTAAAACACCTTGGAAATTATCCTGGATTTAGGTCCTAAGACCCATTCGCCCAAGGGTGAATGGGTCCCCTTAAAGTCTTAGGACCTAATTTTTAATATTTTTTTGGCAGAATTTTAATGATTCAAATTCAAGTTTCAAATGTCAGCTCAAGTGGAATCTATTTTTTGGGAAATCAAATAAACACCTATAAATACAAGGTCTTTTTATCAATTCAAATCTAAGACACACTATCAAACTTTACAATAGCAAATATTATTGTCAAGAGCATTGAAGAGCAGATTTTTCCATCGTCTATAAAAACAATCAAGATCATATTATCATGTCAAATTTTATGCATCTTCATGTCATGTTTTGGAGCTAACATTGTGATGTAAATTTCAAGTATTCAAGCATCAAATTGATCAATCAATCAAGCCAATTCATGCAAGATCCAAACCTTAGACTGATGTGTTAGAATTTAGTCCTCTAAGGGAAACCATTTAGGGTTTGGTAGTTATGAAAAGCTTTGGCCATTCATCAATTCCTTCCATTTATCATCATTTCATTATCAAGTTTTAATTTCCAACATGGGGTTTGACTAAGGTAAACCCCCATTCACCCAAAAAAAAAAAAAAAAATCTTCTCTATTTGTATGTGCATATTTATAGGCGAAGAAGGACTAAAAGCTAATCAAAGGAGAAATTTTGCAAAGTTGTTAATATTGTTGTCAAGAACAAAAACTCACCTATAGATTTTATTTCCATCTTTTTTACAATCAAACCTAGAGAAATCAAAAGCTTAGATTCAAGATCTAAGGATTGCAAAATCAAATTTGGACCCCTACACTAGGACCCATTCACCCTAGGGTGAACTAGTCCTATTACAAAGCTTAAAACCCACTTTTTAGGCCAGGTGCACACCATTCTACCCTTATTGAAAATCTACTTGTAAATTTTTGTTTCAATTTTTGTTATCATAATATTCTACATTTCAAGTGTTAGATCATACAATTTAATTTGTTAATGCATTTTAATTCATCTCCAAAAAGTTCCAATCAGTCATTTTTGTCATAAGAAAATAGTAGATCTCCTAATAGGGTTGAGTCACCTCAAGGTTGAAAGTCAATCCTATCCCTTGGAGATCGATTTTTTCTAATAAAATTATGGAAAGTGTGAGTTTGTTTAAACCTTTAGATCATTCCATCATTGAGACCCCCTTTCACACATGCTCATCCATTATCCCAATATTTCATTTTGTGTTTATACAAGACCTCATTGATTCTAATCGCATCCAGATTAGTGGTGTTAATGATCAAGGGAATAAGTCTGTTGGCCCACCCAACCAAAATTTGCAAATTTTCACCGATCCAATGCCAAATCATAACATCTCATTTGTAAAGCTAGTGACACCAAGAATGATGTGATGAATGTTGACAACATACAAGATATAACTAATAATAGCATGAGTGATAATGAGGATGATATACAAACTATGGTCAACCTCATTGACGTTCAACCTTGTAAGGGCCAAACCAACTTGTCTCATGACATTTTTTTCTCATATGAATTACATAATCAAATGTGCACCCGATGGTCCCCTTTACATCACTGGAATAATCAATGACATGCCTAGCTATGTGGAGGACCGTCATGCAAAAATAAGGCCCTTAAGTGGCAATAAAATTTAGAAAAATCAGCGTTAGGCAACTTGACGTAAAAATTTGAATAAGTTATGTATATTATTTCAAAAATATGTAAGAATATAATCTGTAGAAAATTGAATGTAGTTTCTAAACTACTAGGTTTATTTAAAAAATTAAAAAATCTATTTGGTGAAAATTTGAAATTTCAATGCAGTAGTACTTAAATTTCAAGGAAAAAATAAGAAGTAGGTGTATGTCTAACCACCCTAACCACAATAAAATGATAATATTTTTTTATAATATTTTAGACATAAGTAGAGGACTCATGTCCCGATGTGATGCATATATTTTTGTAATTTTTTTCTAAGTAAATAATTAATTATGAATTTCTTATTACAACTTTTAAAAAATATAAAAACTCGTAAGTCTGACCACCTTAACTTGGTCAAAAATTGATGAAATTCATTTTTTTTTTGTTTTAATCCTATAGTATGTGAACCATAGAATGTGACACATGTTTTAGATTCAAAGAATGTGATACCATTTGAAAGCTATAGATGTTTTTCAATCAGCCTATCAATCAGGACTTTAGTCGCAATTCAAATAGAAAATGAATAATAATTATTTATTAAATTCAAAGTAAATCATAATTAAAATTGGTGGAAAGCTAAGAATCTCCTTTAAAAACCCTTTTCATTTCATCAATTTTGGGTAAAAAAAGGTCGTCAGCCACATGGGTCATCATATCACTTACATATCACCACTTTTTGGCCCATCATGATCCTACACATACCCGCCTACTAATGGGATATTAATTGATCCCATGTGTGTAGAGAATGTGATCATCGTGGAATTATTTTTTGTTCATGAATTTCACCAAGACTCTTATGAACAATCGAAAGCATGAATCAAAACACATAATGGTTTTGCTTGCCCTATGATAGGTTTGATGACTCTCCCATTAAAAGTAAGACTAAAACAATTAGATGTCTCATTCTCCATCATCCTGTCATCAAACCAATTATATGTGAAGCTAGGCTATCCATGGCTATGCTCTGTGGATGGCATCCATTGATAATACATAAATGCTTGAAATTTCCATTTGGTAATGAAATCCTTACTACACATCATAGCAGTTTTAATCCTTTGTCTTCCCATGAGAATTTTTCATTGGATTTATTTTTCCTTGAACCCATGAAACCTATTAAGCATCATGAGGACTTCTTTTTCAAATCTTAACAAAATTTCAAGGCAAAGTGCATAGCAAAATTATCTCTTAGCAATATTCCTAAATCCATGATTGAACCTCCTATCATTGATGAACCTATGATTGAACCAAAAGCCCTTCCAAGTAACCAAAACAAATCCATGATAGATCCTCCACCTATTTCCTATAAGATACCAAGAGATAACCATAAAACTCTCGTTGTTCCTCTTAAGATCAAACAAGTTTATAATCCTAAAGAGAAATTAGTTTCCCAACCCTCATCAATTCCTTTAGTTCCTCCCTTGTGGTAAGAAAAGAAACCAATGGTTGATAAAACTACTCCTACACCATCACAACTTGAAAACCATACAAGAATAAATAGACATAATATAGAGTGTAGGCATAGACATCATGATATTGCTCGTCAGTTAGAAGATAAGAGCAAATCAACAAACCAAGATCAAAAACTAACTCAAACAAAGCATGATGATTCTCCACCTTCACGACAACAACAAAATGAAACCTCTATGGACATTGTCATTAGACCTCCTACTATGATTAACTTGGATGATGATGGTGAGATTGTTAAGATTGATGAGAAAGGGCATAATGAGCCAAATTTGTTATTTTCCTCTTCCATGAACCTATATGACAATCATGATGATCCTCCTACCAAGAGTGATTCATCACATGTTGAACCTGGTGATTGTCCTAGTACAACACTCATTGTTGCCCCTTTATCTAGTTATCCATCTTTCACATATGATGAACAAGATTGGGATATATTTAGATGAATTTCTTTAGGTTGGCTCACATGTGTCATACTTTGTTTATGTCTATTCATGTTCTTTGTGTGATTGCATGTGCGTAATTTGATCCCTTGTATCATGTTGCTTGGCACGTCTTTATATTTTTTAGCCTACTTTGGATGACCCTAGTCACTTTGTTGGTGCAAGGATACAGAGGAAGTGAATCTATAGTGACATTCTTCTATTTGTATCTACATTCTTCTATATGTCATAACCATTTTCCATTCATTTATCTTATGTTTTCCTTTTGGAGATGATACAAGGCATTGACACATCTAGGTATCTTCCATGTTGACCCAAAAAGCTTCTCATTTTTTCACTCTATATGTGTCATTGCTCCTTTGTGTTCATTTTCAATGAAATATTTTGGGAATGATGATGGTTCCAAGCTCTATTATAACACTGTAGAAAATACATACACTGACCCCAAATTCGGGGATCCCTTATGTGTTATCTTAGGATTGCATATGGGGCAAACCTCCTTTCCATGACACAACTTCATTTGGAAACATATAATTGGCATAGGGCTTTCCAAATAAGCTCTCATGTATTGGAATTTTTTATCTTCTACTTTAAAGTAATTTCTCACAACATGGTGTTTAGCAATTTCTTTAAAGTGGGGGGAATTAAGCCTCTCACTCATTTCTTGCATAATGACATGACGTTATTCAAAGTGTGGTCTTTTTATTTTACATGATGTGTCTTCTTGGTGGTGACATTGGATTTGATTTCCTTCAAGAGTGTGACCTTTCTTGGCAAATGGCATTCCTCTTAGTGGTAATGTTATGGCTTGCATTCCCTAAGGTGTGAATCTTGTATCCCTTGACTAGTCCTCTCTTGGTGGTGATATCAAGTTTTATGTTCACTAAAGTGAGACCTGGGTGATCTCACAATAGTGGGTTACAATTCGTTTGAGGAAGGGAAAATTCATTTTGGGTGGGAAAGAACTTTAGGTGGGTTCGCTAGAAGGGGGTTCTAGCAAACCCCACTGCAATGGGTTTTTTATTATTATTATTATTATTTAAAGTGGGGTTTGCTAGAACCCCCCTTCTAGAGAAATGGGGTTCACTAGCACCCCCCTTCTAGCGAAAGGATATTTGCTAGCACACCCCCTTTTTTTCCCTTCTCCCCCTCCATGTGTAATTTTTTGCAAAATTTTGGGTTTTGAGGCTCAGGTTGAGGATGAAAAGGGAATCAAATTGACAAACCAATCTAGATGATTATAGTCCTCTAAATGAGCTCTCCGTCAAGTATAATTTTAATATATTTTGGTTTTATTTGTATCTTTTAGTTTAATTAAACATAGGTTTTTCACCAAAAATCAAGCTCTCTATTCTGCGCATGTGGAAAAATAGTATATTATCAAAACAAATCAGAAAAATATTTATGCCCTTGATATTGATGTCCTTGATCCAAAAAAAAATGAATTTCAATACATACAAAAAAATTTGTGTCAGCAAGTAAACCTATGTCTAAATTGTAATTAGTTTGACTTCAAAACTTAATTAAGAAAAAAAATTCAATAAAACACTATGAAACCAAATTCATTCCCTAGATATCATAGTTACAAATCTAAATTCAAAAAGAATAGAATTTTATCCTTCATAGAAAAAAGGTTATATGTTAGCAAGTACACATCACTCTTTGAAAATGGTGTTTACTGTTAAAAGCTAGTTATTGAAGATGGAAAAAGAAATGCAATTTGATTCCAAAATTTTAAAAAATAAATATTTAGAATCTATAAACAAAATGTCACAAATCACTAGTTTGAATCATCTTCAAATTCCTCACGTTTAGCAGCTATAGGTGTTCGAAAGTGAAGATTTAGTTCAAAATGTTCATTTCAATGTCAAGTTTGGCCAAAAAGTGTAACCCACTATTGTGGGATCACCCACCTTTCATGAACTAATCCAAACCCCTTTGACTATCCTAAACTAATTCCTGGCCACCAAGCATAACACAACTTGCTTGCCAGTGGTGCCTTTATTTCACAAGCGTCTAACATAACACATCTTTCCAGACTTGTGAAACATGTGACCACTTTGTGTGGCACCTTATAAAAGTTATTAGGGAGTATAACTTTTAGTATAGTTGATGTATGGGAGCTTATATACTTGGCATGACTTGTCCATTTTCCATCCTTTCTCTGAGTTCACACCTTGTAGACCTAGTGTGTGTTTCTCACCCTATTCACTTAGGGCTCACCTAGTGTATATCGGATTGCACTAGCCCTTGTGAGTGTATTTTTTCATGGCCACCAAGCATAACACAACTTTCTTGCTAGTGCAACCATGTGAGTTTGTTTGATGGATGTGGCATAACACAACTTACTAGTTCATCCCTATTGCATTTATTTTGGCATTGTATGATTTTGTATCTTTTATCACTACTGCATGCATGTGTCTCTTTGTGACTTTGTTGGTTTGCCATGGTATCTTTGATCTTTGGGGATTTGTAACATGCCCATTATTCTACCCATTGTTTTTACTATGTTTTACTCATGAGTGAAATTTTATGCTACTAACATTATGAGTATTTTTTTTTTCCTTTTCATATGAATAACAAGATGCACATTTTAAACATAACCATTTCAAACTTTCCCATTGCATAACCAAGAATCATTTCAATAATTCAAGTAACGATTTCACATTACATAATTTCATGAAAATATTTCCCATTTACCATTTCTCAATAAGAATAGAGATACATGTTTACATTTATAGCTTCCATGAGCTCAATGATATATAAAAACAAAATACAATGATCTATATGTCCACAATATTGGTGCATACCTTATAGATGTTCCCGTCACTAGTGCATACATTCTAGGTGTCCCCAAATTGGTGCTACATCCTCAAATTTTGGTCAACAACTATATGAGGGAGAGCATCACTCAAGTGCTTTTCTGCCAACCATGGACTTACTGCGCCCCCCCCTCCGCACATCTACCTAACTTGTAAGATGGCCATACCCTTCAACAAAGAGATTGGTTTCAGAACCCAATAATCTTGGCCTTCCTGAGCATAGTGTTGTGTCCTACATATCTAGAGCTACCATACATTGGATACAACCTACATGTATGACTTCCCTTCCTAGAATGCAATCATGGATCACAATGAACTAACAGCGTAAATAGTGGCTACTTACACTACTTTGGCCAAATAATTTAACACCCAATACTGCAATTGAGAGTCATCTATCCACCCACCCTTTAGCTTGATTAGGTATTGACCATAAGCATAACAAAAATTCAATCTAATGTGATAACATAATGAAATGTTTAACAAGGTAATTCCCCTAACCATGAATTACCCTAACCCCGGGAATATCCAAGTCTAGAACAAGTTGAATATCTAGGTTACACCCTTTCCCGTGGATTCCTCTAACCCCGAGTATAACCACACTAACAATACATGTACACATACTAGTGTCTATCTAGTTTAACCCCTTTTCCATGGATTTATCTAACCCTATGAATAGCCATGCTAACCTCTTGAGTTCAAAATGATATTTTCATAAAAGCACTATAAGATAGCAACATATTCCACATCATGCAATATCTATATAGACTTAATGAACTAAGTATAGTTCTAATAGAATTTAAGCCACACATACTTCATATAATATAAATTTATTCCCAAATAATAGGGTTCACTAATTTGAGAATTAAATCATGAATCATAAAAAAAATTCCATTCTAGGAAATAACTAAGTTCATAAGAACAAGCATATCATGCATCCCCAAAAGAAATATTTTCCAACAAAGGAATTTATAATCAAATAAAATTTTAAACATACACAATAGAGGAATGGATTCAATAGCCTAGATATAGAGTTCCAACTGATAATGTTTCTTTCCAATATCAACCTCCAAAATCACAAATGTTACTCCTTTTGTGTTCAACTAAACTCCAAGCTCTAGCCTCCTCTCAAGAATTCTCAAAAAATGTAGCTCACAAACAATTCTCTCTCTTTCACTAAACTCTTAAAATAAGGGTAAGTGCACAAAGATGGTTCCCAAAAAGGGGACTTAAGTGCACAATTTTTTTCTGAAATCAGGAAATACTGACCTTGGACATGAAATTCAGGATAGTTACACTCAAAATTTTGAGATGGAACAAAAGCAAGGATCGAAGTGCTCTAAGTATACTTTCTAAACTACTAATTTATTTTTAAAATGGTTGATATTAAGGGGTTCAAAAGAGGGACGTACACAAATTGGTATTGTTTTTGTCAGAAAAACAAAACATAGCAACTCTTGTACGACCCTCGTACGGTGAACTTTTTTTAAGTATTTTTAAAATTGCAATAGTCGGAAGTTAGCTAACAGTATGTAGTTGATGCACAATTTTTCTGATAATTTTTTAATGAATATTTGAATTTTTACTATTTTTCAAAGTGGACATTTCCTGAAGAAAAAAAAAAAAATTGGTCGTGCTACCCCTACAAAATTTGGAAACTAATTGAATTTTTATTTATTTATTTATTTTAATTTTTAGAATGGAGTCTAGTTTATAAAAATGTAATTTATTTGAAAATTCAATGAACGGTTAATTAATAACGAAACTGTTTTTTGGAAAAAAAAGACATACAAATAAAATAAATTATGGATGAAAGGCTTAACATTTTCAGAAAGTGAAAAAAATTACATTGTCGAATAGCTAAGAGAGAACCCAACATTACCCATGTGTTCTATTTTTTTGATATTGAACCACGTGCAATCTTGACGGCAAGCACAAACTTGATTATGTGAAATATGGTAGATTTTTTAAAAACACGTCTCTGGTCATTGGGAATGCCTTCTAAGCCTTTGGGTTGATATTCCAAGGCAAATACCAAGCCTAAGGCTCGGGAATTCCCAAAGCAAGGTATAACGCGAGCATGCTATAACGCGCTCATATTATATTTCAGTTTTGACATTGTTTTTGCTTCTATGGAAAACATGTCAACTAAGACATAACGTGAGTGCATTATAACACGCTCACATTATGTCCTCCTTTATGTTAAATGCCAATATATTGAATGTATGCTGATATATTTGTATGTTTGTATGTACATGTATGTTTGTATGTCATGTATGCATGCTTGTATGTATGTACGTATGCATATATGTATCAATGCATATATTTTTATGTATGTAAGATTGTATCTACACATATATGTATGTATTTACGTATGTATTAAAGGGAGGGAGAATTTAGAGAGAGAGAGAGTTTGGAGAGATGGAGAGGGGGTTGAAGTAAGATTTTAAGAGAGAGGGAGTGGGAGAGAAGGGGTTGGAGTGAGAGAGACAGAGAGAAAAAGAGATTTATGTAGGTAGGGTGCCAAAGGGAGAGACTTGAGAGTGTGAGGGGGGTGCGAGGGAGAGACTTGAGAGATAGGTAGTGAGAGGAGGTGTGAAAGAGAGGGAGTGTGAGAGAGAGAGAGGGAGTGAGAGTGAGAGACCTAAGAGAGGGAGAGGGTGTGGGAGGGAGTGACCTGATAGAGGTAGATAAAGAGGGGGGTGGATTGAGAGGGACTTATCTAGGTAGGGTGGAAGGGATAGATAGAGAGAGGGGAGAGATACAAAGAGAGAGTTAATTAGGTAGGTTCCCAGAGGCAGAGACTTGAGAGAGAGGGAGGGTGGGAGGGACAGAGAGGGAGTTGGATAGAGTGGGATAGAGTGGGAGGGACATAGAGAGAGAGAGAGATAGAGGGAGCGAGAGAGGGTGGCAGGGATTGATTCAATGAGAGGTACGTAGAAAGAGGGAGACAGTAGATAGAGAAAATTAGAGAGGGTAGGAGGGAGGGAGGGAGGGAGAGGTGATAAGTATAGATAGAGAGAAAGTGATAGGGGTTGAGGGTATAGGGTTGAGATTTAGGGTGGAGGACCTATAGGGTTGATGGTTTCTAGGGTATTAGGGTTTAAGGTTTGAGGGTTGAGGGAATATGGTCAATGGTAGAGGGTATTTGGTTGAGGGTATAGGGTAGAAGGTTTAACAGTTTAGGGTTGAAGGGTTTAGGGTTAAGAGTTTACTTGGTTAAGGGTAGAGGGTAGAGGGTTAAGGGTTTACTTGGTTGAGGGTAGAAGGTTTAGGGTATAGGTTTGAGGGTATATGGTTGAAGGATTAGGTTCAGGGTCCAATGTAAGGGGTAGAGGGTTATGGTTTAAGGATTGAGGGTTGAGGGACTAAGGGTTGAGGGTTGAGAATTGAGGGTTGAGGGTTTAATGTATAGGGTAGAGGGTAGAGGGTAGAGGGTTTAAGGGTTTAGTATTTAAGGGTTGAGGGTTGAAGATTGAGGGTTTAAGGTTGAGGGTTGAGGGTATAGGGTATAGGGTCGAGGGATTAGGGTTGAGGGTCCAATATATAGGGTAGAGGTTATAAGGGTTGAGAGATTAAGGGTTGAGGGTTTAGGGATTAGGGTTGAGAGTTTTCTTGGATTTAACGGTGTAAGGGTTGAGGGATTAGGGTTGATGGATTAGGGTTTAGGGTAGACAGTATTGGGTTGAGGGTAGAGGGTTTTAAAGTTTAGGGTTTAAGGGTTGAGGTTTGAGGGTCAAGGGTTTAGGGTAAAGTATTTAAGGGTTGAGGGTTTAAGGGTCAAGGGTTGATGGATTAGGGTAGAGAGTTTACTAAGTGGGTTTAAGGGTTGTGGGATTAGGGTTGAGGGTAGAGGGCAGAGGATTGATGGTAGAGGGTAGAGGGTTTAAGGGTATATGGTTTAGGGTTGAGGGATTAAGAGGTTATAGAGTAGAGGGTATAGGGGTTGAGAGATTCGGGTTAAAGGGTTGAGGGTTAAGGGTTTACTTGGTTGATGGTAGAGGGTTTAGGGTATAGGTTTGAGGGTATATGGTTGAAAATTTAGGTTCAAGGTCCAATGTAAGGGGTATAGGGTATAGGGGTAGAGGGTTTAGGGTTTAAGGATTTAGAATTGAGGGATTAAGGGTTGAGGGTTGAGAATTGAGGGTTGAGGGTTTAATGTATAGGGTATAGGGTTGAGGGTTGAGGGTTGAGGGTTTAAGGGTCAAGAGGGTTGAGGGATTAGGGTAGAGAGTTTACTAAGTGGGTTTAAGGGTTGGGGGATTAGGGTTGAGAGTAGAGGTTAGAGGATTGACGATAGAGGGTAGAGGGTTTATGGGTTAGGGTTATAGGTTTAGGGTTTAGAGTTGAGGGATTAAGAGGTTATAGAGTAGAGGGTATAGGGGTTGAGGGATTACGGTTTAAGGTTTGAGGGTTGATGGTTGAGGGATTAAGAGGGTATAGGGGTTGAGGGATTAGGGTTGAAGGGTTGAGGGTTGAGGAATTAAGAGGGTATAGGGATTGCGGGATTAGGGTTTAAAGGTTGAAGGTTGAGGGTTGAGGGATTAAGGGTCAAGAGGGTTGAGGTATTAGGGTAGAGAGTTTACTAAGTGGGTTTAAGGGTTGGGGGATTAGGGTTGAGATTAGAGGTTAGAGGATTTACGGTAGAGGGTAGAGGGTTTACGGGTTAGGGTTTAGGGTTGAGGGATTAAGAGGTTATAAAGTAGAGGGTATAGGGGTTGAGGGATTAGGGTTTAAAGGTTGAAGGTTGAGGGTTGAGGGATTAAAAGGATATAGGGTTTGATGGATTAGGGTTTATGGTAGAGATTATTGGGTTGAGGGTGGAGGGTAGACCGTAGATTGTTTTAGAGTTTAGGGTTTAAGGGTTTAAGGGTTGAGGCTAACCCTCTACCCTCTATCTCTCTCTTAGTCCATCTCTCCCTCCCTCTATATCTCCATCTCCCCCACTATCTCTTTCTCCCACTCTCCCACTCTCCCACTCTCCCACTCTCTCTTTCTCCCACTATCCCCTTCTCCCACTCTCCCACTCTCTCCCACTCTCTCTTTCTCCCACTCTCCCCATCTCTCCCTCCCTCTCTATCTTCATCTCTCCCACTCCCTCTCCCTCCCTCTCTCCCTATTTCTCTCCCACTCCCTCTCCCTCCCACTCTCCCTCTCTCCCTCTCCCTACCTCCCTCCATCCCTCCTTCCCTCTCTCTTTCTCTCCCACTATCTCTTTCTCTCCCACTCTCCCTCTCCCTCTTTCTCTCCCACTCTCTCTTTCTCTCCCACTCTTCCTCTCTCCCTCTACCTCCATCCCTCACTCTCCTTCCCTCCCTCCCTCCCTCTCTCTCCCTCCCTCCCTCCCTCTCTCTCCCTCTTTCTATCCCACTCTCTTTCTGTCCCACTCTCTCTTTCTCTCTCACTCTTCCTCTCCCCCTTTCTCTTTCTCTCCCACTCTCCCCCTCTCTCCCTCCCTCTCTATATCCATCTCTCCCACTCCCTCTCCCTCCATCTCTCCCTCTTTCTCTCCCACTCCCTCTCCCTCCCACTCT